>LPNX010502162.1:289027-301417 GCA_001517045.1 Pseudotsuga menziesii
AAGCCTCTCTATTTATCTCACTTGCAATACTCACACTCACTTATGGGGGGCGCATGAGTGAGAGGAGAAGCTCTCTCAGTGTGAGAGAGAGAGACTGCTGCTGTGTGGAGATCATCTTAATGTCTTGGGGCTTTTACTGTTTTGGTGCTGATTCTATCTCTGAGGAAGTTGCGGGGTTTTCTCCTTTATGGTTTCCCCGAGGAAAACTCTTTGTGTCTCTTGTCTCTTGTGATGTGCTTATGTTTTATTGCTGTGCTTGTTATTCTCTCAGTGAAAAGATCCTAAGATCATAATGCTAGCTTATATGATGAAAAACTAACAGAAGAAGGGTATATTCGTAGGATACAGTGATACAGCAAAGGCCTACCAGATACACTTCCCAGGATTCAAGAAGATCGACATCAGTAGAGATGTAACCTTTAATGAAACCTCGACATACTTCAAATCCAGGAGGACACCTATTCAAGAGGTCGAGGACCCTGAAGATACGAGAGCCCGAGATATGGAAATTAGAGAATCAATTCCAAAATACCATGGACATCACAACATGGCAGAACCACAAGAGCCGGTAGAGACAATCCTTGAGAAGGACTCCCACAAGAGGAAACCAGCATGGGCACAAGAGCTCATATGAGAAGCATAAAGGTATCGCGCTCCAGAAGGAATACATAGAGAGAGAAAAAGCACAAAGCCCTACAATAGCTATGTGGCCCTTCCACCTATGAAGAGGCTACAAAAAAGAAAGAATGGAAGGATGCTATGATCGAGGAATATCAGTCGATCATGAAGAATGATGTCTAGGAAATAGTTCTGAGGCCGAAAAAGAAGTTTGTCGTGACTTTGAGATCGACAAGATCAAGCATGCTATAGATGGCAGCATCGAGAAATACAAGGCAAGGTTCGTAGCACGAGGCTTCTCACAGAAAGAAGGCATAGACTATGAAAGAGACATTTGCACCCGTGGTGAGGTACACTTCCGTTACGACCATACTTGCATCGGCAGCAGTTATGAAATTTAAAGTACACCAGATGGATGTCAAGACAACTTTCGTGAATGGTGTAGTCGAGGAGGAAGTGTACGTGGAACATCCACTGGGATTCGAGACACATGACAAGAAAACCCATGTGAGCAAATTGAAGAAGGCTTTGTATGGATTGAAACAAGCAACAAGGACATGGTACGCAATGATGGATAGCTTCCTGATGAGCCTAGGCTTTACCAAGAGTAAAGCGATTCCAACCTTTACTTCAAGGTTGAACATGGAAGACCAGTGATGCTCCTGCTATATGTCAATGACTTGTTTCTGACAAGCGAAGAGGAATTCATTAAAGATGCAAGGAGGAGACTTGTTACAGAGTTCAAGATGAAAGACCTAGGTATGATGCACTACTTTTTAGGCATGGAGGTGTGGCAGAGTGCAGATGGGATCTTCCTTGGTCAAGGAAAGTATGCAGTGGAGATTCTGAAGAGATTCGGAATGTTGGGTTGCAAGGAAATAGCCACACCTATGGCATCTAACCTGAAGCTTTTGAGTGATGCTTCATCCGAGACAGTTAATGCCACGATGTATCGTCAGATGATTGGCTCATTAATGTACCTGATGAATACGAAGCCAGACATGCTTTGCAGTGAACACCTTGAGCCAATTCCTGGCGAATCCGAGACATGTTCACCTGATAGTTGCAAAGCATGTACTGAGGTACCTAAAAGGTAGAGTGGATTATGGGCTCAAATATGATGTGAATCAGAAGATTAACCTACACGGTTATGTTGATTCAAATTGGGCAGGTAGTGCCACTGACAGGAAGAGCGCCTCAGGTTGTTGCTTCAGTTTGGGATTTGGCATGATCTCCTAGTTCAGCAGAAAGCAATCATGTGTGGCACTGAGTGCAGCCGAGGCAAAGTATGTTGCTGCTTGCTCAGCTAGTTGCGAGGCAGTGTGGCTACGAAAGCTACTGTCTAACTTGTTTGATCTCTAGTTGGATGTGACTTGTATCTTCTGCGACAATCAGAGTTGTGTTCCATCACAAGTCAAAGCACATCAAGATCAAGTTTCACTATATCAAGGATATGGTGCAGAGAGGAGCACTGAAGCTCCAGTACATGGCAACGGACGAGCAGATAGTCCATGTGTTGACCAAGCCTCTAGCGAGAGTGAAGTTCGAGTACTTCAAAGAAAGACTTGGTGTGATCCAAAACGAGACCACTCGAAAGAGGGAGTGATGTGTTCTAGCATAGCTAGAGAGACAGGTTGTCTGAGCGTAAAATCCTGGCGAAGATCGTAGGTTACTCATACGTAATCAGTCTTGTAGGTTGTCCTTGGATGTAATAAGTCTTGGCGAAGCTTGCAGGTCATCCTTGGATGTAATCAGTCCTGATATGATTCTATGCTAGAAATAGCGGATGCATAATATCTCACATGGGAAATGAGACAGGTTGCCCGAGCGGGAAAAATATTGGGGTGAAGCAGGATCCTCGAACGTAATCAGTCTTGTAGGTTGTCCTCAGATGTAATCAATCCTGGTGAAGCTCGCAAGTTACCATTGGACGTAATCAGTCCTAAGACAGGTTATTCGAGTGTAAATATGAGCTCTAGCGTGGTACGTAGGTTACTTGAATGTAATAAGTCCAGTGGGTTGTTTGAGTGTAATAAGAGCCCTGGCGTGGTACACAAGTTAATCGGATGTAATACGCCCTGAAGGTTGTCTGAACAAAAAAGATCCTAGAGATAGGTTGTTTAGAAGTAATAAGTCCTTGAGGTTGACCTAGAACGTAAAAGTCCTGATGTAGCAGGTTGTTTAGTCGTAATCAGTCCTTACATATATATATCTATATATGTGTGTGATCCCATGTTGAGATGATTAGGTCATGAAGCACGTGAGGTGCACCTAGGCGCTTCTCCTTTACTGGCAGAACGCAGGTTGACAATGGATTGTCTGTGTGCTATGTTTTGTTTTGTGTAGAACAAAAGAGATGATCGGGATACGACGAGATAAAGGTAGAAGACGTAGGTTATTACCGTGGCAATGTAAAGAAGGTCTTGGACAGTCCCTACGTGATGGCTTGCTCGAAGACGTAATGAAGGCCTAGAAGAGGACTAGGCCTACATCCAGCATGAAAAAAGGGTTGGCTCTGTAGAAAATTTTGATGACAGATAGTACCATTTGATGATCGATAAGAACATGATGATGGCAGCAGCTATGATGACGACTCTATGACTCCATGATGATGACTTCACGATGAAGACTTGACCAGATGTGTTGATGATTGTGGAAGAGAGAGAATACCTTCCTAGTTAAGAGGGAGTGTTGATGTATTTGTAACTTCGGAAGATATTCTGATGTATATTATCATTGTATGTTGGTGTACCCCCATTGGAGATGTGTTTACCTCCTTGCGGGATGTCTTTATTGTGTTTAGACCTTGAGGTACAACCTCCGTTGTAAGTCAGGGCAATAGTCCCCAGTGTGACATCATGTAATGTGTATTTGGAGTCTCTCTAAGAGAAGTCGGCCATGTTAGTGAAACAGGTCGGCCCAGTCATGTATTTGGTCAGTCCCATGAAAGGTATAAATAGGGAGACGCCCTCCCTCATTTATACACACCTTACACTCACTCAAGTTCGCATGAGAGAGAAAGAGACAAGGGAGGAGATATAGATAGTTGGTGAATACTTCTTATTACTGGGATTGATCATCTTATGACACAATCTTTGTGACTGTACTATTCTGAGGAAGTTTGTGAGGTTTTTTCCTTTATGGTTTCCCCAGTGAAAATCTTTGTGTCTTGTGTAATTGTTATATCTTATGCATCTAGTTGTACTTGTTATTCTTTTAGTCAAAGATCCTAATTAAGCTAATAAGATCTAGAAAAACTAACAAGATCCATCTAGATATGCATCTAGAATCCAAACCATCTGCAACAATAAAAATATGGCTCATAAATAATAATCATAATAAAAATAACCATCAACTGAATCCTCGAATGATCTAATAAGTATCCATGGCTATCAAAAACATCAACTTGAGCACCCATAGCCAAATCCACCTCTGGACCTAATGGTTGACCAAGTCAAAATAGCCAAATTGATGAATAAACTAAGCTCTGAATGATCTTGCATACATAAGGGGTGAATGATGCTCTCTTATTCATATTAATAACCAACTAAAACATGACTAATATAGAAATGGTGATCAGCATCAATCAAATAACAGATAAAACTTGTGTTGGAATAGTTACATCGTCCTTTATGAAGCCCTTTACATATGCTCGCTTACAAACCTAACCACAATACTAGGATGGATGAGGTGGTGAAGCAAGGCTAGGCAAAGGGTAATTGACTTGTTGACCCAAGCTTTGTGATCTCTCAGAGAAATGGGATACAGGAATCCACATAGGCATATGCAGGATAGATAACATTAGGGAATGGGGGTGTCTCACATATGGATAAAGTGCTTCGAAGGTTTCCAATAGATTCTGACAAGTTAGCTCACATCCAAGCCTGATTCAAGCTCTGGGAAGATCTTTTCTAGAATCATTGTGCTGAGTGCACAACCAAGTGTAACTTTAAAACCAAGTTCTAGGGGACTCTTAGAATTAGCAGTCCCTTAATCTCACATCCATGCCTTTTTGGGCTCTGTGAGGAATAATCCATTACATAATGTTGGCCAATAGTTTCTTTTGTTCCAAGTCTGCTTTTATTTGGCCCTTTCATATCTTAACCCTCTTATGATTTTGCATGCACTAAAAAGCACAGTTATTTGCAGCTTTCATCAGGGGTAGTTTCAGTTGAATTTCAATAGCCTTTTGGCTTGTATTTAATTTAGATATAGCATGAGTCATATTAATGCACGTATTGATGAAAGGAAGACTTGCTTCAAGGACTACTGGAAAACAATCTTTTTGGTTGGCATTTCATTTAGATATAGCATGAGTCATACTAATGTGCGTAATGGTGAAAGGAAGACTTGCTTCGAGGACCAATGGAAAACAATCCAGTGACAAGCTACTTCAACAAACGCACACAATCCACAAGGCATCATACAAGCAGAAAGGGATGAACAAGATCTATAACCAAGCCACACAGTCCAGAGCCGAGACAAGAAAAACATGGAGTGTATCCAACATAGAGGTCCATGTCGGGGAAAGTCTTTGATCTCACAAGTCCGAGGCTAAGTCAAAGGTAAAGTCTCAAAGATTGAAGAAACCAATGAGTGAAGACAATGAGAAGTGGTGCCAAGCATAGCATGGGTATGGTTAAGTCTGCGTGAGGTAGGCAATACTAGGGAGCATATGCAAAAATTTTGACATCCAAGACCAATAATCAACTCGTAGTAACAAGCTTATAATATCAACCTGAACACAACATCACCATTGTACATCATCACATCAAGTTAAAGTTATTAATATGAGCAAGGAAACAAAGAGTAGCACCCAAATGCAACACATATACCTGTCTCTGACAATAACCATGAAGAACACCTCCGACTGCATGGGGGCTAAGAAAATATACCAGTTGCCTGCTCTGCGACTCTATCAAGTGAACCATGGCTAAACCAAATTCACCTTAATGTGGTCATGTTGGGCTAAGCCCTGACAAGGGGTCCTGTTGTGTTACTCGATAGGCTCGGGCTAGATCACCAAAATATTTTGCCACCAACGATCATTAATAAACTATTTATCACTGTAAAGGACTACCACTAAACTGGGACAAAATATGGTATGTTGCATCATGGTAGCTCCGGCTACTATATATGTGATAGCAGTAACTTGCCTTTACCCATGCACCTATGTCTCGGTTCCCAATGTTCTTTACAATTGAAACAAAATGTCTTCCTTCTCAATTCATTCTAGGTCTCATCATCAAACTTGTTCTTTATGGAGCCCTCATTCGGGAAGTGCTTCTTGTCTTTTCTTTTCTAAGGAACGAAAGGTTTGGACTAAAATTTGTTCTTTCGGATTGTGTCCTCTACATCTTGGGCTCTAATGATGGCATCCTCTAGAGTCCCTGATTTGAAGGACTTATCCCAACCACACAGCAGCTCGAATAATCCTTCAGTGAACAGCATGATAAGTCTAGGCTCCGACACATCTATCACCATGATTGCCAGCCTCTAAAACTCTGAATAATAGGAATCCACTGCACCTGTCTGCTTGAGCTATGCCAGCTCCCTAAAATGTAGCTCTGCGTCTTTCCTATCAAACTCGTCAATCAGCTGTTGTATGAAGTCCAAACAAAAGGCGATACTGGCATGGCCCAATGTAACCAGTCTCTAGTACCACCAGTCATGAGCCTTTCCCTCCAAATGCAAGGCAACATATTTGATCGTTTTTGTCTCCTTCGTGGGGTTGAGTTGGAAATATGTGTCCAACTTCTGAATCCCTGGTCTAGTTGTACATTTGTTAGAGCCATTGAAGGAAGGGTTAGTCAGCTTCCCAAACTTCCATTGTAGATCAAAACTTTGTTGGCCCTTGTTGAAGTCTTTGGGTCTGTTCCTGGACTTGATGTTATAGGAATCATGTAATGACATCGCTACATGAAACTCCACATCAAGAGTCTGGTACTCCCTCAACTAATCATTTAAATTGTCACCTAGTATTGGTTGCCTCGGATTACCAATTGGCTACTCCTCCACAAACTGAGGTAAGAGTGGTCTAGGAGTCACTCTATTGGGTGTCTAAGTGTTGGTATGAACAGCTAGTATTGCTTCCTTCTGCATGGCTCCCATTGTGCCCATTCATTCCTCATGTGCCATTATTGCCATTATGGTTTTGGTTAGCTTGAGTAATGGTGATAAATTGAGTCATCATCTAAACCAACTGTTACTGCTCCCTTGCCAGGTCATTCAAAATACTCAAAAGTACTTCCCTCAAGTGGATCCTCTCTAATTGTATCATCCCTTCTACCCCCAAGTGGATTATTCTTGTCCCCCGTTTCTTCTTCTTCTTCTTCTTCTTCTTCTTCTTCTAGCTACTCCTCTTCTTCTGAATCTACTGGAACCTCTTCCCGCAATTCTAACAAAAATATGTCTACCAGTTCTCCCCTCTACCTTCTTCTCTTGTAGGTGATATGACTATTGTCCTTCCGATTCATAAACGTGCATGCAACTTACAGGCTAGCAGAATCACCAGCTCTAATACCACTCTAATGACCCTTCTCAGATATGAGCTGAATTTTTTAGCAAACTGCATGGTATTTTGTTTTAATATTTTCGTCCAACACTTTACTGACTGTTGTTCATAGACCACAGAATGTTCCCATATACTACTAATGTGAATTTATGTTAACTTCTAATGTATTTAGATTATGAATGTCATCAAATAGTTTGTTGCCACTATTGAGTTATCATTGTTGGATTCGCTTCCAAGTATAATATGATGTCGGCAGATTTACTTGAGGTTGACTGTGACATTGACATTTTAGATCCCATACATGGCAACTGTAAACATTGATAAATGCATCCCAACTCTAATTTCTATTGCATCAATCTCACACATACCAATCAAAGTTTATCAAGCATTATGTTATCAATTATATTCATCAGCCAAATCAACCATGTGTCATAAGCACAATAAACACATCATAAGGAGAGACACAAGAATATATGTAATGTAAGCTTTATTTATGGTAATGGAAGACTTCAATATTCACGATTACAATCAACACCAACTGATGAAAAGAGCACCAACTCTTATAACAGGACCCAACCTGGTTTTCTTAGATCCAACTAAGAAAGGGTTGAGGAATCCAATCCTCAAGTGCAAGACTCGGCTTGCAAGCTTGATGTCAATCTCTAATTATCATCAATCTGCTGCACAATCACTTATGCTCATTCACCTCTGATAGTCAACCTTCGCTTGTTAATCTGCTCGAGAGCCACATGTCATCGTCTTCACTTGTCACATCATCATCATGCTTTCTGCCTTCTCATCACTGTCATATCTTCTAATGTAGGCGTCAATATGTCATCATCATCATTATTTGGTTGTTTGTCTGCTCATATTACTTCAAATCACTCTTCATATCATAGGACTGTCATCTTCATATACTCATGCATGTCACTATTGAACAGTGGACATGTCACTGGTTAGATCAAAGAAGTCTGCTCATTCATTGCTCAAACCACAATACCAAGGAGTCTGTTGATATACAACTTATGTCAAACCTCAAGGAGTCTACTCATACACTGCTCATGTATCTCGTCACTGTCATTGCTTTGTCAAATCAAATTGTTATGTCAATCAACCATCAATCCGCTTATAGTCCTCTCCATCAAGTACAGTCAAGGTCGCACCAAAGGTAGTCACATCCAACCTGCTATCTTGTTCAATCGGTCCTTGATGTTCTTCATGGTGTCTGAATATTTACCTTTAGTTGCTACTACTATTGATGACTGTAGGGCATGGTCTGATAGAAGTGTTTAGAGGACACTTCTTATGTCACTGTATACACAGTTTGAATTTTGTAGCTTCACACTGAACTTTGAACTGCCCTCCCAGAGATATGATGCTTTTGAACACTGTCAAGTCAAAGATATCAAAGATGTATGCATATCGGGGTTTGTAGCCTTCAACACTTAATTCAATTTACAAATTTTTAATTCAATTTACAAATTGTAGTCGAGTCAAAATCGAGACTGTGTATAATGGTTGCTACCTCAGAGAACACACCCGAGCTTCCTCAGTGGCTATCTCAATCCTATACCCGAATTTTAGAGCTGGGATTTCCATATCAAAAACTTACTTCATCCTCCACTTGTTCTACAACTTGCGAGCTGCTACTTCTTCACTGAATGCCTTGGATTAGGAATGAGATAACTTCTTCACTGTGCAAATGGGTTACTTCATTACTGTGCATGAGAATCATTTGATCACTATGCAAAAGGATTACTTCACCATTGTTGATTGTATGGTTGTTTTGATTAACTTCCAAAACCTACAATGATCTTCAAATATGGACTGCCTACTGTTTTGATGCCCTAATGAATCGATCTTCTAGTGTTGAGGCCCACCGAAATTCTAAGCATGAAAAATATTCAAAAAGTAGCTGCTGCAACACAAAAAAGGATATTCATTGTTATTGCCTCCATCTTCCTTTCACCCGAAAATCAGACTTAAACTACCACTGAAATTTTTGGGAGTGGAGACACACCTTCTGCTGCTGCTACCACAGTGATCACCCAAACTCCAACTGTTGCTCAGGTCTATGACAAGATAAGACTTCAAAACTTGAACTATGTGCTGGTACAACCCCAAGACAAGTCCAAGATCGGACTGTCATAAACCACCAAAAATGCGGGATTGTATCTTCTTGGACTGTTGCTAATCTGAATTTCCTCAGTCTCCACGAGTTTTACCTCAGTCCATGATTTTTACCTTAGTCCATGAGTTTTACTTCCTCTTCATCGTTGATATCTATCTTGAGTGGAAATGAATTGTATTTATAATTTTTTATGTTGTCCATGTCCTTAAATTAGGGCATACTTGTAATTGTTTTTATTATTTTGTATTTTTGTTTTGTCATAAAAACACCCTAAAAAGGTCAACCTTATCATTTATGTAATGTTCGGTTTTTATAAAAAGGGAATAACTGAGGACTAATAGCACTAGGAGCAGAAAGGTACATCAATTCAGTATTATTAAGTCATCGGTGTAGTAAGAAGGCCATAAGAGTTCATATCATAAAGCATGCGGAGCATGCATGCCTTATTTTTGTGTTAAAGTCAACATGAAATTAGAATTGCATGCATGCAAAAGTGAAGCGTAAACCCTAAAAGTACATGCTATTCTATTTAAGAAGGGTTATTGGACCAAAGAGAATATCTATTGTTATTGTTGATTGATTTTGGAGTTTAGAGCAGCAGCACAGCGTACAACTGCGGCAGTTGGGGTTGGAGATGGTATCTTCAGCTAGCGAGGGTTCGACAGTGAGATATCTACCCTAGTGTCTTATTGTGATAGATCATCCAGGTTTATCCATTGCATCCATCATATACTATAGTATTCAGAGATCCAACACATTCCGAAGGGTTATTAGTAGATCCACGTTTGCAGCCGAAAGTAGCAGGGAAAACACAGAAGGATTCGCTGGGACCACAAAACCCAGTCTTTCCTCCGCATGTTAGCTTCCTCTTTCTCAGCAGGCCTATCCTACGATATGCAATGATTATCAGCCATCAGTTTGCTCACCTAGAGCAGCTATCAGCCACACAGATCAGTTGGGGGAGTGAGCAGCAGAACTACTCATCAATTCGCTAGGGCACTTAGAGGCAGCCAAACCTCCGCATGTGCCAAGCCATCTCTTCGGCATCAGCAGACGGACAAGCTCAAAACATTTCAGCCCGAACGGACCTCTCCTCCTACACAAACGTCCCCTTCAATCTGGAGGGTTTTTACGATACTACGAGACGGTAGCACCGAAGAAAAAGAGCATAATTAGACCACCCATCCGGATCCTTATGCATGCAGCTATCTTTGGAGTCATTATCAGCCAGAATATCAGTGGTAAGTGTTAATTTCTCTCTGCAAAACCCTAACCCTAATTCAGCTATATTTTAGGGCATTTTTGCATGGTGAGTTTGCATGCACAGTTATTCTGCAAATTTGTATGACATTGAGTGTGCAAGTCAGCACTATCATAAAACATTAGAGAATATCAGTATTTGGGATATTACAGCGGTATCAGAGCATGATCCTTGCCAGCTGTGGGCACATAGCAATTGAATAAAAGTGCATGTTGATGCATGCTTGTACATGCTAAAGTATGTCAGTGATGTTGGTGAAGTGCATGTCAGAACAAAGGGTTTTCTTTGCCAGCTTGTGAGAACATGAAGACAATGAGAAGGATCTTCGCTGGATATATGCAGAGGTTAGCAGTACTTCAACACTTGCCTCGATATCAGGAGTATCTAACCTTGGGTGATGAGGTATGTGCAGCATTATCCTTTCAATATTATTACACCATCAAGTTCGGGAGCCATCCCAAGGATTTGGATGAGGATCTCCTTAAAAGCATAGTTGGGGGAGGGAAGAAAGATGAGCATGAAGTACAGGTTGTTGGTGAGCTGCATTTGGAGTTAACAGTACATGATGAGGATGTGCATGAGGAGATCGCATTAGAGCCATCCAGTGAGTCTAGTGACACAAGCACATTAGCTAGTCAAATTGTGAACAAGTCATGTGATGAGTTGGAGTTGTTACACTCTTCATCACCTACAGCAGGAATCTAGGCAGTTATGACAGGCAAAATACATGAGGTGCAAGGCAATGAGCACAGCAGTCGAGACAGTGAGCAGTCACACATGGAGGTTAGGGAGAGTTTATACATGCATGAAATAGAGCTTCCAGATGATAGTCACCGAAAGAAGATTGAACGGGTTAAAGAAAGCATTCTAGCGATGAAAGAGAGTACCAAGATACTTGAGACACCATAGTATAGCAAGATGTTGAGCTTATAGTTCTTCGAGTTGTATGTATTGAGTTAGCGGTCAGGCTTTCTAGTATTGAAGAGCAGTTGGATTACTTGATGGGGAAGCAGAAGAAACATACTATTGCATTTCAAAGTAGTCCTCTTCAAGAGTACATAGACAAGGCTTGCAGTAGCTTGAGTCCACATTTGCATAATGGCGGATGGTTTTTACAGGTTGGTCAGGATCTAGAAATTGACCAGCAGTATATGAGCATTCCAGTTGAAATCAGAAAGGCAAAATGTCAGCTTGGTAGGATTATTCCTTGTGATGGTGCTTATGGACAAGGTACTTTTCGGGGGTTGGATTGGAGAGAGATTAAGAGTTGGTATCCTATTGAGTGGGCGATTCTTGGGAAGACATTCCTAGCCAAGGGTATAGTCCCACAAGAGCCTTCAGATATTTGGGATGAAATATGCACAAGTTTGCATTGGGATCCAGGTGGAAGACCATATGAGGGATGGATACAGTGTTTACTGATGGCGTTATTTGGGAGTCTACATGGTGCTCCTTGTGTCGATACTACACAGGGTAGCAATGGATGCATTTTGACCTCTGCAATTCTCAGATTGATTTGGGACCCTGGGATTACAGTGATTAACAGTTTAGTGATTGATAGAGGATGCTTTCAGGAGGTCTCTGGTGATGGTACCAAACGATGCAGTGTTTTTATCAGAGGGTGCTACAGATCCCCTAGGATAATTTGGGACCCTGGGATCATCCCCGGATTCAGTTGGTTCAATTGATTGATTGTGGATTTGCGTTGGCATTGCTTGAGAACAAGCAATCTTTGGCGAGGGAGGACTGTAATGTTCTGTTTTTATAAAAAGGGAATCACTGAGGACTAATAGCACTAGGAGCAGAAAGGTACATCAATTCAGTATTATTAAGTCATCAGTGTAGTAAGAAGGCCATAAGAGTTCA
>LPNX010502162.1:301486-317147 GCA_001517045.1 Pseudotsuga menziesii
TGTGTTAAAGTCAACATGAAATTAGAATTGCATGCATGAAAAAGTGAAGCGTAAACTCTAAAAGTGACATGCAAACCCTAAAAGTACATGCTATTCTATTTAAGAAGGGTTATTGGACCAAAGAGAATATCTATTGTTATTGTTGATTGATTTTGGAGTTTCGAGCAGCAGCACAGCGTGCAGCCGCAACAGTTGGGGTTGGAGACGGTGTCTTCAGTTAGCGAGGGTTCGGCAATGAGATATCTGCCCTAGTCTCTTATTGGGATAGATCATCCAGGTTTATCCATTGCATCCATCATATACTACAGTATTCAGAGATCCAACACATTTTGAAGGGTTATTAGCAGATCCACGTTTGCAGTCGGAAGTAGCGGGGAAAAAACAGAAGGATTCGCTGGGACCACAAAACCCAGTCTTTCCTCCGCATGTCAGCTTCCTCTTTCTTAGCAGGCCTATCCTACGATATGCAGTGATTATCAGCCATCAGTTTACTTACCTGGAGCAGCAATCAGCCAAACAGATTAGTTGGGGGCGTGAGCAGCAGAATTGCTAATCAATTCACTAGGGCACTTAAGAGGCAACCAAACCTCCGCATGTGCCACGCCATCTCTCCAGCATCAGCAAACGAATAAGCTCAAAATGTTTCAGCCTGAACAGACCTCTCCTCCTACAAAAACGTCACCTTCAATCTAGAGGGTTTTTACAGTATTGCAGGGTGGTAACACCGGAGGAAAAGAGCATAATTAGACCACCCATCCGGATCCTTATGCATGCAGCTATCTCTGGAGTCATTATCAGCCAGAATATCAGTGGTAAGTGTTAATTTCTCTCTGCAAAATCCTAACCCTAATTCAGCTATAATTTAGGGCAGTTTTGCATGGCGAGTTTGCATGCACAGTTATTTTGCAAATTTGTATGAGGTTGAGTGTGCAAGTCAACACTATCATAGAACATTAGAGAATATCAGTATTTGGGATATTACAATTTAGGAATTTGTCCACAAGTCATCCTCAATGGTCATCATGTCTTAGGGTTTGTTGTAATTAACTGAAGACTTCTTCATTAAGCCATTAAGTGTCATGTCCCCAAAAACCAAAATGAAGGGTGTAAACCATCTTCAAGGGTTTCAATACCCCCTCAACACACACATCGTCTTCACCATTCCTTAAGGACCATTAAACCACCAAGTGTGGGTCCAAGGACTTCTACAAAAAGCTTCTTCACCATGACAACCACACAAGAAGACCTTCAAGGTCCATCATGCCATCAAGAATGTTCAAAAGCTCTTCCATATGTGTGGGTTCAAGACCTAAGTCACCACATGCAAGGGTGTGTTTCATCATGCCATCTAACCACAAGGGAGACCATACATCATCATCAACCTCTATCTAGAGCTCCAACGACTTTAAGGGCTTGAAGGACATCTTCAAGGGTACAATTTCATCAAGGTCTTCATCAAGTGCAAGCACTGGGCTCGAAGAACATCAAATGACACATACTAAGTGTGTGTGGGCTTCGTGACCAACTTGTGGGTCCAAGCACTTCTTCAATGTTTCATAAGTGCTTCAACGTTTCCTCAAGTACTTCAAGAGCTGCTTCATCATACCGAGGGCATGTTCATGGGTTCGACAACATGTCCAAGACCATACAAGAATTCCAGCAAGGGCATCAAGGTCATCATCATCATAATGGTAGCAAGGATCATATGCAAGGGCTCCATGACCCCAACAAAAACATAAATGACCACAGAATGAGACATTAATGTTTCTTCAACCCATCAAGGGCTTCTCCATCATCCACAAGGGCTTCGGCACCATCACCAAGGTCGTCAGCATCATCAGCAGGGTCTTCAGCATCATCAACAAGGTGGTGGCTCCAAGATCCAACCTTATGGGTTCAAGGACCTTGCAAGACTCCACAAGGTGCTCCAAGGCACAACTCATCTCTGTATGAGCTTGAAAGCATTAGATGTGAGGGTACTGGGATCATCCATACCTGTGCACTGCAAGAGGGACTCGGCGGCATCAATGACTACCTATGGGGCCACCGCAAGTCCCATGTTGGCATCAATGACAATTCAATCATAATTTATTTGTCTAGTTGAACTAAACTCTCCTTGTGCACTTCACCCTCGACCTCGTGTTATTTTACCCTAATCTCGTGTACTTCACCTTGTTGCATGAATGAGTTAAGTGGAAGAGTTGTGAGTTAAGAGGAGCAAGTCTCATGGATGCATCCTATTCAAGTTTAGCTCACCCAGCGTCTTGCATGTTCTCTAATTTTGCCACTTGTCACAACAAGAGACCACCACATGGCACACATTCATGGATGCCACATGTTGCACATGCATGGTTCACAACTAAAACATAGGAGATAGTTTGCATGTCCATGCATGTGCCATGCAAGAATATGCATGTCTATGCATGTGCCTCGCAAATCAAACCTAACTGCTAAAAATAAAAGTATATGGCATGTCATCCGAAAAAATCTTACTGGAACCGTGAGATCAAAAGGACGTCGAAAATGTGATCTCTCTACTATGCGTACCTTTGAACTACCTTCTAAAAGATAGGAAAAGTGCAAAAAATAGGCATCTCCTCCAATATTAATGAAAACCCTGTGAAATGCCTCTGGCTCTGAACCTAGATCATATCATTGAATTAACGTATCTCTGAACCCTATGGAAACCAACCTCTGACCTATGAAAGTTGTCTCTATGAAACAAGTCTGAATACCAACCAGATGAAATAAGCTAGCTCATAACCCTCCAAAATTGCATATGGCAAATCTAGGGGTTAAAGGGAACATAATGCCAAAATTTTATTGAAGGCTTCTAAAGATTTTCTTGTTGCTTTCTATATATGTGAGCTTATATTTGGAGCTTATTTGTTGAATGTTGATGCTGATTTTAAAAATGTCAAAGCTTGTTCAAGAGGCCAAGTTGAAGGGTTTATCAAACACAATGGAAGTAAATTTGTTGTGCCATTTCCTCTCTCAAACTTCTTTGTAATTTTTCTAATAGAAGTAATCTTATTTGCATCTAACAGCTAAATGAGTTGTTGTTTTAGTTTATTTCTTTAGAAATAGAATACACCCTTGAACCAAGTTTGAAGGTGGATCTCAAAGACTCCTTCCTTTCTAAATTGTTGTACTAATTTCCAGGCATTTATGGACAGTTGTAGCATGCCTTTTGCAGCTTGCAGCGCAAAATTTCTCCTAAAATATTGTTAAAACAGCCCTCTAACACTGCCCAAATGACTCCATTTGTCCAATCTCAAACTAGGCACTTGTCCCCTCTTTCAATCACCATTGAAACATAAAATCTAAATCCTTTTCTTCTTGTTTTATAAATCTGGAAATCACTGCTACAATATCTCATATAGAAACCAGATTTATACCAAGTCCTAGACGCCCTTTCCAATGCTTATAATTTGTTGGGCTTAGTTTACCTAGGGAAGCCCCCTTGTGCTAGAGGAGAGCTAGCCTAAAGTGAGGGGAAGAGTTGTTCTGGTGACTTTGGACAGACTTTCTGAGTTCCCTAGGGGTTGCATTTTGTGGTTAGGACTTCTAAACTCTGAGTGAAGGGTTGGGAGGTAACAATTTGGTGTCGTTGTCAAGAATAAAGTCCATTCCCTGAAGACTTTGTAGATCAGCTACATTCATTGATAAGGGTTTTTATTGAAAGATATTGACCTCATCTTCCAACTCCACGAATGAACGAAACCCTTGTTCCTTGCAGATTTTGAAGAATTATTGTTTGTAGAGGTGAAAACGTTCTTTCATAGTTGCTTGGAAGATAGCAGATGCATTGGTTAAACCAAATGGCATTACCCTGAAATTCAAAATGACCTTCATCAATTTGGAAAGCAGTCTTCGCCACATCTTCTAACCTTACTCGGATCTGATAGTACCCTTAACCTCAAATCTAACTTTGAAAAATATTTTGCTCCATGGAGTTCGTCCAACATTTCATCGATGAATGGAATAGGAAACTTGTTCTTTATGGTCATTTTGTTTAGGTCCTCATACTCTATGCATAATCTGAAGGACCCATCCTTTTTCCGAACCAGCACTATTGGGGCTGCATATGGGCTTCTACTTCTTGTAATAACCCCACACTTTAATAAGTCTTGAATTGGTCTTTCTATCTGTGTTTTATGATGGTGAAGATAGTGGTTAGGTTTAATATTAACCAGTGCCAAGTCTGTTTAACCTCGATTATATGTTCTATGAACACTCTAACTAACTCCCCTCTAAATCCACTTGCATTCAATATGGACAACTACTCGTGTTATATATATTTATATATAACATAATAAGATATAGAAAATATATAAAATGATAACATTAAATATCAATATTGATATTAATATATATTAATATTAATAATAAATATTTAATAAATAGAAATAATTAATTAATTAATTAGGAAAAGTCAAATGTCGTGCCTTTATGTTTGAAAAGGCATGAATTGGCTTATATAAGACCTACCATTGTAATTGTAAAAACATCATCAATATATTTATCAATTATTCAATATGTGAGTTATTTCAGAAATAATGGGTTTATTCCGAATTATTTGAGAATATCTGGGTACAGATATTACAATGGTATCCGAGCTAAGTTTGTAATCCAAACCTTTGGCAATATTGTGGTTTTTAACCATTATCCTAGGGCTTCCCTAAAATTGTGGTCTTTGACCAAGAGGCAAAAAGGAAGAAGTAAAAAAGCAAAAAACAAAAAGAAGAAAGAAAAAAGAAATAAAGTTAAAAAAGGGGAAAGAAAAAAAACCACACATGGTTTAACTTACCACTTTATTAATGAATGTGTTATTTAGTTAAAAGTGGGAAACTAATTACTCTTTTATATTGGAAAAATTTATATTAGATTTTTTTTACATTAAGTGAAATAAAGAGGGCTTTTACATAAAAGTGAAGGGTATAAAACAAAAATTTGAACCCAGGTGAGAAGGGTAACAATCATTCCTCCCAACCACCCAATCTACATTCAATAAACAAGAAATCTTATTAAATATTATTAAAAAGAGAATCCAAAGAAGATAAATATTATTAATAATAACCTTAATATTGTTAAATTTTCTTAATTGCTTAGATAATATTCTAAAACAATTTACAATAGTAGGATCACTGAAAGAACAACAAGCACAGCAACACAAAGAACACAAAGATTTTCCTCGAGGAAACCACAAGCGAGAAAATCCCGCAAAACTTCCTCAGTATAGAACTCAACCAAGACAGTGTAAAACCCCAAGATAACTTCTTCTCTCTCTCTCTCTGGCGCACTTCTCCTTCTCTCTCTAGCGAATTTGCTTGAGTGAAGTGTGTACCAAATGAAGGAGGCACCTCTCTATTTATACTTAACTCTTAACTTGACTTAAAACCTAAGTGGGTCGACCTGTCTAGTAAAATACCAAAATAATATTTATTACAATGACTCATGGGTATTATTGACCCGACTTACATCCGAAGGTTTGCATTGATTCTTTCAATGACTCTTACATGACCAATTATACCAGTGACATCTCCTAAAGGAGGAATAACAATAATACAAATAGAATACCTTCTGAAGTTACAATATTTTAACACTCCCTCTTAACTAGGAAGGTATCTTTCATCAGCAGGAACGACAACCACAACTGTACAACTGACTGGTGAGTTTCTATATGCCATAGGAAGTTTTGGAACAACATCATACATCTTCATCGTCGATCTGGAACTGCATTATCATCAGCATCATCAGTATGTGAATACTAGGACATCGTCGTCGTCATCAATATGTGAGTACTGGGACATCATCATCATCTAGAGCATCATCAGTACATATATACTGGGACATCATCATCTGCAACATTAGTATGTGAATATTGAACCATCATCTGCAACATCAGTATGTGAATATTGGATCATCATCTGCAATATCAATATGTAAATACTGGAACAACAACAACGTCATTAGCATGTTAGTGCTAAATCAACATCATTAACGAACAAATGCTAAATCATCATCAGCATAGAGATGTTGAAGCAACATCGTCATCATCAACATAGAAATGTTGAAGCAACATCATCAGCAGCAGCATAGAAATGTTGAACCAACATCAACATCATCAACATAGAAATGTTGAAATCAGCACACAGTGTTGGAATCTCATCGTCTTCATCAACATGGAAATGTTGGTATCAGCACAGAGTGCTCACATCTCATCGTCTTCATCAGCATGGGAATGTTGATATCAGCACAGAGTGTCGGCATCTCATCATCTTCATCAACATGGGAATGTTGGTATCAGCACAGAGAGATGGCATCTCATCGTCTTTCCCTTAGGACATTTGAAGCAGCATCACGGTGAGTTCTTTGGTAGATCCACTCAGGCATTTGTCTGACTTACTAACCCTTTCGAGCCAACAAGCCTAATCAGGAAGATGGATCTCCTTGGGGACCAAACAAGCCTTGTATGGCTTACTAACCCTTTCGAGCCAACAAGCCTAGCCAGACAGACTAATCCCCCTAGGATCGAACAAGTCTAGTCTAGCTTACTAACCCTTTCAGGCCAGACAAGCCTAGCCAGACATACCCTACATAGGCTGAGCTACCACACCACTGCAACAGAAAACCTACTACATCTTCCTCACTCCCTCTTTCGATGGAGGTCTTTTTGGACTACACCAAGCTTGTCTCGAAAGTATTCAAACTTTACACGAGACAGAGGCTTAGTCAACACATCAACCACTTGTTCCTCTGTAGGAACATACTTCAACTTTACAGCTCCCTTCTGCACGATATCCCGAATGTAATGATATCTAATTTCGATATGTTTCACCGGGTTTTCTGTCATCTTAATATAACTCTGATTATCGCAATGGATATCAGTCACATCTATCTATGCATAAAATAATGTTGCCAACATCTTGCGAAGCCATACTGCTTCGCTACAGGCTAAACATGTTGCAATGTATTCATCCTCTATCGTGCTAAGTGCAATACTAGACTGCTTTCTGCTGAACCATGAGATCATACATGATCCCAAACAAAAACAACATCCTCAAGTGCTCTTTATGTCTTCGGCACTTCCTTCCCAATCTGAATATGTAAATCTGTGTAATATGATCTCACCATCTGATGCATATTTGAGACCATAATCCATTGTACCCTTCAAATACCTCATCACATGTTTTGCTTCCACTACGTAAATATGTCTAGGTTCCACCACATAGTTACTTATGGTGTTTACAGCAAAACATATATTTGGCCTCGTATTGGTCAAATACATTAGTGAACCAATAATCTGTCTGTATAATGTAACATCCACTGTCTTCGAAGAATCGCCATTCAAAAGCTTCGAGTTTGTTGTCATAGGAGTAGTCATAGCCTTACAATCCATCATCCCAAAATCTCTTTAGGATCTCAACTGCATATTTTCCTTGGTTTAGGAAAATCTCGTATGGATACTACCATACTTCAAGACCTAGAAAATAGTGCATCTTTCCAAGGTATTTCATCTCAAATTCTGCAGCGAGCTTTTTCTTACATTCGTTGATGGGCTTGTATTCACCTGTCAAAAATAGATCATCCACATATAGTAGTAATATCATAAGCCCATCATCCTCAACCTTAGAGTAGAGGTTGGAATCTACTTTACTCTTGGTAAATCCCAAACTCATCAGGAAGCCACAATGCTTTCATACCATACTCTAGGTGCTTGCTTCAACCCATACAACGCCTTCTTTAGTCTGCATAAATTAGTCTTTTGATCATCTGTCTCAAAGCCTCGCAGTTGTTCAATGTATACTTCTTCTATCACTCCATTTAGGAAGATTGTCTTTAGATCCATCTAATGTAACTTCTACTTCTTCTTGGATGCCAAGGCAAGGATGGTCCTGATTGAGGTGTACCTTGCTACTGGTGCAAAGGTCTCCTCATAGTCGATTCCTTCCTTCTGAGAGAATCCGCGAGCTACAAATCTTGCCTTGTACTTCTCTATAATGTCATCTGCTGAATGCTTTGTTTTGTAGATCCATTTCGAGGATACTACTGACTTGTTCCTCGGTCTTGGTACTACTTCCCATACATCATTCTAAATAATGGACTGGTATTCCTTGGCCATGGCATCTACCCATTCCTTTTTCTTTGTTGCTTCTTCAAAGCATGTACCTCTTTGTCAACGAGATTGCACATCAAAGCCACATAACTAGGGTATGGCTTTGATTTCTTACTTTCTCTCATGGTTCCTTTTGGGACACCATATCTTTCTGCTTCTTCAATTATTTCACGTTCCCAAGCAGGCCTTCTTTTGCGTGATATCATCTCACTAGGAAACTCCTCAGCTCTTTGAGGTTCTATCATGTCATGATCCTCAAGTATATGTTCTTCCTCATCATTTCTGACTGGTTTGGAGATTTTTGTAGCTCTAGGAGCTTCATGCTCCTCTTCATCTTCCTGATTCTTCCTTGATTTTCTGAAGGTTGTATCTTCGTCAAATGTGACATCTCTGTTGAGTTCAATTTAATGGTATCCTGGGATATAGATTTGGTAAGCCTTTGATTGCTCACTATATTCTACAAACAACCCCTTCTTTCCTGAAGGGTCCAACTTCGATCTCTTCTCCTTGGGAATGTGTATGTATACTGGACAACCAAATATCTTTAGGTGACTGACTTCGAGCTTTCCTCCGGTAAATATCTCTTCTGGAGTTTTATTTCCAAGAGCATTGTGGGAGATTCTATTTTGAACATATATTGTTGTTCTAGCTGCTTCTGCCCACAAGTACAAAGGTAGATCTTGATCATGGATCATGGCTTTTACAGCTTCCATGATAGATCTATTATTCCTTTTCGCCACACCATTTTGTTGTGGATTATAGGGGATAATGAGCTCCCTCTTAATCCCAGCTTCTTTGCAGTATTCGTTGAATTCCCCTGATGTGAACTCACCTCCATTATCTGATGTTAAGGTCTTGATCCTCTTTTTAGAGAGGTTTTCAACAAGAGCCTTAAACTCCTTGAACTTTTCAAATACTTCATCTTTCTTCTTTAAGAAATAGATCCAAGTTTTACTGGAGTAGTCGTCAATAAAGGAAGCATAGTAAACATACCCGCTTGGTGAAGTAGTTTGCATTGGTTCGCATACATATGAGTGAACAATGTTTAAGATCTCTTTTGCTTTATTATTTCTGATTGGAAAAAGGTTCTTAGTGTTCTTTCCTTGTGCGCATCCTTTGCACACACCTTCATGGTTTATCTGGATCTCTGGTGAACGTGTCACCACCTTGCTCACAATAGGCAATGCTTTGTAATGTATATGAGCAAGCCTTCTATGCCATAGTTCGCATGGGATTACGATACTAGTCATCGGGGCTAAATCTGCATGTCCCTTTAGTTTGTAAAGTCCTCCTTCTTCAACTCCAATCACCACTACATCATCTATAGTTTTCCCTTTTGTGTACATGAGGACTTCATCTATGAAAGCAACTCTGAAACTTTTCTTATCTAAAGCTGAGATAGAAAGGAGGCTCTTCTTTAGCCCTGGGACATATAAAACATCCTTTATCTTCATGGACTTTCTGGAGTCCTTCTCCCATCCCTTTAATTGGATATTGAGAATCGTCTCCAAGCATACTTTATATGGGGAATCCTTCTGTACAAGACAAGAGAGTGAGTCCTTAACCCGTCATGTGCTTGGAGGCACCACTATCTACTAGCCAATTATCACTTCCAAGTGAAATTGAACCTGTGAGTGTTGAAATCAAAACATATTCTTCACAGGAATCTTCATCTTCTTTAGTTCTCTCCTCATCTTCTTGATCATCATCTTCAGTTGCATGGACTTGGAATCTTTTGTTCCTCTTCTTGAGTTGTTCTTCCTTCAGGGGACAGTTTATGGAGATGTGTCCCATCTTGTGGCAACTGAAGCGTTCATAAGCTGAGAAGTCCTTCTTGGCATTCTTATTCTTGTGCAACCCTTGAGTTTTTTCTGGGAGGATGATCATAATTCTTCCCCTTGTTCTTGCCTTTGGTATGGGCTGCCAAAGCTTGATCTTCTTTTTCATTCAGCTTCTCTTCTCTGACTGCTATTCTTTCTTCTTCTTGAACACATTCTTCCCATAACTTCCAAAACTCGGTCAATTTTCTTCTATAACATATTCCTCGAATGAAAAATCCGCATTCTCTTGGGAGACCATTCAAGGTGGTCATTACAACTTCTGCTTCTTCTATCATGTCACCAATAGCGTCTAGTTGCTCCTTGATTTGGGATACTCTTGTGAAGTATGATTGCATGTTCTCTCACTTCTGAACCTTCACACTTTTGAGTTGATTTCTCAAGGTCATCTTATTGATATTTCTTCCATCAAATAGGCTAGATAGGGCATCAAATATTTCCTTTGGTGTCCTCGAAGATACTTGAGGGATCATGTGACCTTTGGTGTCCTTGAAGATACTTGAGGGATCATGTGACCTTTGATGTGATCATGTAAAATACCAAAATAATATTTATTACAATGACTTATGGGTACTATTGACCCGACTTACATTCGGAGGTTTACATTGATTCTTTCAATGACTCTTACATGACCAATTACATCAGTGACATCTCCTGAAGGAGGAATAACAATAATACAAATAGAATATCTTCCAAAGTTACAATATTTTAACAAATATTATTATTATTATTATTTGACGGAAATTTGGATAAAAATAAAATGTTTCCCTGAAGCGAAGTTCGAGAAAGATTCCCTAAGTCCTACTCAAAAGTAGTCAATGATCTACTAAACTTGAGGGAACTATTCAAGGAAAAAGTATTAGCATAGCTATATGTCCAACCATCAAGGAAAAATACATTAGCAACAGCTCGGCAAATCAATTATTAGTCCCAAAATCAAGTGTAATCGAAAAGATATATACTTATGGTGATAAGCAATATGAAATTACGGACTTACAACTAACAATTGATGAGTATAAGTTCACATCCCAATTAAGTGTTGTGACTATATATCTAAATGAAGTTGACGTCATTCTGGGTTCACCCTGGATAGAAACACTAGGGACATTTATTTTAAACACGAAGAAGAAGTTTTTAACATTTTCATACAAAAAGAAAAACATAACACTACAAGATTCTACATGGAAGTCAAATCCAGTAACATCAAAAGATCTTTAAAATATTTCAAAAATTATCACCGAAGATGGTCAGAAAATGCAAAAAGAATTCGACAAAGTCGCCATGGACAAGGAAGAAGAGATCTCTCGTCTAAGAGATCATAACCATAAATTGTTTCTTCAAATCAAGAAAGCGAAGGATAAAGCACAAGACAATCAAAAGTTAGAAGAGGAGAATCAAGATCTTCAAAAGAAACTATTAGAAAATATCGAAGAAAATGGTCGCCTTAAGAATCATGAAAACAAGATCTAATGGATCATATTCAAAATATTAAAGATGATAAGAAAGCGCAAGAAGAAATTATCAAGAATCTTAAGAATGATAAAGTTTCGTTGGAAAACAAGTTGGAGCAAATTCAAAGGAGGACATCAAATCCCTCAGACTCGAAAGGCCAGGTTCAAGAAAAAGAAGCAAATACAAATCCAGTCTTCTTCATGGTTCAAAAAGAAGCCAATCTAGTAAAAAAACAAACAACAAGAACTCCTTATTGACACCCGAATTATAAAAATCATTTTGACCAACGACAAGGTCAAAATGAACATTAACAAAAGAATTATGAATTCATAAAAGAAAGAATTTAAAATCAACAAACTAAGCAGAATACGAGAAGTTCCATCCAACAAAGCAATCAGCAAACAACTCCAATAAAGACGGATCTTGGATGGACTACTTCACAAACGATGCGACATTTTTTCTTGGGAATTCATAGCTCATATCGTTTCGTTTCGTCAAGTGTCATAGATACTAACACAAAAGATCGTGAAATGACCTTTCAAGCAAGAAATCAGACGTAATCCTTGTCTTCAACAAGCTTTGAGGACAAAGCCTCCCTTAAGAGGAAGGCATTGTTATATAAAAAATATATATAACATAATAAGGTATTTAAAGATATCTAAAATAATAACATTAAATATCAATATTAATATATATAAATATTAATAATTAATAATTGATAAATAGAAATCCGCGAGATGTAGAACAGTTGGTGGCGGGGTATGGTTAAGACGCCTCCTAAGCTGGAAGGTCGCCGGTTCTAATCCTGTCGGATACCAAAAAATCCAACCACGTTAAGGGTTGGTGCGGTCCAGGCCGGGTGGGATCCCTGGGTGATTTTGACGGCTTAGATACCCCTGGTTCGTGGTTTCTTAGCCAATGGCAACCCTGCTAGTTAGGGGGTTCCACCACTTTGCCAACAAAAAAAAAATTGATAAATAGAAATAATTAATTAATTAATTAATTAGGAAAAGTGAAGTGGCGTGCCTTTATGTTTGAAAAGGCATGAATTGGCTTATATAAGCCCTACCATTGTAATTGTAAAAACATCATCATTATATTTATCAATTATCCAATATGTGGGTTATTTCAGAAATGATGGATTTATTCCGAATTATTTGAGAATATCTGGATACAGATATTACATCTTGACAATGCCAACTTTGATCATCCAGTACATAAGACAAAATCAAAATTAATCATTAGCCTAAAATCCATACAACACTCAAAGTGCCAAAACAAAGTACATTAAACACTTCCAAAACGAAATTGAAATTTTTTACTTGAACAATTAACTTCCTATGTTCATAGCTATACAAACACATATACAAATTTCAATCAGTAATTGGGAAATTTTATATCTTGCATCCAGAAGAGAATGCCTGAAAGAATTTTTATTTTGACAAATTTACATTATAAATTTAGTATTTAACAAACTTCATTTTGTGAATTACCATAACTAACTGCAATAAAAAATGTGTACTACCTTTACAATCTCTAAAAGATATCCTGGTGTGATTTGCTTGAAACAAAAATTCAGAATCCTAAACCATTATTGAAACATCGAAATGTCTACAGACCGAAAAGCTAAACAGACACTTTGTACTACAAAAATAATTGGTGCGTACGAATTCACCAGGAAATTACAATCAGTGACTGGGAAATTTTATATTTTACATCCTAAAGAGAATGCCTGAAGTGTTCAATACTAAAATGAATTTAGTATTGAGCACTCTTCATTTTGTGAATTACGATAACTAATTACAATAAAAAATAAATTCTAACTTTACAATCTCTATGACATATTCTGGTATTTTTCTTGAAACAAAAATTCAAAATCCTAACCCATTATTGAAACATGGAAATGGCTAGAGACCAAACCTAAGCCGACACTTCATTTTACAAAAGTAATGGGTGTGTGCTTAGCATTCACTAGGCATCCATGCTCAAAAATTAATCTCTACATTTTAGAAAAACAGACATCTCTATTTTAGACATTTCAACAGTTTACAAGACTAAATAACAGATTCAAGGAGCTTGGTCCATGTGAGATAGATTATCTTACTCGATGAAGAGGGAAAATCTTGCAAAGTTGTTTTATTACAACAGATTGATTCTGCAGAAGCGATAGCCGGACTGCTGCCTGCAATTAATTGCAAAACCAGTCATCAGAGATGAATGTAAAATCAGAAACTTAACTTGCAAAAAACACACAGTAAAAAATCTCTCTCTTGATCTCTCATATCGATAATTATATCAGACTACACTTTTATAACCCTTAGTTCTGGCATTACAATGGATGATCATAAGCTGATAGTGGTTTTACTTTTATATTCATGAAGAATGTCATGGATGAAAATTCCAAGCAGGATCAATGATCGGTACATATATTATCAATATAGCATCATCCAGGATATTTTACAATGGGATCAACTCTTGAAATGTATCTATTAAAAAGTGTGACACCCCTTGATGGTATCACACCAGCAGTATATATTCCCCCTTTTCACTTTTCAATTCTCAATTTCAAGTTTTTATTTATTGAAATTTAAAAGCAAGAGATGATAAACATGGTGAGTTGGTGAAGTCTACAAGCCAAGACCACGTGTTCAGCCACATGAAGAATAGCCTGGAATGTCAAAAATTATTTACCATGTGTGTTTGCCACATGGAAGGTTTGGTGTTGAGCACACTTCATACTTTCACACAAGGTTTCCAATAAAAAGAGTGATCACCAATTACCCTAGAGAATGATTAGGTTGCATTGCATGCTAACTTCCCTATCATTTTGATAAGGTAAGATAGATAAGTCCAATGAATGACCACATTAAGTAGGTCAATGGGACTAAAAAGTACAACAAATTTCAGTAACAGTGCCTATTGTGTGTGTTTAACCCCTGAGTTGCACTCAGTCGAACTTTCAAGTGAGCCGCCAAAGATAATCAAGTACTTGTTCCAATTCATTGTTCAAAAGTCTATTCAGACCTTCAAAGGCCCATTTTTCACATTTTTACCACATGTTCATACCCTGCGGGGAGATTGTAAAAAATGTGCTAGCATGGGTTTTTTGTAAAGAACTTGGCTTCCTAGGACTTGGTTATCAAGCCGACTATTCCAAGGTGTTTTTGTTGATTGAATTGTCATTGATGCCAACATGGGACTGCAATGGCCCCACAGGTAGTCATTGATGCCACCAAGTCCCTCTTGCAATGCACAGGTATGGAGGATCTCAATACTCTCACATCCAATGCCTTGGAGCCCTTAGAGAGATAGGTTGTGCCTTGAAACACCTTGTATCCAGTTGGCAAGATACTTGAACCGACAAGGTTGGATCTTGGAGCCACCACCTTGTTGACGATGTTGAAGACCCTGATGGTGATGTTGAAGACCCCGGAGATGGTGTTGAAGCCCGTGTAGATGATGGAGAAGCCCTGGATGAGTTGAAGAAACATTAATGACCCATTCTGTGGTCATTCATGTTTTTGTTGAGGTCATGGAACCCTTGTATGTGATTCTTGCTACCATTACGATGATGATGACCTTGTATGGTCTTTGACATGTTGTGGAACCCATGAACATGCCCTTGGTATGATGAAGAAGCCCATGAAGCCTCTTGCTTGATGAAGACGCCTTGAAGAAGTCCTTGGACCCACACTTGGTGAATTAATGATCCTTGAACCTATTAATTCTTGCGCATGATCTAGGAACTAGGAATCAAAATCATCAAAGAATTATTAACAAATACTCATGAATTGGAAAATAACTAGAATACCAAATAGGTTTCCTCTCTGTATATTATATAAACAATAAAGGATTACAATTTCCATGCATAGCAATAGCTTAACTCCATGAAGAATTCGAATACCTACGGGACAATTCGAATTCAGTGAGTGAGTCTAGCTTAACTGACTCTTTGCCATGCAATCTCACTCAGTTAACCACTTGACCAAAACCCTAATTGACTCACCAAACCCTAACTGAAGTTGGAGTGCAATAAATGACTGAATCTCAACTGAAAGAGATCAAACACATGTCATAGCAATCCAATCATCAAGTGCTAGTACTGCATGACTCCAATAAACCCTGATGAGGTTAACTGAAGCTGACCTGACCATCAGAAGTTGGTGAAGGCGCCTTGTTCACTCCAGTTCATTAAATAATAATAAAATAATCATTAAATAATATATTTAATGAATGGAGGCGCCTTAATTGA
>LPNX010502162.1:335707-365880 GCA_001517045.1 Pseudotsuga menziesii
TTAAAATTTACTTAAATTGACAAGAATCCGGTGTGTATGCTCTGCACTTGGCTGTGGTTCGTCCAATCAGTCAAGTTGTATCAAAAGCATTTGAGTGACTAGAATAATTAGGACTCACTCTCCCAAATTGACAAACCATCAGGTGAAAATCCAACACCTAGATCAAACCATTACGGTGGCAAAATACCCAAAGGAAGCGGGAACTTCTGAAAAGTGACCTCGGGGTGCTGATCTCTGTCACACCCTAACGAGTGCGTTATGAACAATAGCCCCAGAGACTCCATTCAGCCCACATATTCCCATATTCCTTGCGGGTAGCCGTGAAGGTTTAGTTTTGGACATACTCCAAGTAATCTCGGGTATATCTAGAGTCCACCCCTTCGCCTAATTTTAATCAACTCATACCTCACATTAACTTAAAATGTACCAAGAGGCAATTGCAAAACATTCACTCCAAGCACATGCAAGTACATTGATTTTATTTTGACTCCATTCTAAGGCACTGGTTATTTTCTTGCTATATATATATATATATATATTGTGTCGCAGCATTTTGCTTTCGTGCGCTCATTTTTGTATCTTGTCATCTATGGTTGTTTATGGTTAAATTTCAAACTCCTAAGTAACTCATTCAGTTTAACATCACCGTACTAAGTAATTTAGCCTTAGTAACTTAATAGGGTCTACCCCCCTTGGCTTCGTTAGGAGTTGAGCCTAAACGGAGGAGTCAAGAACAAGGTGACAACCTTGACTCGAGACTTGCCCCCAAGGACACACCGAGTGGCTTGAAGATTTCTGCCACATGACCCAAGTGTGTGAAAGGCGGCAGCATGAAGAAAGCCTTGTATGGGCTCAATCAGGCACCGAGAGTGTGGTATGCGAGTATTGATGGATATCTTCACAGCTTGGGGTTTTCCAAAAGTACTGCTGACTCCAATCTGTACTCTAAGGTTGTTCATAATCATATCTTGATCCTAGTCCTATATGTGGATGACTTGTTCCTTACAAGAGAGGAACAGCTGATAGCACGGTGTAAGAGGGAGCTCACCTCTGAATTTAAAATGAAGGATCTTGGTCTTATGCATTATTTTCTTGGCCTAGAGGTCTAGCAAAATCCAGGCGGGATCTTCCTAACAGAAGGGAAGTATGCAGTGGACATGCTGCAGAGATTTGGGATGCAGGATTGCAGGTCCATGAGCGTTCCCATGACAACTAACTTGAAGAAGTTGCGAGACTCGGCCACCGATTCACAAGATGTGGACTCTACCCTGTATCGACAGCTCATTGGATCTTTGATGCATCTCATACACACGAGACCAGATATCTATTACACAATGAATGCCCTGAGTCAGTTAGTGTTCGATCCAAAGCACATACGCTGGGCAGCACCCAAACATGTACTCAGATATGTGCGAGGTACCAGCACTTATGGGCTCAGGTATACTTCCAGCAGTGGAGTAATGTTAGCAGGATATGCTGACTCAGATTGGGCTGCGAATGCAGTAGACCGAAAAAGTACTTCAGGTTACTACTTCAGTATGGGATCTGCAATGATCTCTTGGTCCAGCAAGAAACAGGGTTCCATAGCGCAGAGTACAGCTGAAGCTGAGTTTATTGTTGCAAGCGATGCTTGTAAGGAAGCAGTTTGGCTTAGGAAACTACTATCTGATCTATTCGTTGGAAAGCTTGACTCAACGATTATTCATTGGGATAATCAGAGTTGCATTAAGCTTTCAGAAAATCCAGTGTTTCATGATAGATCGAAACACATTGAAATGAAGTGTCATTCAATCAGAGACCTTGTACAGAGAGGCACTCTGAAGTTGCAGTACATCCGTACAAACAAACAGATTGCAGATATCCTGACCAAGCCTCTGACAACAACGAAGTTTGTGTACTTTCGTGACAAGCTTGGCATGGCAAAGAATACATCTCACGTAGAGAGGGAGCGTTGGTTTTTCCTAAGCAGCATCGAGAGCCATTCTCTTGGAGAATGGAGGAACCTGGTCAGTTACCAGGAAGAGGAACCAGCCCAACACTGGGAAAACTCGGCCTTGAGCTGAGTAGCCATTCTTTGAATGAAGCCACCTGGTCAATCACCAGGATGTGGAACCAGTTCAGCACTGGGGGAACTCAGCCTTAAGTTGAGTAGCCATTCTTTGAATGGAGACACCTGGTCAGTCACCATCATGTGGAACCAGTCCAGCACTAGGGGAACTCAGCCTAGAGCTGAGTGGCCATTCTTTGAATAAAGACATCTGGTCAGTTACCAAGATGTGGAACTAGTCCAACACTGGGGGAACTCAACCTAGAGCTGAGTTGCCATTCTTTGAATGGAGACATCTAGTCAGTTACCAGGATGTGGAACCAATCTAGTACTAAGGGAACTCAACCTAGAGTTGAGTGGCCATTCTTTGAATGGAGGCACCTAGCCAGTTACCAGGAAGATGAACCAGTCTAGGACTAGGGGACTCAGCCTAGGGCTGAGGGCCATTCTCCTGGAGAATGGAGGCACCTGGGCAGTTACCAGGACATCACTATAATCCCTAGACCGGGTCTAGGCATGTGAGGCACTCCTACCCTCGATTTGTGGGCTTTGTGATCTTCTCCAGGAATTAGCTACCCTTGGTTAAGTCACCTACTACCCGATCTTGGTGGCACAAAGAGTTCGAGATAAAAACATTAGTAATTCTCCCAATTTATGATGTTGTACTTTGAGTGGGTATGAAGGACCCCTATGACCACTTGCATTGACCACATGACACTTGAAGAAGACTAGAAGGTAAAAGTCAAAAATACATAAGGACTCTTGGACCACTAAGAAGTCAAAGTGAAAATACAAAAAGGTCACTAGTACCTTAAAAAGTAAAATTCAAAAGGGTAAAAGAATAAAACCCTATTATTGTATTCTTATCTAGATGGTCCACTTCAAGTGAGTAAAACGGATATAAAAGAAGTTCACTTGCCATTCATTTTCACACACTTCATCTTAAACAAGTGACTGCTCCATTTGAAGACTTTCGCTGGGTTTGTCAGAGTGAATACATCTTGGTTTTATTTATGCCCTAGCATGGTGGTTTGCTAGCTAGGGCATCATCACTCTCATGAACTAGGGCATCATCTCATCTCAAGTAAACAACAAAACAGATCTAGGGCTTCACCCTAGTGCACATCTCCTTCACGAGCAGTCTCCTTCCAGTCTTAGGCAGCAAAGAACCTCCGGGAAGCAGGGAAGAAGGATTCGGGCAGTTGCTAATAGATCCAGGCAGTTGCTAGCAGGTCTGGACAGCATCAACAAGTTCGGGCAGGCTCAAAAGGTTCAGCTCCTTTCCCGGGAAATTACAAAAGAAATTTGGGCTCATGCTTATTCCTTCACACTTCAGGCAAATCTAGAATCTTTAGGCAGGATTTCAACATTCTGTTTCTTATCTTGGGCAGCAGTAAAATCTCACGAGAAGTCTACTATTCTACACAGGCAGCCCTAAACAGACTGCTATCACTCCCGGGCAGCAAAAGATGCACACGGGTAGCCCTAAACAAGCTGCAATTACACAAGGGCAACAGAAGGGGTACACCGACAGCCTTAACCGAGGCTCAGGCACCCACAGCAGAAACTCAGGCAATCTCAAACAAGCTCGAGCAGGCTTGAGCAAAGTCGGGCAACAGTCTATCACCCTCAGCAGCCCATATCTAACTTGGGCAGCAGGTTATCAGACTTCGGGCACTCTGGGCAGTCTCGATCTGATTTTAGCCAGCTCCTCAGTGATCCAGGCAGCCCTAAAACTGAGTCTGGGCAACAGCAGTAGCAAAGTTTCGGGCAATTTGGGCAGATCGGGCAGCAAGGTCAAAGGTTCAAGCAATTGACAGAAAATCTAGGCAGGTAGCCCTAATCGGCAATTCTTGTAAATTTGTCTTGTTGACAAATTGTTGGTCAAATTGTGCTAGGGTTTGACAATTATTGAAGAACATTCATTTCAGAATTCAGAGATTGAAAACTCTATCATCTCATTTAAGGGATGAATTACTAATGCTTTTGGGGTCTTTCTTGTGTTCATTGTGTTGATGTTTTGATTATCTCTGCACTTGTCTTTTGTTATCTATTTTATAGTCTGCAAAATTAAAGAATATAAACAAATGCTAAATTCAACAATATACAGTCCAAGTCCCTACTGTGTTATAGGTCATCTACAAGTGTACATACAATTCGAATTTTGCTTGCTTGACAGGGATTTGGGTTGTGATTACTACCTTCTTTTGATGATAGAACTGAGCTTTCTATAGTGATTTCATTAGGGTTAAAACAGTCCATCTACAGCACACATACTTAGCCCAAAGTGTGAGTTTTGATATGCATAGACAAAGCAGACATACACTGAGCTTTGACATGCACTTATCAAGGTATGTATATACTCAGTCATGATAGTGTATGTACAGTGATGTACATGATATGATGATGTACATGATATGAAGATGTAAACTAAGTTGATGATTTGATGATAAGCATATACACTATGATGATGAACTAACATGATGATGCCTACACCTATGATATGATATGGGATGATATCTCAGTTATATATATGCACAGTGATGAGGGATAATGTAAATGAACAGTGATAATAATTTGGCAGAGATGAGCAGTATTTTGTGCAATAAACAATGATGTATACAGTGGTATATGTACAGTGATGTGTGAAGATTTATGTTGATACATACTCCATTCATTGCATACAATATGATGATGCTTTGATAAGCATACTTGATGCACGTTCTATGATGATGCATGGTAATGCATACTTGTACACGATGATATGACGAAGATATACTCTTGATGATTAAGTATGCCATGAGGATGATGATATGATGTTGATGGTGCCTTGTATACTATGATGCAAACCCTATGATGATGCATACCCTATGATGATGTTACAGGCCTTGATTACATGTTCAGACCTTGATGTTTGACAAACCTTGATGATGATGATGATGCATACTTGATGATGATTGTGATGAAGACATGAGCAGACCTAGATGAACAAATTCCTTGATGACTTGGCATGAGGACTATGAGCAGACTTTTGACCAGCAGTATTGTTGAACAGATTAACAAGCAAAGAGTGATGGGCAGAGATTGACCAGTAGTGTTGATGAGCAGATTGACAAGCAGAGGTTGATTGAGCAGCAAAGGTATATGATTGCTTGCAAGTAGAATCTTGCACTTGAGGATTGGACTCCTCAACACTTTCTTAGTTGGAGCTAAGAAAACTAGCTTGGGTGTTGTTATGAGAGTTGGTGCTCTTTTCATCAATTGGTGTTGATTGTAATCGAAAGAATTGAAGTCTTCCATTACCATAAAGCTCACATTAAAAATATTCTTGTCTCTTTGATGTGTTTATTGTACTTATGATTTAACTGATGAATATGATAATGTGATTGGTAAAATAATGCTTGATATACACTGATGGACTAATAGAAGTGAAAAAGGTCTAAATTGCTCACACACTGATTCACCCCCCCTCTCAGTGTGGCCATTGTATCCAACAGTTTTTCCCCTTGTTAATTATGCAATGTTGAACAAGCAATATATATTTTATGAGTTTTTCACCTGCCCCTCCAAAGCTAGAATGGTCGTCTTGGTGGTTAAACCCTGGAAGGTTATTAAAGTTCACGTGTCAATGTATATTTATGAACGTGCTAGACATTGTTATTGAGTCATATGGACATGTGCTAGGTCCCCCTAAGATTTTTTTTAAGTTCCAAGAAAAATAATTTTTCCCGCAAACTTAGGCCATTTTTTAAGGTTTAAATGGAAAATTTGTAAAAAGCATAGAAGTATGATCCAGAGGCGAAATTTGGCATGGGGATGCTCGTTTTCACACTCAAAGCGTCCTCTTTTCCCAAGGACCTACTCGTTTGTTCCTAAATATTGAGGTAACCTGCGTTGTTTTTCTTTTATGCTTGCACATGTTTGGGATCATCTTGTCTTTATAGGGAATTTATATTTCAGTAAGAATAAGAAGTAATTCTTGATAGATTGCTTTCTTATTGTGGGTTGTAAGAGACTACTTGATAATATATGATATCTAGTTTGAATCTATATTTGCTAGGTTGTCTCTTATCAAATTACATGTGTATTCTTAATCCCCTTTGCAAGTGTTGAAAGTTCTTTGCAAGAAATCTAAACTGGAGTATTGATGAGTGAATGGGCTCTACATCTTCTTCAATAACTTAGAAATAAGAGAAGCATTATCCCTATGATCTCACCGAGAAGGCGTTTCCCCTACTTTCTTGGTCAACCTGGGTTCCTCAACTTTTGATCCAAAAGTCTTTCAAATTTTTATTTCAATTCCAAGTTCCTTTTTGTTCTTAGATCTATATTTTAAAGTCGTATAAAGAGTAGATCTAAGTTCCTAAAGTCTGGATTTCTAGTGTTCTTTAAATTTTAAATCTAAGATCTAGATCTAGCACTCTTCTTGCAAGTTTAAAGTTTAAATCTTAAGTACTCGATTAAGAGAATGTTTTGCGCTTTAAATCGTTTATCTGGCATTTAGTGATTTCTTGTTTGCTTGCCATTCCCTTAAATAGGCAAGCAAATATCCTAAGAAGACAAGCCATCTAACTTGTCTCACTTAATTAAATTTTACAACTTTTTATTTATAGTTTAACTTAGAAATTTTTAGGATTTTTTGGAGGTTGTTCAAAGACACTCTTAAAGTGTCTTTGAGCATCTTTTGCATTCGATAGTTTACTGATTTTTGCAGGTTTAACAAAAAAGAGAAAGAAACTCTGGTCCTTTTGTGAGAAAATGGACCATTAAGAACTCAACGGAGTTCCCCCTTCACCAAAAAGTCTTTCTTCTATCAAGTTGTAAGTCTTTGGATCCAAATTATAAGAACCAAAGTGCACTTCACCAAAAATTGTAATAAGTTAATAAATTTTCAAGTAGGCTCCTGCAAGCCCACTCCCCATCCACCCTAGGGGGATCCGCATTGGTGTGATTTTTCGTAGTTTGACTTTTTCTTTAGTTTAGTTTTGCTTTCTTATTTAGTTATTTATTTTGCTTCAAGGAAATGAAATACTAACCCCAAGCATTCCTGAGTTACCCGAAAGGGGAAAGAGATTCGTGGTAGAAATAATTAAAAAACAATTTCCTTGTGTTATTTCTTTTAGCATTTTAAAATTTACCCGGTTGTGCTCTCCCGAGTATCCCAAAAGGGGGAAAGAGATTCTCAGTCGCAAGTGGTTTGTTAATAAAGATCACACCTAGTTTTAATAAAACAAACCAAGGCCTTGCTTCTCATATGCTATGAGCCGTTGCAGCTTTGTCTAATCAGTTTTGTTGCTTCAAAAAGGAAGTTTGGTGACTAGATTAATAGGAAAATACGTACAAGTTACTTTCTTGAGAATTTGGGAGGTCGCAGAGGGTGACTACCACAAGGTTAGGGGGCTACTCCAAGCAGGTTTTGGCTCTCGTACTCAATTCAAAGAAACTTGAGTCATCGAGCCAAACCCCAATTTACCCACTCCTTAATTAACTCATCTTATAAATCTTGAAACTTACCAACGAGACACTACAATACTTTCACTGAGACTATAGCAACAACCCTTATACACAAGCACTCCATATTCATTGGCACTATTCTTCCACATTTTTATGGTTAAATCAATTTCCGCATATTGTCATGAATGGTGTTTGAATTACCAATGTTATTGTTATTATAATTCATTTGTAGCTACCCATTGTTAAGGTTTCAATCCATTTCACATTTAATTGCTAGATTATTTTCTTTTGTTTTAGAATAAGGACCATCGTTTCTTTTTATTAGGGACCACCTCCCTTGGCTTCGCTAGGAGTTGGTCTAGACGGAGGAGCTGAGTATCAGATGACAGCACTTGGCTCTAGCTTGCCCCCAAGGTCGCACCCAATGGCTTGAAGATTTCTGCCACGTGACCCAAGGTGCGAATTAGGCGGGAATAGTGTGAAAGCAACGCCTATTGCTACTCTATCAAAAGCAGAAAAAGAACTAAGTACAAAGCTAAAAGGAGTACAAAATAAGCGCAAATATAAAGAAAACCATGACAAGTAGAAAGGATGTTAAGGCATGCTGGATCTAGAGGCCTGGTTGAGGAGAGAGAGAAGTAGGCCCCTCAGCCAAGGCATCAGCCACCATACATATGAAGTTGTGGTCGCAAGGTAAACCAGGACAGTTCCATAACAGTGGTATCAGAAGGATCAAAAAATGCCTCTGTCCCACCCACATTTTAGGATAAATGGCAAAAGAAAATAGCCACTTTGTCAACTCTGAAGGTAAGTTGTCACAAGGTGATGAAAAAACCATGGAGCCTGTAATTTGGAAGGTCGCTGAGACACTATGAAATAGAAGAAACCTGTAGCACTACCAAACCTATTACAGCCTCAATACATAAATCAGTAATGAACACAAGAAAGTCTAATCAACAATAGTGTTCCTTGGGTTAGAGTACAAGATATTTCCCAAGTATAAACCAAAATGTCACCAGTATCTGTAATAATTTCTATTTTTTGGTAAATTTATTTGTAACATTTCTTACAAGGCCCAAGCTTTGGGTGCAAATTAGATCTGAATAGAACTTCAACTGTTCCGTTCGCTTCCTCTCCAACTGAAACAAAAACAAACACCAGTATATTATAGTTAGAATAAAGAAAGTGGGGTGAAAATTCCAGCACATCCATGTAATTTGTTTCTTAGACAAGAACAAACATCGTGATATTTACTTATTCTTTAAAAAAGCATGCAAATCCATGCTTCAAATGAAAATCAAATCCACAGTGCTATTAAATAATGTCCAACAATTTACGCAATGCACATAGAAAATTTATAGTTTCTTACTACCTCAATATTGGCTCGATCCAGCAAGCTCTTTCTGATATTTAAATCCTTTGTTTTCTCCTCAAGCTTAGATTTTTCTGTAGCAGACAACATGTACTTCTTAAATACAGAATTTCTCTCACCCAAAAGCAAATTGCATACATGTCCTCTAGCAGATCAAGCCAATGACTTTCCCACTAGACCTTCAAGAAGGCATATTCCAAGGATGCACAAGATTTCCAAAACAAGAAACCTTGAAAAAGTTGATTCTCCTTTAGACGACGCTTTTCTTTTAGCTGCGCAATCTTGTCAGCATGAATCAGTCTCCAGTGCCGCTGTTCATCTGCTTCACGCTGGCCCAAATCTAATCCAAATCAAATAAGCATTCGCATAGACTTCAAAAGTAACATCAGACGTTATTCTTGCTACTAATGAATAAGGAATCATCCTACTATGTAGAAACATCGCCATGACTTAAAAAATATGCTTGCAAGTTGATATTCCTAGTTCCCAAATTAAAGAAAAGCAAAACATGAATAGCCATGATAGGTGTGATATTCCTACGATTTTACAGACTGCAATATGGACTGTAGAAATGTCTTCTCAATGGAAACAATTTTATCACAAACAGAACAGCTCTTTTTGAAATTTTAAATGATCACATAGATGGCAAAAGGCAATTCAATAGAACTTGTTCACTTTTAACTTGAGGAAAACCAAAATTTAATTTTGCAATCTAGCATGTAAGCCTCAAACCAAAAGAAACAAGAGGTAGCAGTAGCATTATAGAAAATCTCACAAGAATGAAATAGTGGAAGTACATGAAAAATTGGAAAAATAAGCCTCCATTAAAATATTGAAAATACCTAGGAATTGGACAGAAGTATTTATAAAATTCATAATCATTTCAATTGTGGGTGGCTTCTCATCCATAATTTCAGAATAACATCATCAGCTGCAGGCCCATCACTTACATGACAACTTAGGTTATTAAGTTATTAAGTGTTGAATTGGTCTTGCAAATATAAGTTGATCATTTTCCCATTTGTTACAAGGACTTCAGATTATTGATTTCAACGAAGGTGCAATCTATATTAGTATTTGGGGACATGGCAATAATAATAAAGCTTATGAACAAGTATCACATCTCGATGGCAAGCTCACTAGCTTGGATAGTCTCCCAGATCAAAAATGAAGCCTCCCATTTCAAAGACATTGAATTCTATCACATTCTCTAAGGCCTGGATGGAGAAGCAAACACCCTAACCAACCTAGCAGCACAAATGAAAGAAGGGGAATGCCAAAAAAATGAGGAGGTTGGTTATCTCCCAATCCACTGAGGCATATCTTATGAAATTCATTAATCAAATCCGATTAATCCACAATCCATGCTGCTGTCCACATAGGAGTTTGAAGCTAGTAGGCATCAATAGTGCATTTAAAGGTCAAGACGGACATGGAATGGCATCACACATGCCACCCCTACCAATGTCCCGTCGATTTGAATGCTTTGAGCTCTGCTTCGTGGGAGAGAGTGGAATAATAGGAGTGAAAATACACACTTACCTAGAGCTAGAGGATATGACAGAGCTCGACAATGTTTGCTTCAACAAGGTCGGCCTCAATGATGTATGTCATTACAGAACAGATTGCTTAAGTTTTCAGTATGGTCTGCATTGGAAAGGATGGTTGTTTGAAGGCATATCTCCAGGCTTCTCGATCGTTTGGTGTTCTTTTAAATTTAGGTCTTTATCTTTTGGTTTGCTATTGTGTCTTGAATGGAAGGGAGGCTTTTTGAAAGTCATCCTCGAAACCTCATAAAACCTGTCAACCTTGGGGAAACCAAGATTGGTCTGTGGATTTGGCTATGTCCACATAATTCAATGTCTCTGGCCTCCCTCTGTTCACATAGAAGGTCGGAGAGACCTGATCTAGTTTGTAACTCTTGTTCACTTTCTAGTGTAAGCATTCATAGACAAGATGTCATTTGAATGAATCTTGATATCTATCCAGTTCTCAGTTTATCAAATCTCTATGGGAAATATTCTTTTGACAACAATTGGGAAAACAATTCACTGGCCACCATTCTGTTTGATATTGAATAGACTGCACATTCTAGATAACCATGGACTCCCAACGATGTCATGGGAAATGCCAAAGGGCTATATATGAAATACAAATGATTCTCCGAAGACAGGAACAATGGATATATCATATCGTAGTGCTCGGTGATGGTTGCTTCAACAGGCTCAGTCTTAATGAGGTATGTCATGACAAAACTAATTGTTTGAGTTTTCAGTCTGATCTACATTGGAAAAGATGGTTGTCTAAAGGCAAACCTTGAGGCTTCTCGATTCCTAGGTGTTCTATTAAATTTGGGTCTTTGTTTTCTCGTGTGTTGTTGCGTTTTTTGGGTATTTGTTTTACCGTGTGTTGTTGCATCTCGAGTGGAAGGAGGGGATTTTTAAAAATCATCCTCGAAACCTCATAGGACCCATCGACCTTGGGGAAACCAGGATTGGTTTGTGGATTTGGTTGACTGGATAATTCAATGCCTCGGCTCTCCCCCTATCCACGCATAACATCAAAAAGACTTGATTTAGTTAGTAACCCTTGTCCACTTTCTAGTGTAAGCATTGATAGACAGGTCATCATTTGGTTAAATCTAGATATCTCTCAAGTTTTCAAGTTATTAAATCTCATTATGAAATAATATTTTCACAATTGGGGAAACAATTCACAATTGGGGAAACAATTCAAAATATCAACAAACTGTTAATATGTATGTACATACTGGAGCTTTATTGCTCCCTTCTAAATCTTGTCTTGAATGAAGTGATATATGATCTCAATGTGCTTGGATCTGTCATGAAAAACTGGATTCCCAAAGCGACTGATACAACTCTAGTTACCATAGTAAATCACCATGGGATCCAATTCTTGATCAAATAAACCTGCAAGCAATTTGCGAAGCCAAATGGTCTCACAACTAGTTGTACTCGATGGCATATACTCTACCTCTGTTGAGCAGAGTGCCACGGAATTCTGCTTCCGGTTGAAACAATATATCATCGTCAATCCCAAGTTGAAGCAACACCTTGATGTGCTTTTCCTATCCGATGCACTACCCACCCAATTTGAGTCTATATACCCCTACAACTTCACCTCATCATCTCCAAAATATCTCAACCCATACTCCATTGTTGTAATATCCCAGATGCGGATAGTCCACTGTTTTCTATGCTAGGGCTTGCTTAAGCCTCTCGATTTACAACAATACTAAAATAAACTTGCATGCAAAGTGTCGAGCAAATGGCCCTATTTTATAGCTAACTAGGGCAGAGAATTTTATGGTGACAAATCAACACTTACCACTGATAATCCGACTGATAATGCTCCAGAGATAATACGCATGCATCGAGAACTAATCTGGTGAAGAACTAGTGCTCCTTGCCTCCGGTGTTACCCCAGCAGCACGAACCCCTCAATCAACTAAAGATGACGTTTTTAGTGAAAGAGCTATCTGATGCAGATGAGAATTTGCAAGAATGAAAGTCTTCCCGTGCCGGAGAGATTGCCTGAAGCATGCAGAAGTTTTGAGCACTCTAAGCAGGCTAGCAAATTGATTTGATGGTTTACCTGCTCACGCCCCCAGCTCCACAAATCTAATGAGAACAGCTCTGGGTGAGCAAACTGGAAGTTGATAAACTCCTGGTACTAAAGGATGATACTGATGATGAGAATGGTGCCAGTATTCCGAAGATAAACAGAGATCTGAGGACCCAGCGAATGCTTTGGGGTTTTCCAGCTAAAAACCCCCTGCCGCACACGTGTCCCTACAAACAATCTTCTTATGGGTACCGGATAACTGTATATGGATGAATAAGATGAAGAGCGGATGGTGGACCTGGATGGTCTACCCTGAAGGAGACTAGGACAGATATTTCACTACCAAAACCTCGTTAGCTGAAGACGTTGTCTTCAACCCCAACTGTCGTGGCCGCACGCTATGCTGCTACTCAAAAAGCTCCAAATCAATAATAATCATAAGTGTCTTCTCCATTCACTTTATCTTTCTTTTATAACTTTCAACTGCGAATAACCTAACTTTTGACCTAATTAGGTCACTTTAACTTCTATATTGCAGTTGACTTGCATGCAGGTGCATGGAGCCTCAATCGAGTGCATGCATCATCAAATAATGCTCAGATGTCATGCATGCAGGTAGCCTTTGGCTCTGGTGGCCCTCTTCTACCCAATGATGGTATAATATTGATGCCCTAGATCTTCTGTATATGGCATTAGTCTTCAGCTGATTCCCTGACTGTCAGTACCCGCTCAAACCTACAGTAATCACTTAGGTAAGTGGGTCGGTCCTCAATGCCTAAGTAGAAGAGGACATTACAATTGTGCACCTCATGTATCTCAGCACATATTTTGCTCCTGCCCCAGTTGCACCATGAACTAGCAAAAGGTATTCACTACAAAACATATATATGGCCTAGTGTTGACCAAATACATCAAGGAACCTATCAGTTGCTTATACAAGGTGGGATCCACCATGTCTGGGTCTAAAATAATTACCTTCTTCATATTAGTGACCATAGGCATGGCCATGGGTTTGTAGTCTTCCAAACCCTTCATATTAGAGATGGTTCTCCCATATTTCAACCCAGCTCACTTTGTACACTTTTACTTTTATTCTATCTTACTTCTTGTATTGTATTTCTTTTTAAGGGAGATCGTTTGGTCCTCCCACATGCACGAACATCATTGTAACCGACAGTCCCGTTGACCTACTTTGTGGTCTTTAGTGGACATAAATAAAATTATCTTATCTTATTTAATGGAAATATACTTGCAGACTGGAGCAAAAGTTGCATCATAGTCCACTCCCTCTTCCTTGGAGAACCATCTCTCTACAAACCTCGGTTTGTAATTCTCTAGGTTTCCATCTGCCGCATGCTTGATCTTGTATATCCATGTAGAAGTCACTATTTATTTCCCCTCTGGTCATGGCACAATGTCCAAACATAATTCCTCATGATGGAGGTGTACTCCTCCACCATGGCATCCCTCTAAACATGTTGGTCTAAGTAACAGGACACTTCCAAATAGGGCCCGTGTCCCGTATTCCACGTGTCGGACACGACACTTGCCCTAATACGTGTCCGACACCAAAATTTTCGTGTCCCGAAATCTGGACACTTTCCAGCACGTGTCGAACACTTGCCAGGAACGTGTCCTGATTTGTGGACATGTGTCTTGTCAAAAAGGATATAGAGGAGGAGGAGGATAGAGAAAAGAGCTATGACAGTAATGCCAATTTTGACATGGAGGAGTAGGAGGACGATTGACAATGACTAGTACAATTGATGAGCTATGATATTCTTACCTGTGGCTATTTAGTCTTTTCATTTTGTATCTAGTAGTACTGTAGATACTAGACTTAATACTAAGTAGTATCTACTCTATTTTGTATTTGTCGGTGGCATTCTCTCGATATCTATGTAATACATTTTGATTTTTGTGGTTTAATGAGAAATATCGAATATGCAGTTTATGGTTCAACGTTCATGATTCATTGACAATTTTATTATTGATTCATCATTGTCAAATTTCAATTGAATGATATTATGATTAATGTACATTGTATATACTTCTAGTTTTTAAAAAATGTAGATCTTTATGTATATTTTTAATATATATATATATATATAAAACCTGTCCCCTGTGTCCTATTTCTAGGGTTGTCGTGTCTCGTGTCGAGTACTCGTATTTTCGTGTCCTCCGTGTCCCGTGTCCTCGTGTCATGTGACTTAGATGTTGGTTTGTTGCCTCCTGAAAATTAGAAGGCTCAACATATATGATGTGCTCATAAACACCATGTAGTTTGGAAACTTCTATGTAGTTTTGTTCTCCGTGAATGAACTCCTAGGAGACTCGACATGCTCCCAAGCATACCTGAATATCTACGTGAACCATCAAGGTTTCCTGATAGAACTGGTGGTAGCCAATGGCTCCTCTACATCTGAATGTTGTTGCCTTGAACTAAAAGTCAAGGGTTACCTTGGCTCAACCTTAGGAGCTTTCTACTCCTCATCCTCGGCCACTGGAATAGGCTCATGAGACTTCTTGGATGCAAAGTCTTACTCAAACTTTACATTCCTGCTTACAAATGTCTTTCTCTCCCTTGGAATATAGATCTCGTAGGCTTTTGAAGTCTCACTGTAACCAACAAACAAACCCTTCCTACTAGAGCACCCCAATTTGGTCTTCTTCTCGACTAATACATGAATGTAAACTGGACAGCCAATGATGCAAAAATGGCTCACCTCTGTGAACAACTTTGTTTATTTGCTTACAACATCAAAATCTGTTTTTGGAGTTCACGCAATGATATGTAACAAACATGGTTGAGGCAACATAAAGCACCTCACCAACCTGATCAATCACTTTGGTTACAACATCAAAATCTGTTTTTGGAGTGCATTTAAGAGTCATGTTTTAGACACATTTTTGACACATTTCACCCAAGCAAGTTTGTATTATGTAACAAACATCTGTTCTCCATATGACCATTAAAGGAGTGTGTTTTAGCATTTAATATAATGATAATAAAATACAATTATGTTGTACTTTAGGTTAGTAATAAAATGACTCAAGTAATTTTAGCATTTAATATAATGATAATATAATAAAATTACGTTGTACTTTAAGTTAGTAATAAAATGACTTGAGTCACAGGCTGCAATTAATGTTATGTTATAGGTTAGGTTATGATTAGTTAATAAAGTTGTTGTACAGGAATCTATTTCCCTTATATGTATTGGTGCTGAGCACTGCTGACCATATTAATGTATGAATCAAGCATATCATTCTCTCTTTTAATATATTCTAGTTTTCATTCCCTGTCAAAATTCTTGTCTGATTTTCCTCACAAGCACAAGCACAATAACGATGTGGGGGTGCCAATGCAACTCTAAGTCACAAAAGATATACAGATGAAAACTAAATAAAGTAGTGAATAGTAAGGGGCAACCCTAACAAAAACAAAAGATCAGTACATCATTATGCAAAAGGGTAAAAGGATCCACTGCTTTGCACCAGAGGTCGATGTAGATATGAACAAGGAGCTACCTCAATAGCGGATGGAAACAAAAAAGCATACCCATATCCATGAATCATTGATTAGCTATAAATAACATATACAAGCAAAATGTGATGTTACCAAACAGAAAGAAATTATCATCATCACTCATTTCCTCCTAGGTAATGTAATTAACATTAGTACCGAAAAAAATTATTTTTTGATCTCCTTTCTTCTACCCCTTCTGATTTAGGAAAGAGAAGTGCAAACCTTGGCTAGAAGCTTTGCATCCAACCTTTTATGCAATGAATCACGATCACATTGCAATGCATTGAGAAGTTTATACATCTCATTTAGCCTGTCCATCAACAAAATCAATTTGCAATTATGAGTGAAAACAAATAGCATCAATAACAACATAAATTGATGTGCATGTAATTCAAAATGATAATCCAATCATAGGCATAAAGTAAAATAAGAACCCTTTCTTAAAAATTTAAATTCCTACATTTTAAAGAGAAATCTTTATATTCTACGGCTACCACACTTATTTACTATAAGAAAAAGCTTAAAAAGAAAATATCAATCAACATAATGTTATATAACATCCACTACCCAAATGGTGGGGTGAACATAGTGATGTTTTTTTCCCAGTGATTAAGGATTCCTAGGTTTTTAAATGCAGTTTTTTGTTTGTTGGTGTAAAAATTGCCATGGCTCCTAATGAGAAGAGGGATCCAGCGTGGGATCATTGCCAATTGAATGTCAAGTGGAAAATGATATGCAACTAATGTGGGAAGAAAGTTGGTTGGGGTGGGGGGAGGTATCCATAGGATAAAACAACACTTAGCACATGCAAGAGAACAAGTAGAACCTTTCCCAAAAGTCTCTGATGATCTAAAAGTGGAGATGCTAGGTGTTACTGAACAGGAAAAGCCCAAACCAAGAAGCTTAAAAAATACACAAGGAGAAGCTCATGGTTAATTGATGACGAGTATGACGATGACTCTAAAGATCAAATGCCTAGTTTTGAAGAATTCTCCATTTTTCCTCTTGGACATAGAGATGAACATGTTTCTAGCCCTAGTTCATCCAATTTTATTTTGAAGAAACCACATAAAGAGCTTGACTTTTTCTTTGAACCCTACACCATCTCTAGTGCTCAATGCACCATTGATCCTAAATGGAAGAAGATGGAAAAGGTGATTGCTTGGGAATGCATTGCTAGATGGTGGTATGAAGCAGACATACCTTTCAATGCTAGTTTTGCATATTATCAACCCATGTTAGATATTGTAGTTTCATGTGGTTCAAGCTTCAAAGGCCCTAGTTTTCATGATACCAAGGGGGCACTTTTACGAAATGAGGTCCAAAGAATAGATGAACACCTCAAAGAGTTCAAGGAGTCATGGGGTAAAACAGAGTGCACAATCATATCTAATCAAAGGACTAATGGAAGATCTTGCACCATTCTCAATTTCATAATCGCTTTCCCAAAAGGAACCATGTTTCTTAAATTTGTCGATACATCTGATCAGGTGAAGGATGCACAATTCACCTTTTGGATGAAGTAGTTGTGGTGGTGGGGATGGGGGATGGGGAATGGTGTACAGTTCTATTATCATATACTTTGTAGCTAGGAGCTACTACCTATTTTTGCAAATCAGAGTCTAGTCATGAGCCTGGTCCTTACACTTGAGACAAATTTTATTCAGAGGATATCAATGGTGGATGATCTTTTTCATCAGTTGAGCAGCTAGATTATTCAAAGGTAGCAACAGAGGTGTCGCCCTTGTCATTTTGAACCCTCTTCATGATCTCCATTGTCATACATTTTGAGCCTTGGTTCAGTGGAGCAGAGCAGTATAGCTCGATCCTATCTTTACTTGCCATTCAGAGATAGCAATGTCAACACAAGTGGGTTTCAATTTGCAGCCACAACTCAGAGTAGGTATACAACAGAGGTATCTATGGTTTCCATGATTTTTATTGATCTATTAACTATGCTAGACCTTAATGTACATCGATGATCATGCGATAACTCTTTGTTGTTATGATTGGACTTTTACTTGAGATACAGTGACATTTGTGATTAGTTTCATGTACATGCTTTTGTCTTGGTAAATTACATATGTACAGTATAGATCATTTCCCTCTTTCTTGGTTCCCTACTTGACCTTATCCCATTATCCGTCTTATCCATTTGTTTCCAAAATCCTTTGACTTGGACTTGACTGATGAACCTGAGGACCTCCTTCTCTCTGACCTCTTTGATTGGATGACCTCCATGTTTTCCCTTGGTGTCGGCTCTGAAGTGTGTGGCTCTGTCTATAGACCTATTGATCTTTTTCGTCTGGCACCCAAGATAATTGAGAGCAGTTAGGTAGGTTTATGTCACCGAAAGTGTATCCCTTAGATTCTAAGCAAGTTCCCCATACCTAAAATTAGCTAGTAGCCAAAGGTGTGGGTACTCATCATTGGATGATGTTCCACCTACTTGTACGTAAAAGGAAAATACTTTGACAACTCCATCAATAGTCGAGACTATGGACACATGTTGGCAGTGGAACTAATGCCCTGGCAATACTTGGGCCCAAAAGGCTTTCTAGGGCCGGTACCTTTGAAGGCCAGCTAACTAAAGGAATGCAAATGAAACATGTGCTTCAAAGATATATCCAAAAGAGATGCAAAATGTGAAAGTCAAATGAAAATGCAAAATGCAAATAAAAGTGAAATGTGAAATATAAATCTGTGAAATAAAGGGGGGCTTGGTAGAGTCGAAAGGGTGCCTTCCAAGCACTTTTATGATTTATCCATTTGTGAGACATCATGGTTCCCTAGTATTCGTTATTCCAACAAATGTCACAGAGGCCCTTGAAACCCCTTATTCTCCAAAGATAAACTGAGTATGTCCAAAAGTCAACCTTCACTTTGACCAAACCCATGACTACCTCACTCCATTTCCACCCAGAAGGGAAAGGATTGTTCTATGCATTACACTTGTAATTATTTTGAACGGGATTATGTATGTAGAACTGTTGCATTGAGTAATTGTCTTGCTATTAATTATTTTTTATTGATTACCATGTATTGAGATAATTTAGCATTTAGTCGTTCATCAATATTTATCATGATAAGTGCTCTAACACCTCTTGTGTGCATCATTCTTGAATCTTGATTATATGCTTATTTTGAGTTTTGGTCAACTTTTTACCATTTGTTGACTTTTTTATTTGGTCAAACCTTGGTTTGACTTAGTCAACCGATCAAATTGGCATCAGGATCCCACTACAAGTTATCAGTGTTCATACCATTGCCCTTGGAGGTCAATTGGACCCCTCCAAGCATCAAGTGCAGAAGAAAAGGCTTGATTCAGTATTTTTATAAAAAGTCTACACGAAATAATTAAGCCTATTTTCTATTAAAAACTTGGAGTTTGCTTCATAGAGATCATGGTAGATTGGTTGAGGGTGTATGAGCAGTGGATCCTAGTATTTTTTAGGTCTCCCAATCCATCCATGCATTCGGATTTTAGTTTTGGGCAAGGAAAGATCCAATTTTGGAAAAATTGAAGATTTTTTATGATTTCCAACTAATTAATTCAACATTAAAAGATGACCATGACTTGAGATGTATGACTTGGGACTAATTAATGGCAAAAGATGATTTGAGTTATGATGTTGTGGCCCCCTAGAGGATATTGGCCACTTTTCCTAGCATTTCATTGTGTTATCATGTCACATGCTTCATTTCCCCCATGGGGGGACGTCTTTCTCCCTATGAGGGCAACTTTCTCTATTGGTGACTTGTATCTTGAGCTAGTTATTGATGTAAAAGTGGATCTTGGTTCCCTAGGGGTGAATTAAGGCACTAGGATGTTATTTGATGTACCTCACATACATTTCATAATTTGTATCTTGGGCATAGGAGGTAATTCACCCCTCACTTGAATTTGATTATTTCCAGCTTAATCTATGTAATAAAGTGAGATTTAATCTCCACCATTGATTATTACATTATATCTTTTAATCTCAACCATCCATAAAAAAGTCTATCAAGAATTTGGCTCTTCTCTTAGCTATAAAAAAGAGTGAGCCCCTCATTTGTAAAGGACTCTTGGCTCTTGAAAGCAAAAAATAGAAAAATCCCTCGTGCAAATTCTCGGGTCTCTAGATGGATATTTATGGTTTCTCTTTCTTGATGAATTACTTTTACTGCTAGATCGTTGGCATATTCCATATCCGGGAAAAATATTTTTATATTTTGTGCTTACAAGAGGAGGGCAACTTCACCCAAGTCGAATTGAGGCAACTTACTTGGCTTATGTGACTTGCTCTTGTGATGAGGGTTTCATCTGTGGATAAAAATAAATATTGTTTTTGCCATTTATATTTGATTTTCTATCAATAATCCATTACTCTTTTAAGTTACAAATTGATTTGCAAATTTCAATCAATTCATAGTTTTTATAAATTGTCTTACTATTTTCTCTCTTGGGGTTTTGCGGGGAAACTTCTTTTGAGGTTGTGATTTTAAAATGGCCATAACTTCCTCAATCTTGATCATATTTTCTATCTTGCTATATTGATCAAATTTTCTATTTTGACCCCAATCCATAAATGGCATTGCTCTTTCACTTTTAATGACATTGGTCTCGCTACAATCTGTCTTATAAATAGAAACATAACCACACTACATCAATTTCATGAGGGTTTTGAATCACAACTTAAAATATTTGTAACTTGTGATACTTCTCAAAATTCCTATTATGGCCCTCAATTATGAAATTGTATGGCCACTATGCTTCTAATGGCACCGATCAGTTGTAATCTAGTGCATAAACAGAGAGAGAAAAAGTATTGCAAGAATTTCCCCCAAGGGTCTTGAGTCACAACTTAAAATGGTTGTAACTTTTGTGATACTTCTTAGAATATTTACTATGAATTCAATTTTGAAATGTTGTGCCCATACTATGTCTATTGGCACTAGTTTAGTTTTGATCTAGTGAATGGGCTAAGAAAAAAACCTACCACAAGAAAAAACTGAAAAAAATAAATAAATAAATTGCTTCTCCTTGCACCAAGAAAGTGCTTTGGTATGACTTGTTATGTTCCTTAGTGTTGAAGATTAATAACAAGGAATATAACCAAGAACATGATAGAAATTAACTTTGAGCTCTTTAGATCCAAAACCCTCAAGGTAGAGTAACACCATACAATAATCCTTTTATGGAAGGATAAAGTCCAATTCATTTGCCTTTTCAAGGGGGCAACCTCATAATGAGCCCATGCTCTAATACAATAACAATCCTTGACATATCCCATAAGGAGGACTCCTTATTTATAGTTGTCTTAAAAACCTTAATCCTAACCACTATTAGCCTATACATTAATAAATGCACCATAATACATTTATTTCAAGATAACTACCAAGCAAGCCTTATTTAATAATAACTAACATAGTAGACTGTTAAGGCCCTAACCATAAGTCGTATCATAATATTAGTTATTATTAGGTTGGCTCAGTATTAGGTTATATAATGATCACTCATCTCCTAGTTATAAAAAGAGAGATTCATTTGTATAATCATCTCATTTTGTCTTGTGTATTTGGTACATATTATAAGGAGGTTGCCCCTTCGATGAGCCTTCTTATTCATCTTCTTTCTTCATTCTTAAGCCGTGGATTACTCACTCTTGGTTATTTCATGCTCTTTTGAAAAAATTGGCGCATAACATTTGGTATTAGAGCTTGGACACTTCCAAAACGAGTAATCTTGGCATTTTCGCTGTAACTTTTTTTTCTAGGACATTTCAGATAGTGAAACTTGGAGGGGTCGCAGAGGGCATAGCGAACTATCTGTGGTACAATTTTCAGGTCTTGATTCATTACAGGGTCGAAGTTATACCCTGTGGAAGTTAGGGTTTCTGGCTAATCCAGAAACTATTCTCAAATATGTGTTTTGGGTAAAAATGTTATATTTGAAGCTTGAGAGATCCAAATTGAGTGAGACTTGTTGCATTAGAAAGAAGACGGAACAAAGTGTTTGTGGTATTAATTTTAGACTCTGATCTGGAAAATTGGACACATGGCAAGCTGTACACTTTTGCTCTCCTAAAAAGGACAAAAATAACAAGTTTTGGGAAAGTTACCATAACTTTTTCTTGGGACAACATAAATAATCCATACCTGTCGCACTGCAGAGAAGACAAATCATGCTAGTGCAGGTATAAATTTTAGACTCAGAAGGGTCGAAATTCAAGAGGTATTTAAAGAGCAAGGTTGGCCACCAAGATAGCCTACAAACTAGGTTTCACAAGGTATGCTAACTTGACACTTGTATAACTTTTGATTGGAATATATGTTTTGGGTGAATCAAAAGGGTGATATAGAGGAAATAAATATAATTATATGTAGATATTAGTTTGGCCTCACATGGCAAGGGGTTCTACAAACAATTATACACCAATTAAACCCCTAAAGAGCTCAAGCATGACACATGAAGAAAATGAACACATGCTTCACTGGCTATCCAATGACACATTTGCAATTGGAATACACAAAAATTAAGTACAAGTGAATTTAAACATATGTGTGCAAATATGGCTAGTAAGGGGGATCTCAAAAAGATGACTAGTAAGGAGAATCTCGAAAAAAAGAAGAGGGAAATTTTGAATGAGATTAGACATTCTTCTAATTCACCTCCTTGCGAAGAGAATAAGGAGAACAAGATTGACTTGTCTCAACCATATATTGATAAAATTGAAAAACAAGTAGAGACTAAGAGGTTTGAGACCCCGATAATTGATAATCCATGTTAAAATGGGTTTAATTCGAGACCAGGGAACTACTACATTCCTAAGGTCGAATTAAGAAAGTTTGATGGAATAAAGGTGTTTACATGGGTGAACCAAATAGTGCGATTATTTGAATTACATAATATTATGGATGATAAGCAAAGGATTTCCTTAGCTACATTGTATTTTGAGATAAAACCCTATCAATTGTATCAATGGTTAAAAGGAATCCTCCTTCTTATCATTATACTTGGATTCTATTTAGAAGAGACCTAGAAGCTGAACATGGTAAAGTTTGGGAAAAATATTACTTTAGTCTGTTAATGAGAATCAAACACTTAAGTGATGTGGAAGATTATAATTAAGAATTTCAACTATTATCCACAATGGTAAATAACATAAGTGACCAGCATTTGTTAGAATCTTACATGGGTGGATTAAACATGAGCTTTTCTTAAAACAACCTGAAATTGTTATGAAAATCCTCGCCATATTCAAGCCAAAAATAAGGCTACACAAACGTCTACAATTGGAACATTGGTAGGAAGCAAAGACAAAAGTTTGCCTCATAAGGCAACGCTACCTCAACCTACTCGAATATCACAAAATGAAATGGATGAAAAAAGAGAAAACTGACTATGTTTGGTTGTTATAGCAAATGGTTTAAAGGGCATAAATGTCAAGAAACAAAATTGTTCACTTGGAGAATAATGAGGAAATAGATGAAAAAACAAAAATTTGTGAGGAAGAACTTTTGAACAAACAAAAGCAAGGAACAGATGTAGAAATTATGCACAACATAGATCCAGGCCAATGTGAAATATCAGTTCATGCCTTAGCAAGTGTGTCAGCATCCCAAACCCTAAAGATTGCATGTTACATTAAGAAGCAAAGGGTCATAGTACTAGTCAATTTAGGAAGTACACGTGATTTCAGTGATAAAAAATTAAGTTATTAACACAACGCCTCAATTGTTTTGTGTATCCTGTGACAAATTTTCAAGTATTGGTTGCTAATGGGGGGAATATTGATTGTGGAGGGAGATGCCATAACATTGAACTTAGTATGGGAGACTAGAATCTATCAAACCCCATGTATGTTATTCCCATTGGAGGAGTATATGTTGTTCTAGGGATACAATGGTTCAGAATTATTATACCAAATTATATATGAGGATGTTTTATCCTCATTTTTGGTTAAGCAGATCATGGAAGAGTTTTATGTTTTAGCCAGAGCAGAGCTAATATTCAAAGCATGGATGCTTATGATTGTTGAGATGTCATATTTTTGGTTGCCATTTGTTGCCTTGTGATGGTGCCATGCTATTATATTGCAGTACCAGTTGCATGCCTTAAGGATTATATTTATAGATTCTAGAATATATGGTATATAGTGGTAATTGTACTAGATGTTACTCATGTTGCTCACACGTGTGTTTTTGACAAGCATGGTTAGTAGAATGTTGTGTAAAATACTACAGAGAAGTTGTCATTGTTTTATGCACATACCATTAGCTTTTACATCCCTTGATTATTACATGGATCAAAAATCTGTTTTGGTTCCACCTTTGACCTCTCCAACTTCATGTCATGTCACCCATGTATCTTGAAATCATTGGCTTAGACTTAACATATTAACTCTTGATCTCCCCTCTGTGACCTCTTCATTATGAAAGCCTCCCTATTTTTCCTTGGTGTCTCGGCTCTAATGTGTGCAACAAGGTTTTATGATGTCTTATGCTCATCTGCTTGTAAAACCATGTGGACTAGCTATGAACTAGGAGAAATGCTTTCTGATGTCATATGATTGTCTGCTTATCAAGCCCTTTGGACATGCTATGTAATAGGATGGCAAATTGCCATGGAGAAATGTGCTCCCTAGATATGAAACATGAAAGGTTTTTGTTGAAATAATGTCACTGCGAACAATATTCTACTTGTATTTTATATTATTATTATTCCTCCTTCGGGAGATGTCATTGATGTAAATGGTCATGTAAAAGTCATGAAGTAAATCCTCTATTGTAAGTCGAGTCATTAGTAAGTCGGCTCGATTCCCTCCAAATCCACAACACTCCTCCTAAGTAGGGTGTTCTCCAAGCAAGTAAACCTCTCCATGCTATCACATTGAAGGGCATCCACCAGGCACGCAACAGAACTGCCAAGCAAGCATGCACCTAAGGTCAAGCAACGATTGAGCAAGCTATCTCCACTATTCAAATATGTGAAGGACCATCTCCAATGCACCAATCCATTTTAGACCATCTGAGGGCTAAACATACACCATGTACCCCAAAACTTAGGAAGCATCCCCAGCCATGGTGAAAATACTTTCGGAATAACCTAAAATATAACACTTTACAAGGAAAGTGTTCACATTGATACCTGTTGATTCCCTTTGCAACTCCATCAAACCTACTACCTAGAATCAATACTTGTTGAAGTTTTCATATCAACAACTGTCACTTGTAAAGAAATTGTTATCCATGTTATCACAACATCTCAATCCTCTAAATAATGATCATCTATGAATATGAAGGAACATAACCATGGAACAAAAGCAACTTGCCAAACTCCACAATCCTCCAATTCATCATCACAGGCCATAGTCAAAGGACATTGCATCGTAAGTTGTCCTTTACATCTTGTAAAGATAATCACAACTCCATACAAGAACAAGACATGTGGATCATATCTATCAGAGTCACAACGATAGAAACCTACACAAGTCAACTCCTCGATCTTGAAACACAAAGCTTGTGGTAAAGGCAACAACCTATGCAAGGCCATTATCAATGTGTCATCATGAGAAGCCCTCTCATGTGCCTCCAATCCTTATATAACTTAAACAACCTGAACTAGGTCAACTCCCTCATCTTGGGAGAATCCTGAAGCAAGAGTAACAACATGGGAAACTTCCTCTATTTGAGAGAATCCATGGGCAACTCCCTCTATTAGAAACAATCCATTAACCCTGTATCCATATTCAACAATACTCTCATCAGCTGCAAACTTGGAATCAATCTTAGCATTCTACTTTATCAAGGTATAACACCTATCCTTTTCAAAGCAGCGAGAAGGCTCAATGATGGAGTAAACTAATGCAATATGACTCACATCTCCTAGGAGGTACAATTTCCCTCAATGAATATCTAGGCGTTGCTTGCTCTCAAGCCTCTTGAAGACTAGAAGACCCATCCTACCTCTTACTAGAATGTACAAGAGTTACTAGATCAACAAGAACTTGTAAAGGCTACCCTATCTCAACCCTCTAGCCAAAGTCCTTGGACTAGCTAGAATACAATCATTGATGGTGCACCGTTGTCCCTCAAATGCAACTCTCCATTGTATATCTATCATGAAATAAAGTGAAAGGAGATTCTTTTTAAACCAAAATCAAACAAAATGTCACCCAATTCAAGAACATTGTCTAAAGGCATCTGAAAAGAAATGGAGCCGACTCCTCTCACAAGATATGTAGCATCATCACTGAGCTTCACAGTCATGCCTCCCTCTTTTTCCTGAATCCTACTAAATAATAACCCGTCATATACCATGTGTCTCGAAGCTCCATTTTCCACATACCATCCAACACTAGACACAGTGTTTTTTTTTAGGTTAGGGAAATCAGTAACTCGTCGGGATTACCTGGGCGAGGCCCAGGTTCAAAGCCGCCGGCTGCCACTATAAACCCCAAGTATATCCAACAGCCCGCAAGCCAGATATACCAGAAACTTGTGACTCAGCAAGGGCCGAGGCGTCCCGAACTCCAATCTCGTCCAGGGGCGGTAGTCTATCCCAGGGGGCGTCTACCCTTTGAGCCTTATCATAGCGGACCATGTCTCGGTGGGATTTGATCCCTGGTGGGCTGGGTGAAAACCACCTTCCTCCACCGTACGGGATCCCACGTCATTGACAACACTAGACACAGTGTTAGAAGATAAACAAGAATCCATGGAAAAGGTGGTTTCAAATTGAGAGCTAATATCCTCTACACTTGATGCACTCCTAGCTACAACCTGTTACATAACCTTTTCCTTCTTCTTCAATGGACACTGGCTGGCATAATGTCCCATCTCATGACATCAGAAACACATCACCTTCCTCAAGTCATTCTTTCCTGTATTTGTACCTCCCTTCTTCTTGAATCCTTTCTTGCTACCGTTCTTCATCTTACGGACGAGACCAATAACATCTATTTCCCCTTCCCCTTTTGCCTCCAAACAAGGTTGCACCTTGATTTATTCTTGCACAAGATCAACACAAAGCTTTGGAAACTTTGGCATGTTCTCTTGAACACAAAACCCTTGAACAAAAGGCACATGAGAAGGAGCAAGTTCTTTTAAGGCGATGGACACCAACTCCTAATCCTCCATCATCCTTCCAATGGTGGTCAACTGATCTTTCAATTCACTATTTCTAGGCAAATAGCTTAGCATAGTACTTGTCTTACTCATGCAAATGGTTGAAAGCTAGTTTTGCAAGAGCATTTGTTGAGAAGCACAAAAGTTATTAAATAACTCAACTAAAGCTTCAAACAACTTCTTACCTATCGTCTTATCTACAATGTGTGAGATGAGATGATTCTTTACAAAATCAAGGATGACTCTCTTCACTTTGGATTCCTTCTTGCAATGAGCATGCAATTGTGTTGGATTGGTAGGTTTTTTAAACTCTTCCATAACATGCACCCAAAGATCAGCTTCCTCCATAAGCAACTGAAGTCCAAGCTTCCAAGGGACAAAATTAGAAGCTCCATCGACGAGATTCACCTTACACATCCTGAACAAGTGTCAAGTGCAAAATTCAGTAGTATATAAAGTAGACCCCTTTCTACAGTTCAAATGCTTCTCCCAAGTAATCTAGGGTATCACACCCAGCAACCTGAACATGATCAAGCACCTCTCCCAAGAATCTATAGCTGAAATACAAGCTTCCTCTTACTCTAGATTGTTCTCAGCACAACAAGTTTTTAAACCATGTAGAAATTTCACCTCTAATCCTAGAGGTTTCCTCTATCTTTACCTTCTGAATTTGAGCCTTAGGGATGTTATGAAATATAATATAAAATAGCAGTAAAAATATACAATATTTCACTTTCTAACAAGCCAGTCTTCTAGGAAATCCAAGGAGAAAAGATACCAGAGTGTCTTGATAAGTTTAAGCCTATGTTGCAGGGGTACCCATCCCCAGGGGTTGGGTTCGCGTCCCCATCCTGTGCACCGTCCCCAAGTCCCGGAAACCGAGACTTGGACTTCATAGACGTCCCTTGAAGTCCCAGCCGAAGTCCCCAAGTTTCGGGTACCTTTGGAACAAAAACAAGAAACTTTGCTCATTTTGGGGACTTCAGGGAAACTCTAGTATGTGAAAATTAAAAAATATATATATTTTTTATAAAAATAATTACCTTTATGAAGAGGGACGAGGTAGGCGTGGGTCCCCCTACTTTCTTAAGAACACGCGGGCCTATCCACTTCTCCCAATGCAAAGTCGAGTCTTGACTTTTGTTGGAGCCCGCGAGAGGAGAGCTTGTTGCGCAAAAGAGAGGATACATGCAGAGGAGAGGCAAGACAAGCTTAGGTTGTCTTAGACTTACAAGGTTTGTGCTTTTAAGTTAATGGCATGGCACTATCTAGCTTGGAGGGGCTGGTATCTATTCTTAGATTGTTTCTTCTAGAATATTGCCTTATTCTTTTATGACTCTGGATCTTGTCATTTGATTTTTCTTGGCATAGTTTGTGTTTATTGTTGATCCTTTGAGCAAGTTGTTCCAATGTTGCTGCACAGACCGTATCCTTTCTCCTTCATGAATGATAGAAAACCTACTTTGTTGATGTTTGTGCAGACGTTTCTATGCATGTGCATATTTCTAATTTTGAAAGACCAAAAGCTCCATCAACTATTGTCAAGTTTATACTTAAGGTACACATGTAGTTCCCACTTTAAATCAATGATTTATGAAATTTGAAGCAATGTGCATGTTAATTGTACTTGTTAATTATTGAAATTGAATACTAGCGAAAAACAAATTGATTTAATTTATTATTATTGTTATTATATATATACAATACCCTTGACGTACCCAAGTCCCCTGTTTCAAAAAGTGGCATCCCCGTCCCCGTCCCCGTACCCAAGTTTCCTAGCAACTTAGGTTTAAGCCCTTCTAGCACAACTTATCATGCATAAACCAGATTTGAAAATTCAATTTTACAGCAGATATAACAGCAGTAAAACAGGCCTTAAATTCTTCAATGATGATGTCAATTCACTCAACAAAATTGCCCTTTACTTGCATCAAATTAGCAAGACATATATAGCTGTAAATAACAACACTTGAAGAACAGAGATGGCTGAAAATCAAATCTGGAAATTACATAAGTGTTGGACAGCTGAAAACTTCATTAAGAGCATAAGAGGAAGTTGTTGTACATACCATAGTCTTCTCTCAAGACTAGTACAATCCACTAATTCTCCAAAACCCTAGCTAGGGAAAAACAATAAAATCCCTATCTCAACCAAAGAGCTCCAATATGCAAGAATCACTCAAACAAGTCTACAAGACAAGACGTCCTCTTCTCTTCTTCTTCACCAAATATACCCTAGGGTTTCATCACAAAGCCCTAACCTCAAACCTCTAAGGGATAAACCTTAACCCTTGACTTCAAGATGCTCCACAACGATCATGAAACCCTAGTGACTCGAAGGGTGAGAGAGATCAAGTACAAATGAAGACCTGAGAGAGAGATCAGATACAAATGAAGAACCAAGAAAGAGAAGGTGACTAGTACGCTCCTCACCTAGGTCACATCTCTACACACAAGCGAAATAAGAATGAACATAATGCTATATGAATGAATGAGAAGGACTCTCTCCTTCCTCTATATATATCAAAGGTAAGAGAAGCCAACAATACAATGTGGGCCCAAGCCCTTACAAGCAACCTACAACAAACACTTGTAGGTCTACACAAGTAATGCGTTCCCCTCCAAAGGTATACATGTCAAAGTCCCAAATTTCCGAAAAATTTAAAACTTTGAAAATACTGATAAACTTCATTAATGCAGTCAACTAATTGTTTTAATTAGTTATATGTTAATGAATTTCATAATCTGAATTATCTACTTGATTTTGTTTATCTTATAGAATAATTCTTTTCCAGTTTCCCGACTTGTTTCTCTTTGCGACCACAAGGTGGAACTGTCTTGGTATTCTGGGCTTACTTAGCTTTTGAGCTAACGCAGAAAGTTTACCTGCTCTTACAGATTTACAGGTAAGAAAGATCCGGTGCTGCTTGTCAATAATTCCTTACGCATACAGATATAAGTTCGTCGCAAAATAATAGCTCAGTAAAAGAATATAAATGCTATGCAATTCACAATGCTTTATGAGGTAAAAACATTAAATCGTTATTCTTTTAAAAATGCCATGGAAACGAGAT
>LPNX010502162.1:365959-379497 GCA_001517045.1 Pseudotsuga menziesii
GTCCTATCAGTATTGGTGATAGTTGCTTTCTCTCCAGTGGTTATAATTTATAGTTTTTATTGTGTACTAAACTCCGCAATGTTTTCCATAGTCGTCGTGCGTGTAAACGTCTTAAATATTTCTTTGCATGCAGACTAAATGATGGCAAAAATATTACGTTAAGAGTCTATCTTAAATTGTGAATCTATACTATGTATGTCATGTTAGATTTGATTCCCCCATGAAATATGAAAGTAATGCGCAATAAAAATAAAGAGTTTTTATACTTTTATTCTATCTTCCAAGGCTTGGAAAGTTTGAAGGAATTATAACATTATTACATGCTGTTCTCAAAAAGAGTTAAGTTAATGTTGATGTTGGAAAGTTTGAAGGAATTATAACATTATTACATGCTGTTCTCAAAAAGAGTTAAGTTAATGTTGATGCACTGAGTTCTTTTACACATAACTCAGTCGAAAGATATTGTCCAGTTATGATTGTTAATCATCACAGTGTTACCTATTGACAAGCCTGAGAAATACTATAATGCTTAATATTTCTTTTTGTTTGCAAACTTAATAGTTTTAAACAAAGATAGTGCTTAGAGGCATTACTAGAATCAATCTCATAAGGTGGTTCCTTATCATATCTAGGTCTTATGAGCTTCCCTTCTTCTTTTTTTGTGTTAAACCAAGGCATATTCTTAATGAATCTGTAACCATTGAACGAATAAACACCATGTTAATATAATAATGGTCTCGCCCTTGATGAGTCTTAAGGCATAACTTTGCATCACTGAATCTTTAGTTATTGATAAGTGGCATAATCCTTGCCACCATTATAATAGTTTGTTGAAAGATTATTTTGCAAAGCATAGAAGAAAGGGTCATGAATAAGGAGCGCGCCAATAAAGAAACTATGGTTTTGACCTTGATCTAAGTTTTATATCTTTTATTTTATGCTTCCTTTACATGTATAAGGTGCTAACTTGTGCATTGGTGTAAATTCACGTTATGATATAACCTCGCCCTTGTGCTAAGGTTTCTTTGGTTCGATTTTACAGCTTGAAGGCTAGGTTGACATTTGGTATCAACAAACCTTGTAGAAACTTCGCTCATCGCATGATTTGGATGAGAAATCAATTGAATGATTGATCGCCGAAACTATGCAGTTCTTACCCACTGCATGCAAATAATTAGTTGTCTACGTGGACTCGTCGTAGCCATTTGTTGTGAGGTTAAAAAGGCAGTCTCGAACCCTAGCTTTGTCATTCTCTCCGTCGTCTTCGGGCCTCCGACCGCTCTGCTACTATGTTCTTGTCTGCACTGTCACTTGCATCCCGCCGCTGGAAGTCTTCCTGCTTGTTCTGCACCTCGTGAGCTTGTCCCGAATGCACCATAGAGAGGTGCTGTCACAAAAATTGTTTGTTGCTTGGGTTAGGTTAGTGGTTCTTCCTCCGGGTTTCACCATCGCGGCTCACTCAAACCAGAACCTTTCGACTGTAAAAAGTCTCCTATCTCTTTAGCCTGGTAGTGAGAGTCGTGGTCTTGCATTTCCAGAGTTGCTGGGGTATAGGGTTTTTTTTTGCAGCATATGCAAATTTGTTGAAGAATGGTTGTGGCCCAAGCTTTTACCCTTCTTGGCCAGTTGCTTCGATTCTCGGTTGCCGTTGGTAGATACTGTGTTAGTAATCTTCTCCTCGCTGTAGTAGATGAAAGGTTTACTTCTCTTCGCGCTGGTGGCAGCGTTTCTTCTCGTGGGTGGTTACGTTACCTTAAAATTATAGGTAAGATTTTACTAATATGTTTTAAATCCTTTAATCTTTCGATTTCGTTACAACTCTGCTTTTATAAATGCAAGTTACTGATAAAATAAATTGTGGGTACTGTGGTTACAAGTGACAGCTCGACCTTCTACGTAGATAGAGCAAGACTGGGACAGGTGCTAGCTTACGGGTAAGCCTTGGACTCTCCATGGCAGTTCTTCCTTGTCCGTTCCCTTATGGGACATTTGCTGGTTGGTCGCCGTGGCCTGCAAAACCCTCGTGGTTTTGGTTTACTTGGGTTATTTGGTTTACTGTTTTTAGTTGATGACAAAACCCTTGCTTATTGCGGGGTTTCCGGCTTAGGCCGTGACTGTAAATTTTGATTTTTGAACTGTTTACTTGTGTATAAAAGTAAAAATGATAGAAGGCTGGTAAAGCCTTACTCTGTTAGTTTTTGTTGAAGCCGAGAGGCATTTAAAGAGCTTGTACTCTTTGGTTTTACATCTCTGTTGTAATTTTTGAGATACTAGGGTTTTACCCTAACTCGGAATATGAAGAAATTATTTTTATCGTTTCTTTAATTATTTTTTATTTACAAATAAATACTGTAAATTATTTGTTTATTACTTATATTGCATAAATGATTACTTAAGCTCGGTGATTCGAGCATGTCTATGTTCTGTAATTTTCATTTCTGCAAGTTATTTGCATTTAAAATTACTTTGTAAATTATTAGGATAACTGTATATTGTTTCAATATTATCTTGCTTTGATTTACTTCAATTCTAAATAAATTTTAAATATTGTTTTATAACTGTTATCTTTCAGAATATAAGTAATTTCATGTTTTTACAGTCGTACTTATGTAACTGATAGTTGCATCTTTTAAAGTACAGAATTCATATTTACTTGTTATTTATTATAATGAAATAAGAATATTAGCTTACCTGTAAGTAATATTGCTCCTATAATTATATATGTTATCTTTATATCTAGTTTATTTATAAGTGTATAGAGAGATAGTATTCTATTGTTTATTTCTTATGTTACCCTATTTATATTACAATAATAGTATTTATAAAATAAAAGAATAACAAACTATCTATATTCTTTCCTATGAACTGTATTGTAGTGTTTGTTTTAAATTATAAAAGAAACAAGTTAGTAGCTGTATGACTTGTTTAAGTTCAGTTAGATAAGTAAAATGAACAAGTTATTTACGTTACAGCTTAATTAAAATCTTAAACCAATTAGTTTTAGCTTAGAAATAAGTCTAAGTTTATCTATCCTCACTCACAGTTTGAATTCTTTAATACAGTAGTTATTTATTCTATACAGGAAAGAAATAATTTGTAGAGCTGAAAGGCATTCTAATTTAGCCTATCACTACATATTTAACTATTATAATCTTTTCTTTTCTTTCAGAATAAAATAATAAGATTACAGAGATGAATGCTGTATAAAGAACTGTTTATCTACCAAAAACATATTACTGTTAATACAATGATATAGCTTCTTTTTCCTTTACTAAAATCTGACATTCACAATCTAAGTCTAACCCTAACTCTACTCCATGTACAGAATGTTATTTCTTCTGATAACAAAATAAAAGTAAACATTCTCTTAATCAAACTAACACCTTATTTAAAATGTGTATCGTACTATCTTCATTTAAATACACCACCTGTGCTAGAGTACGATCTGGATTACTCCAGATGGGGAAAAACACAGGTAGGGTTTGTTTCTCATTAAGAATATTTTCATTTCTAAACAAGCTAAGATATTCTATCCTCTAAGTTTTTACATTATAAACTGCAAATGCATCAATCAATCACACACAGATAAGAACACAAATAAATAGATAACAGAACCTATTCTTAAAGCTGGGTCGACAACAGCAATGGGAGGCCGTTCCTCCCTACCAACTCCTGGAGAGCGCTCAAACAGCGACTCCTCAGGACCCCCGAGCTTGCTCTGGTCTCCCTGGCTGGAACTAGGTGCAGCAAATAATCAAGTACTAGTCCTGAGACTCAATACCAGTCCTGAACTTGTCAGTCAAATCTCTCAGCTAACAAGCTGTATCAGACCAAGTTACTGCAGTTTATCTCTCAAAACACCTTCCTTACAGTTTTCCCTTTTCCCCAATGAATTCCTTGAAGTGCATTCCTCCTGAATGATTCTTCTCCTGAAAAATATCTGAGCACCCTCAGCTCTCTACATTGGGTACTTTTTAAAAGATTGCCTAGGTCTTTTTGGGTTAGTTGTCATTAATTGAGCCACCTGCTCTGATCCCACTTTCTTGGGGGATCATGACCCCAAATGTAGGGAAGTTGCCACCTGCAACATAGGAAATGTTTGAGGATGCTACCACTTGTCTTTTGCTCTCCACCTAGTTCCTTCCACCAATTTGACCAATAACACTCTTATTAACAGCTCTCCCAAGCTGTTGTCTCCACTTTTATTTATTAAAAATAAAATATTCAGAATTACATTCCACATCTTTTGACTCTGCTGAGTCATCAGTTCCTACTTAGCATTAAATTTAACATAATGTCTTAGAAATCAAATTAAAACAAATAACATTATTTTACAAAATTGAGGTATGTGACAATACATGTCATGCTCCAAGGTGATGTTGTACACAATAGGAAATCCAAAATGGTGTAGCAACTCAAGGTGTGTCCACACCTCTCCTTCCAAAGCCCACAGCTCCATCGCTACTCCTAATTCGTGTACTCCACTAGGTCAACTACCTTTGCAAGAAAACTGTTGCAGGCCAAGCTTCATCAAGACAACTCCAAGCCTCCAACAAGGAGTCCAAGCTACCCAAGCCATCTAGAGTTTAATGCCCTCCTCTAAGATGCACAACACTGATCCTAAGTAGGGTGTTCTCCAAGTGAGTGAATCTCTCCATGTGGTCAACCTCACACTAAATGTCATCCAACAAGCAAACAAGAGAACTCCAAGACCATAGGGAAGAAAGTCGAGCAAGCACCCACTTGAGGTCAAGCAACCAGTCCACTTAGCAAGTTAGCTATTACTTAAACTCAAGGTAAATAATTTCAAAGTTTTTTAAGTCATGTTATTCATTACAAAAGCTTAGCCAAAGATTCAAATTCAATTGATGAATATTTTTTTACTTATGAACTTTGAAGGCACCATCATACAAAAGATTTTGAAGCAAATGGGGAGGTAAAAGAGGCATTGTACAAATGCATTAAGCACACATGGCCCCTAGTCCCAAGATACAAGATAAGATACACAATAAGCTCTTGCATTTCAATGAGAGTATTGGTAACTTTGGCATGTCTATAGCTATATGAAGAAAATCAAGGGATTCACTGAGTAAGAAATTTCAAAGTTTTACAATTATATTATTCATTGCAAAAGGTGAGTCAAAGTTTCGAAGTCATTTGTTGAAGCTTCTTTTCCTTCAACTCTTATTGCAGCCTATTGGTGGGGGCACTGTGGTGGCCAGTGCCCTGATTTGCAAAAGTTTTCAATTCGGATATTAAGCCAAACATGCAATGTTTCTAAGTGTGAATGCAATTGGAGCGTTTGTTAGCGTATGCACACCAAGAAACGAAATGTTTGGAACCAAAACGGTTGAATGATATGGTTTATGTTCAGTACAACCTTAGGTTGAGGTGGAACCAGTTGTTGAACAAGACCCCTAAATCAAGCAACATAGTCTTGGATGACTTTGACCCCTCATCGGAGATTGTTGTGGAGAGTCAAGCACCAGCATTTGACAATGAATACCTTTCTTGGATGGACTTGGACCCACTTCCACAACCAGCGGATCTAAATGATGGACTGGTACCACTACCTTCAAGGCGAGGAGAACCAAATAGGAATAACATGGTAGAGTGTAGTCATGTTGAGGATGAAGAGGATAAGGTGTCTAGTGATTCTACCATATGATCAGATTGCATTATTGTAGAGTCTTTGGACTCTAGAGACCATTTAGAGCCTCTTTGTTGATGTGTTTTGGTTCAAATATGTATTGCACCCAATGCTATTTTGGTAATACGCAACCTTGCTATATACAAGAGAAACTTTGCATATTTGGGTATAATGGTTTGGATTAATATGGATGCACATGCATATATATGTTGTTTTTCAAAATTTGAATATTTTATATATTTTTTGGGCAACCAGTTTTTTCGGTTCCGGTGTGGTTCAGATTTTTGGGGTTGACCGGTCCAATTCTGATAACATTGGTTTTGATACACCTAAGTTACCGGAAACACCAGGTTAAACCCCTTGAAACGTCGTTCCTCGTTTCAGATACGGAAATGGATGTGAAACGGCGTTGATACAACGCTGATAGCCTGATACGTTTCAAAATTGATTGGTATGGATCCGCTGACTGGGATACGGATCCAACAGTAACCAATAAGGTCAGACAAAAAAGGATACGAATCAGCAAAAATCATGATACATTTCAGTTAATAATTCCTCTGTTTCCAAGCTTAAATTGCATTTTTCGTTGTGTCAGTTAAACCCTAGTGGGTCCGCTACCTATTAAAATGAATTCGAACTCTGTCACATTACATTCCAAACAACTTGGGCTTTACTTTTAAACGGGATCAGACTTCCCTGTCAAAGTTTTCGTGAAGCAATCGCTAGCCAGTTCGAGTTTTCGACAGTTGTTCTTCAGCAGTCTTCCCGCTTTCCTATTCTTCAGCAGTCTTCCCTGTTCTTCAGCAGTCTTCCGGCATTAGTGATCGTTCGCTGTAATTATAATTATGTTTTGAACTTTTGAACAATGAACATTAAATATGCCAGTAGGTTGCCACTCAATTAGTTTTGTAATTTGTTCATTTTACTTATAATGATGGTGATGATTATGTAATATGTTAATATCATATATGTAGTTTTAACTTTTAATTTAAAATTTAAATGATGAATATTATATTTTAAGTATATTATATATATATGCAGTTTCCTTGCCATATCGTATCCAGAATTTTTGAAAATTTGTCGTATATTATATATATAAATATATGTCGTTTCCATGCCATATCGTATCCATATTTTTTGAAAATTTGCCGTATCCATGCCCCCTGCGTATCCGTATCCATTTCAGTGCAACTTAGTGATACACGCATAAAAGAGTGTGATTGGCCAACGTGACTCAAGGTGGAGCATTTTGCAATACAGTTCTGTTGTAAAATGCTTGTAATATATATCATCACAGCTTCTCTAAGTCTTGGGTTCAAAACTCATGGGGAGGGGTTGACAGTGGCAGCCACTCGTGGGGGATAGTTTCACTTCCCCAAGGAGCGTCCAGGCTCGACCTAGCGTTGTACAAATCTGGTGGAAGCATCCTACCTGTGGGCAGATCGTTCTGCCATCCAACATTGGGGCTGGCCCCAGCCTAGGCTCAGCCTAGTTCATAAAAAAAAAAAAAAACAGGAAAGCCTCTCTTACAGTAGAAACAAAAACATAGAAATGCTTCAGACAAGGTTTCAGCAGTTGTTCTCTGACAACAACATCAAAGCCCACACTGTGTCCTCTTATTCCAAGTGATCTTATGTATGAATAGGATCTTTGAGTTGAAGCATCCTTGAGATTCTTACCAAAAGCATCAACGAAACTTTAACATCCATAAATGATTGTTGACTGTTGGCTCAAAACAAGTTGTGATGTGACAACAACTTATTAACTACAGCATGAATTATCGTTATAAAGAAACTAGCTTTCACCACAAAAGACCCCACATCAACCTGAATCAATTAACACCTTTATTACCAAAACTGAAGCTACCTACTATCATATCAAAGAAGAACAATAAAAAATATGGATAGAATGTATATGGCCTACAAGGCATAGATGTCATCCAATTGGAAGTTCAAGATCAACAACTTATGCTTGTCCCTAGACCTTTGTCCATAAACAAATTTTCACTGTTTTAATACACTCCTAAGATAGTGTGATTAGCCAAAATAAGTTAGGGTGTTGCATCATACACCACACTTTTGTTGTAAAAAATTTGTAATATATGTCATGAAAGCTTCTCTTACAGTAAAAACAAGAATCATGGAAATGCTTCAGACAAAGATTCAGCAGTTGCTCTCTGACAACAACATCAAAGTAGTTGCTCTCTGACAACAACATCAAAAGCCCACATTATGACCTCTTATTCCGAGTGACCTTCTGTGCAATTAAGATTTTTGAGTTGATAGATCTTCCATCATTGAATTTCCTACCACGTGCATCAATAACACTTTCATATCCATAAATGACTGATGACTGTTGGCTCACGACAAACTGTGATGTTGCAACAACATATTAACTACAACATGAAATATCTTTATAACGAAACTTGCAGGAAACAGGAATCTGGGCTTGACATTCCAGATATATTAAAATAAACTCAGTGGTAAATTAAAAGAGTACCTGCCATTCACACAAGATGCGCATGCTGAAGGGACATTTACATTCTCACAGTTTCCACAAATGTGACTTTTCCTTGCCATCTGCCCAACAAATGCACAAAATTCAGATGGTCATTCCCATCATCAAACATTCTGTTAATAGGTTTCTTTCTATAATGCTTGGAGTTACCTGTTAAACAAAAGTCACAAGATCCAATAAGGTGACAACTGACCCGTTATTCACTTGTGTAATTATCAATTAAGAGGACAAAACAGAAGGATACTATCAAATATCCCACCAACTGCATAATAGTCTAGAAGTTCCTGTCTAGAATTTCAGACAAAAAGAATTGAAATTACCTGCAGAGGAGACTGATAAATCCTTTCCATCCTAAATATCGACTTCCAAAAAAGTTGGAAAAAACTACATAATAGTTGTCTTGAGGTGCATCACTGAAAATCGAATGTGTCCCATGGCTCCCGCCTTAAGGTTTCAGTGCAGCTATAATCCTTGTTCCTATTTCAAACATGTAACCGGGCATGAAGATGTCTTTTGAAACAACAATATCATGACTCACATATAATACCTATGTGTTGCAATCTTGCATTGACTGTTATGGCAGACTATTCCATGTAAAATAAAAAATTTATTATATACATCAATATAGTTTGTTCAGATGCAATATGAGACAAAGCATATTATGTGAATCTGCTTAATTCATACTTCCACAAAGGCTAGAACATGCTGGAATAGGAAGCCCCTTCAATAGTTATATCGATTGACATGTGTTACAAGGAACAGGAAACAATGACCGGGTAAACATGCCACTTTCATTAGGATAACCCCAGTGGGGCCAATAGCAACTCCCCGCTTTCATCGACAGGCTCACCTCTCGTGACTAACAGAAAACAAAATTGAAAATGCGAATGGAACGAGAACCAGGGTTATCAGGTTTCAAGGGATAAGCAGCCCGAATCCGCCATCCTTCCAAGTGTAAATTAAGCATATAGAATCGATCGGTATGTAATCGTGAAGACTTGAGATGAGAATGGCAAATTGAACGAAAATGGAAAAGAAAAGGATCTCCTGGCCAGGTTTCCATTAACATGACAATAACCCACCCGGTGTGAAGCCAGTCAAATGCAATTACCTTCTAATACATTTTGCAGAAATGTCATAATAACTTGATTCCCAACCTTAATTGCCTGTAATCGGCCAATGAATTCACAGGATTTACATCAAAGCAAATTACAATAATTTCCCGTATTCCTGCCACTCTATGCAGGTTTTGAAGCCTTATCTCTGTATTCTCACTCAAGACCTTGGTCTTCTGAAGCTTTTATCTAGGCATCGGTTGAGTTTTGGGATCAAATTTTCCTTCAAATTTCACAGTGAAATCAAATAATGATCAAAACTCAATCTTTAGGAAAAGGGTTTGTGATAAAAACAGAAAACACTTCTGTATCTTGTAAACCTGCGGTTGTTCCAATTTAAGACGGTGAAGCCAAAACAAAGAAAAACAAACCAGAAATGAATTCGTTTTCCATCAAATCAGAGCTCTGACTGAGCAGGCCTGGGTATTCGATCCAACGACCTATCTCTTCATGAAATGAAGATTTGCATACCAAACAAAGATGAGAATAGGAAGATTCTTACCATGGCCCAAATTGATGGCAGAAAATTCACCCCTCCCCTTGCCTCCCAAACCTGTCGCAAATTTATGTGACAGCCGATGAACGTGGGATTTCCTTGGTAAAGAGTTTTGCCCTGTTTCAAACTTTAGTCACGGATATCCTCGAGAAAGAGTTTGGCCTAATTTCAAACTTTAGTTCAAATTTCCGGCCCTTGGAGTATCTATTTCGCCTCGGCAATGACTTGTCCTGCTCCACGAAGCATATACGAAGGACTTGCGTACGGCATTTAAAAAAAATGGTCTAGTTTTGGATAGTTGGAATTATATAATATTGGGGTATTTTACGTGTAATTGAGAACTTTGAATTTATTTTTGTAATTAAAAAGTGTAGTTTTAATAATTAAAATCACAATTTCAATAACAAATAAATCGTCACTAGTTTACTCTTACTTATTTTACATTGTGTGTATAGACGATTAGTTATTTTACCTTGTGTGTATAGACTATTAACTCGAATACTGATTCATGGATACCATCTTGACGAACTATTGCGGGTAGCCCTCGGCTTATTTATTTCTGGGTTTTTCCTCTGCGCTTTTAGGATGGGTCTCCTTCGTCTTCCCTGTGTCATTGCATCTATTACCTGTATTTGGCTTTACTTCTGGTCCTCTATGCTTCTCTGAATTAACCTTGCTTATTGTGACCCTCTGAACTGGCCTATCCCTGTGGTTATATACAACGGCTGGAGTCCATCCTCAATGCTGAGGACTAGTACCAACCAGCATAAACAAGTGGGAAGGTTATCATTAGTTGTATTTGACTTTCAGGCCGTTCTTGGGGTTTGTCTCATGTGGGGCGTCCTGCGACTTCTGGAACCTTCTCTTTGAGTGCCCTGTCGCTGTTACTCCTTTGTTTTTTCCTTGTTTTCTGGAACCTGCTCTTTTGCTGTCTCTTCTGACCTCTTAGAACTTTCCCGAAGCTGGCCCTATCTGACCGATGTTTGCACGTTTCTGGGCTATTCACCTGATGGGTCATTTGTGGAACCGGCGACCTATCATCCCGGTTTAGTTCATCATTGGGCAGTGGATTTCCACGTTTTACCATACTTGGCTTGTTGCTCTGGCTAGGGTTTACCCCTTACACTTTGCTCGCCTTTTTGCCACCCTCTCATGTTTGTTAGCGTTGGGCTACGAAGTGTGTTTTCGGTGTATTCTGGTTTCTTCGTTTGTTACTTGGGGTTTTCACTCTTGTAAGGTTTCTTTTAGATCTTGGGTTCGAACCCGGACGGGTCTTTGCGGTTTGGATTCCTTCTCGGGCCTGTGACTGGTACCGCCTTATCTAACCCTTACCCCAGGGTTCTGGGTTCGTTCCCTGGGTTTCGCTGTGGTTTTGCCTTATTCCGCTGGTCTGGAGGGGGTTACATCATCCGTGACTCTCTTGGTGGGGATTATATGCGACTATTATAACCCTTCCGGGTTCCTTTTTCCTGCCGAAGCCTCGGTGGTTCTCTTGGGCAGCTTTGACGTTGTTTTTTTGGGGGTCTGACTTTACCGCTGGCACGGGGGGCTACCATGTGACTACCTGCCCGTTTTCTCAATCGGTCACTATCCATGGCGACAAAGATAGCGACTGCTGAAGGCCATCATGCAGATAAATTTAGACGTCGTCGTAAGACCAAGTCCCTCAAGGCGCAGGATGGCGCACTGGATTTTGTTGTTGGCAGAGACATTTACTTGGACCGTATACATGCTCTATGTTCCAGAGCTCTTATAGGCCGACTAGAGTACGTGTCTATGGATCAGAAGAAATGGCATGAATGGGCTACGACCTTCTGGAAACCCCTCATCGACTACGTGCCTGCTATTAGCCTCTTAACTAAAGGATGGATTGTGTTTGTCTTTCTAGAAGACAGCCATGCTTCTCTGGTGTTGAGCAGAATGTGGCGGGTTGGTAGGGGTTCTCTGGTTCTTGACAGATGGCATATAAATTTCGATCCGGTGCGGGAACGGATCAAAAAAAGACACCTCTGGGCGCTCTTCCCCGGTCTTCCTTTTCCTCTATGGAACAGGTCCATCTTGGCTGGTCTTGGAGACACCATAGGCCGTTTTATAGCTGTAGATGATGACTTCATGAATGTGTATGATAAGAGGATTGCAAAGATCCTCGTCGAACTTGACATTTCCTCCGGATTGCCCGCTGACATCAACATACACTGCGAAGGGTCCATTATCAATCAGCGTATCGATTTTCAGGGCGTACCCTTCCGCTGCAGCATTTGTAGGAAGACCGGGCACCTGCGGCATCTCTGTCCCTCTTTTCGTACCTGCTCCGTCTCTCCCGTCAATGGCTCTCCTTCTGAGAATCTGGGGTCACCACTCTCGGCGCTTGGTCGAACTCTGAACAGGAAAGCATCTTTTCTCCCTATTACATCTTTAAAAAATATTAAAGAAGCTTGTACTTTATTCGACGACGCTTATGAGTCCGAGGTGGCATATCTTGACTCTTTCTCTCCTGGACCCTGTCGGGTTACGCCCTCTTCCCGGAATCCATCCTCGTCTTATATCCCTGGCTCGCCTGTTATTGCACCTAGTGCACCATCTGTATCTTCGGGGGATAACATACATCCCGCTGCGGTTTCTCTCCTCGACTCGACCTGTGCACCGGGAGGGCCTACCGTTCCACCTTCTGGTTCTATTTCGTCCATTTGTCCTGAAACCGATGGTCGGGAACCTCCTACCTCCTCTAGCTCACCTTTCCCCAGCGCGAGGGTGGATTTCCTTCCGGAGGGCGCTAAAATACTCTCTCACTCTTTACCTGTTACTAACCCTGAACATCTGGTGATTTTATCTGACGCTCCCACTGTTTCCTTCCCTCACACATCTCTTTCGGGCTGTAGCCCCTCCTATGGGGTTTCCACTTTCCAGCCTGTGGAACAGCTATCCTGTCCTATTCGGCCATTATTCAATTCTACCGATTTTCCACCACTTATTTCCACCTCTCCTGCCTTTGTATCTTCTCCATGTAGCCCGACCGATACTCCATCGTTCTCCGACCCTTCTTTACATAATACCCTACAATTTTTCTCCGATAGAACTCCTCTTTCGCCCTCTGTCTTGCCCCTTGACTCCATACGTTTCGATAATGTTACCATCAGGGGTAAGAAGAAAAGAAAACCCAAATCTACTCTTCCAGAGTCATCTGCTCCTGCGCCCCATACCCCGTTTTCTACTCGTATCAAGAACGCTGCTCGTTTATCTTGCTCCTCACATGACCGGGTCCTTAGAGCATCGACCCCACCTCACTCTGGCTCATGATGCGTATCCTGTCATTAAATGTTAGAGGACTGGGGGGCTCAGTCAAACAAAAAAGACTCCGTCACTTATTCTCAAAATTTTCCCCGGATGTGATTCTTCTCCAGGAGACCATGACCGGTACTTACCCTGCCCTTTTTGCCTTTTCTAAGTTATGCCCTGGGTGGGAATTTTGCGCCATTGCCTCGACTGGACTCTCGGGAGGGACCCTTTCCGGATGGAACCCTCGCAAGCTCAGATGTAAGGCTTACCAAACGATGGTGGGCATTTTACTCCAGGTCACGTTGCGGGGGGGATCTTTTCCTTTCTCCATACTCAACATCTATGGACCCTACCTGCATCGGGATGTCTTCTGGAATTCCCCGGCTCTGAGAGGTATTCTGTCCACTCATAACCTCATCCTTGCTGGTGATCTAAACTTCACTCTAAAGGCATCGGAGATTTGGGGCTCTAAAGCCTTGATGGA
>LPNX010502184.1:5386-27865 GCA_001517045.1 Pseudotsuga menziesii
AAAAATTTATTTTTATTATTGGAAAAATAGTCGTGCACTAGTACTATATGTTCTCTATACGTATACCGGTTTTCGTAAGTTTATTCCATCATTTAGACACTCAGACGATGCACCCACAAAAACATATACCTTATAATTTGTCCAAAAAATAAAAAGTGCCCGTTAAAATTTATCTAACTTTAGATAGTTAACAACATTTTCAATAGAAAAAAAATATATATTTGGAAAGGTCATTCAATTTCCTACATTTCTTGTTTTTTACTGATCGCAAGATTCATTGTGTAAGTGTCTCAAAATATCCATGCAAGTTGATGGATTCCTGTTTTTTCAGTTTTGTATTGCATCTAACGTGCCAAAAGAGACCCTCAACTTCTTGCACACACCCAAGATATTTCAAAAAAAACCATAAAAATAAGATATCAAATTATAATTACACACAATTAAACAATATGTCACATTAAGCAAATGAAGTTTTGTCCTCTGAGATTGCCTCAATTTATTATAAGCAATAAACACTGTCCTTTATGACTTGGCCCAAATTTTAAATAAATGGTCAATTGAATTTCTTTTTAAACATATAAAAATATAATAATAAATGTTTTTATTTCAATTCTTTTAAATATATATAATATAATAATAATTTTTTTTTAAAAGGAAAAATATTTTATAGTGGTACAAGATAATTCAATTTTACAAATATATCACATTATTGTTACACACAATCAAGCTTTCTCTTTCCATGGGATTGCCTCAATTTATCACTAGCAAGAAACACACTCCTTTATCGCTGTCCCTCATTCTTTCATGTAGTAATTTTCAGATGTAAATAAACCATTAGTATGTTGAGTTTGGAAAGCTTCTTGTCAAGCTTTCCAAGATTTAAATAAATCATAACTATAGTGAGTTTGTAAAGCTTCTTAATAAGCTTTTTGAGAATAGGAACAAGATTTTAAAGTAAATCAAGAGTTATCCATGTTAAAGTTGGATATGCCAAAGATGGTCTCTCATCATCATCATCATCATTTATTTATCTTAACAAAATTCTAAGTAATTATGATGATCAATATAATAATAAATGTTTTATTAACTGCTCAATAAAATATAAACGATCTGAAATGTAATTATATATATATATTTTTTTAAGTCTAGTATATATGGAGTTTCAAACTATTAACCTTACACAAGGAGTGCCTTAGCAATACACTCATTCACTGTCTATTCTACACTATGTGGGTGCAATTATATATATCATAATCTATATAACATAAATTAGTTAATAACTTTGACATAGTTTTTAATAGAAGATGACAAACTCTATTATAATTTTAGCTGCTATGCACAAATGCTAGTTGACTCGTCACCAAGCTCACCAAATATATTAATTAACTCATAACCATTATTCAAAAAAAAACCAAACCACCTGAAATAATCAATTGACCTTTTGTAAAAGCACGGAATCCACTTGAGCCATATACCTCTAAAACATTAGAAAATTATATTAAAAAAAACAAAAATAATCTCTTAACCAATCAAAAACAATTTTAAACCTAACTTCAAAACCATACAACTTTTAACATTCTCTTTATATATAAAATAAATAACACTATCATGTAATTTAGATTGATACTTTTCTTACACTATATATATATATATATATATACTTCTCTTACACTAAATATATATACATATATATATACTTTTGCCTCCTAATAAAATTTTCTTACACAACAATATTTTGCAATTCAATTACTCTAGCCATGGAAACATACCCTTAGTAATTTGATGACATGGCCATTTCTGAACACTCTGTGTACCAAAAATAGTTTGTCAGGATCGCCCGCTGGAAAATATGGAGCGATCACACTTTTTTCCGAACATTTCTTTCGGTTGATCTTGCAAGCACCGCACGGAAATGCGGACAACGTCGTCGCTGGCTTCTTAGCATTAGTGTTATTCATATGCAAAACGAATGCAAATGAAATATGTTAGTATATTTATTTTCCTGGGAATTTACCTTTTCGTTGCTGTGTGCAGCCAGTTTTGTCAAACAGAAATGAATTACAGAATAATTTCTGTTGATGTGTGCAACAAAACAGAATAATTTTGGGCAAGATGGTAGGAGGAACATCACAATTATATACAACTGGAAAGCGTCATTGAGGTACAATAATTACAGGAAAAATGTGCACAAGTTTTACTCTGTGAATCGATGTCCACTTATATTTTATCCGAAATCGATGTCCTCTGATCGGTATAACGGTGGAGACGGGGTTGGAATTTGAAAACAGTCGTCACGTGTAAATTCGATGATTCTCCAAACATGTTTTAACCTTATCTTTAACTTTGATGATGTTAATGATTATTTAAAAAGTATTTGATACAAGCCACAAACTACCAATAAATATCTTCACGCAATTTTTTCGCTAGAACATGAATTCTGTCCATTTTTTGGACATTTAGATGGACATTTTTGGTTTTTTGAAAGGACGGTCCTCATCTTTTTGTTGAATTGTATCTCGACTACTGTTTTCTCTTTTCTTTTGTTTTTTAATATAGGTAAATTAATTTACCTGATTCTGGCAAGACTGTGGTGTTTTCATCTGTCCAGGCATGGCTACTCATGTGCCAATATGTAATAGGAGGCCTTTCGTAAGGGTTTTTTTAATGAGTTTTAATTTTAATTATTTTGCATTTCAATTGTTTCCAATATGATTTTTGATTTGTTTGAAGTTTCCCCAGTGAGTATAAACCTCTTTGGAGTTGTAGGATATTCTTAAATCTCTGTCTCATTAAATTTTAATGATTAATATTTATTAATGAATAATCGTTTTTTTCCTCAACCTTAACAAGATTTATAGTGGCTGTTTTTTTCCATAGACTTTTGTTGGTTTCCTCTGTGACCAAGCCACTGCTTAAAATCTACAAATAAATGGCAATTCAATAGCATGAAATGGCATTCGAAAGCATTCTCTTGCATTCCTCCACAACAATCATTTAAAATAAAGAACAACCAAACGAATACATGGAAAAAACTAAAACTTTTTTTTAAACAAGATTTTAATAAAAAAGACTTAAAAAAACGAAGTTTTGGTTATTAGTTGTTGTATAAGCTCCATTTTTTAAAATATCATTTAGTTTTTAAATTGTATATTTTTATGTTTTACAAAAATTATAAATCACAAAAAAAAAACTCAACAATTCCATATTTTATTTATATTTCTCTTTCACTTTCCACAATCCTCATTCCTCAATGTGGATTGCGAAAAGTGAAAACAAAATTAAAGAAAATATGAGATTCCCGAATGTGGAAAGAGAAAAGTGAAAGAGAAATATAAATAAAATATGGGATTTTGGCTTTTCTCATTCCGCAATGCAAATTGCGGAAAACAAATATGGGATTTTCGGAAATCTCTTATTTGCTTTATATTTTTCTTTCACTTTTAGCTTTCAGCATTGCGGATTGTGGAAATCCCATATTTTCTTTATATTTCTCTTTCATTTTTACTACTATTGTTTTTTTTAATAACTTTACTAAATACATATACTCTTATTTATTTTTTTAGGTTATCTGTTTCATTTAACTCATAATACAAAAATGCCATTTATTTTTTTGGAACTAATTTTTTGAAATAGTTGTTTTAATACACATTTATTTATTGTTAATAATATATATTTTTCTTTTCCTCCTTCTGCAATGCGGATTGCGGAAAGCGAAAAAAAATAAAGCAAATATGAGATTTCCGCAATCCCCATTGCAGAATGCGGAAAGTGGAAAGTGAAAGAGAGATATAAAGAATATGGGATTTTGCAATCCGCATGTCACGTCCCCTCTCCTCCGAGAGGACGTGACTCCAAGCTATTGTTATCATATAACCGGGCAATCTAGCTCCATGAACATGATAATGAAAATTCATTGAAACAAAACATACACAGATGCATAAGAAATGTAATTATATAGCGGGAGCAAGTCATCCATTTAAGTATTCAACATGTTCATCATAATTGACTAAACAATTACAGTTGCAGAGGTAAATATACAAGAGATACTTATCTTGAGAAGAAGTTTGTCCCGCAACCAGTTATGTCGTTGCAACGTTCCACCCAACCATAGGCCAATGTGCTCATCAATCTCTCAACATCACTGCCACCCCTGAGCTGGGCATGATTCCCACAAGGAATAAGGGAACTACAACAGGCTCACACATAGCCAAAGATACATCAAAATTCAGCCAAGCCAAAACTACATTTGGGTTTATCAGGCTGCTAAGGAGGTGGAAAGGATGAATTGCTAAGCTAGTGAGATCTACCATAGAGCTATGGACACCTACAGATGATCTGGCTTGGTTTTCCCAACACCTACACATACAACACAAGGAAGCATCCCATTCTCTGCTACATAATCCCTTAGGCTATGCCTTCCCTTTCAGTGTTCTTCAGGGTCTACAAGAAAGAATTACCAGCCCCTCTTGATCTCTCTGTGTAGTTCCTTTCAACACTAGGTTTACCAAGCTAATTCTTTCCTCTTCCACTCCAAACTGGTTCAGACCAAAACACAGGATGCACACACACAAAAATACAAGTTCTGGGATTGAGGAAAATGTCTTGAGAGCCAAAAACGAAAATGGAAGATGGGTAAAACAACCCCTTAATAGCAATTTGATTTGCATAAATGTTTATGGGCTTCACATGGGAAAAACGATCTCAATAAACACCCAAAAATTGTGGGTCTCTTCTACCATTCATTGTGCAACAAAAAATGGGTTTTCTCCAGTCGGGTAATGAGAAAACAACAAGAAAAATGTCAAGGAAAGAGCCCAGCCACTAAGCATTGCCGAAACGACTTCCCAACCATGGGAAAAATGAAGAAAACTGCCCAAAACATGAATGGAAAATGCACAGGAGTTCCCAAAAACGTGGGGAAGAGGAGGGCGTGAATGCATAATGGAATGGGCATGCATTTTGTGGGGTTTTACTTTCCCAATGAGTCAAACACATTTTTCAAAATATGATGGCTTATCCAATTCAAATTTTGATTGACATACTCTTCCTATCCCCATACATTAACTAACTCAACCAATTTTTGGAAGAAATAAATGATTGGGCACAAAAGACAAAATGGGTAGTTGACAGTTTGATGGGTTTTTCCTTTGACATTTGGATTTTCTCCATTGGCTCAAAGGTTTGAATACCCCCCACCATTCCTTATGAAATCATGCCCCCATCTGTTTAATGTTGCATTGACATAGCTGGTTGTAGATATTTTAATTAAATTGCATATTTACATGATGTTCAAAATTATAATGTGCATGGCTAGCACGAAATACCATTGGCATCGATTTTAATCACCAAAACATAAAATCGGATAAATCGATGGTGGGGATTTCTCCTTTATCTCCACACCATGCTTAATTACGATATTTATATCATATACATTTTTTATGCAAATGGGGTAGAAAATGGGGTGTTACATTCCCCTCCCCCTTCAACAGCACTGTCCTCAGTGCTTTACAAAATTGAACAAAATGATACACTGGTACCACCCTCAGTGCTCCGCAGAATTGAACAAAAATGGATGTGCCAATTGCATGGAATCCTCCAGCTCCCACGTAGCCTCTTTAGGACCGTAGTTCTCCCTTGGCTCCTTTACCTATCCTATGGCTCGATTCTGGAGCATTGTGACCTTCTCGTCGAGCATGCACATTGGCTCGATTTGTAACTCTCCCTCGGGTTCCACCTGAATCACATCCCAATTTATCACATGGTTAGGATCATGTACATATTTATTAAGCAAAGAAACATGAAAAACATTATGANTATGCAATTGGGCCTATTATTTCGAGCACTTCAAACGACCCACAATATTTAGGTGACAACTTGGCACAACTTCCAAGCTTCAAGGAACTCTTCCTTGCTCTCACTCTGAGGTAAACATGATCCCCAACATTGAATTCTCTATGCACTCTATGCTTATCAGCGTAACTTTTCTTTCTGTCTTGGGCTGCTTTCATATTTTTCCTGATCTTTACAACCTCCTGCTCCATATCCTTGAACAATTTTGGACCAAGCACAATACTGTTCACTGGATTATCCCATGTCACTGGTGTCCTACACCTTCTTCCATACAAGGCTTCATATGGACTCATTCCCAATGATGTTTGTTCTCCATTGTTATATGCGAATTCTACCAAGTATAAATAATGTTCCCACTTGGTTGGTTTGTCCATCACATACATGCGAAGCATGTCTTCAAGCACCCGATTCACTTTCTCTATCTTCCCATCAGTCTGAGGATGGTAGGCAGTGCTGAAGTTCAGATTTGTACACAAATATGCAAACAAACCCTTTCAGAAATTGGAAGCAGACTTGGCATATCTGTCAGAGACTATTGCCTTAGGCAATCCATGCAATTTGAAAATGTCCTTCATGAATATTTTTTCAATGTCATCAGTCTTATGTGTAGAATTAACTGGTATGAAATGTGTTGCCTTTGTCAACTTGTCCGCCATAACCATGATGAAATGATGTTGTCTCCAAGTCATTGACAATCCTGTAATAAAATCCATGGAAATAAATTCCCATTTCCATTCTGGAACTGGAAAAGGCTGCAACAAACCTACTGGGTGTTTATGCTCAACCTTCACCTGCTGACATTTCATGCACCTTGAAATATATTCAGCCATGTCCTTTTTCATTCCTAGCCAAAAATACTTCTTTCTAGTTGTAGCAATTGTCTTCTGATATCCTGGGTGACCAGAATATGGAGCTTGATGGATTTCATCCATAACAACTCTGCTCAAATCTGCTACATTTGGAATATAAATTCTGTTCTTATAGGTAAGAAGTTCATATTCTTCCAATTTATATCCCTCATAATTCTTTTCAAGGCTTTGTTGCTGCAACTTGTCCTTGACCTGCTCATACATTTGATCTCTAGCAGTATGACTAACAATCTGCTGTCTCAAATATGATTGAAAAATACTAAGAGATGCCACATGCATATCGTGCACCTTCCTGCTGAGTGCATCAACTACTTTATTCTCTTTTCCTTTTATGTTTTTGATTTCAAAATCAAACTCACATAATAACTCCAGCCATCTAGATTTCCTAACATTTAATGTGGGCTGGTCAAACAAATACTTCAGAACATAATGGTCTGTCCTTAGCTCAAATCTTCTGCCCATCAAGTAATTCCTCCACATCTTGAGAGCATGTATTATGGCTGCAAGTTCTAGATCATGAGTAGCATAGTTCTTCTCATTCTTCTTCAACTTTCTTGACTCATAACATATCACGTGGTTGTCTTGCATAAGGACTCCTCCAAGCCCTTGACCCCATGCATTAGTACACACAACAAAATATTTTTCTAGGTCTGCAATCTTCAAGAATGGTGCACTTGTGAGAAGATTCTTCAACTGCTAGAAGCTTTCTTCACACCTTATTGTCCATTCTAACTTTATTCCCTTTTTTTGCAAAGAAGTTATTAGATGTGCAACCTTGGAGAATCCTTCAATGAATCTCCTGTAGTATCCTGCAAGTCCCATGAAAGATCTTACATTGGTCACATTTATTGGAGTAGGCCGATTCATAATGGCCTCAATCTTCTCAGGGTCTACATATATTCCTTCATATGAGATAATGTGACCCAAATAGTGAATCCTATCTTTATAGAAGTAACACTTGCTCAACTTGGCATACAACTTATGGTCCCTGAGCAATTGCAATTTCAATCTTAGATGTTCTTTATGCTCTTCCTCATTCTTAGAATAAATAAGAATGTGATCAAGGAAAACAAGAAAAAATTTGTCCAAATACCTACCGAAGACACTATTCATAAGGCACATAAATGTAACTGGTGCATTTGTGAGACCAAATCGTACCACTAAAAACTCATAATGTCAATACCTTTTTCTAAAGGTTGTCTTATGAATGTATTCATCCTTGATTCTTACCTGATGGTAACCAAACCTCAAGTCGATCTTGGAAAATACCTTTGCTCCTGTCATTTGATCAAAGAGGTAATCAATCCTAGGAAAATGGCATTTATTCTTCATTGTGACTTTGTTCAGTTGTCTGTAATCAATACAAAACTTAAATGTACCATATTTATTCTTCACAAACAGAACTGGTGCTCCCCAAGGAGACACACTCGGCCTGATATAATTCTTCTCCAACAACTCTTGCAATTGCATCTTCAACTCTAGCATTTCTGGTGTACTCATCCTGTATGGTGTCTTGCACACGGGTGCTGCTCCTGGCACAAGTTCAATTGTGAAATCAATGTCCCTCTTTGGAGGAAGCCCTGGAATCTAATTAGGAAACACATCATTGAATTCCTGCAACACATGAAATTCCTCCAACATAGGAATTTCATTCTCTACTGCCTTAAAAACATGAGCCACATACACTCTACAACCTTTCCTCCAGAACTTCTTCAGTTGCATTGCTGAAATTTGCCTAATAGAAATCACCTTTGGAATGCCTCTTACAACTCTTGGGCTCCCTTCTTCATCCATGCATTCAAAAGTCTTATTAAAACAACCAAGCTTTACTCTGTGAGCTTATAACCAATCCATTCCAATCAGAATTTCATAAGATCCAAGTGGTAGAACTTTCAGATCTACATAAGTGAGCAATCCATTCATGACCAATGGACATTTCTCTATCACTTCACTAACCTTTCTCTTAGTTCCAGTGGCTAGCTGAGCTATCCGAGATTTTCTATGGTTTAACTTCGTAAAAGCACAAATCTCAACTACTCTAGGAGTAATGTAAATGTGAGTAGAACCATGGTCAATCAAAACATAAACATATTTCTCAGCAATCTTACCCGCAACCTCAACCATAGTTGACTGATGATTTGCTTGCCAGTCCTCCAGTGCTGCATAAATCCTAGGAATGACCTTTGCTACTTGACCCACTGTTTCTGCTTCTTGAATGTTGTAAGCTGGCCTTGCATTCCCATCCTCAAGTGTACAATTCATGTGCATGTGGGGTCCTCCACATTTCCAACATTGGGTAGGTTCCCTGTTTTGTTGTCGATCTGTTGGATTTTCTCCACCACTCTGGCTGGTTGCTTCTTGGCTTGTGATGGCTGCTTCTGCTGATTTTTGAAATGAGAATGTTTGAAACCTTTCTTCCTTTGGTCAGAATTCTCAATCTTCTTATCCTTCCCTGTCTTATGGTAATCAGGTTTTCCTTTGCTTTGCTCACAGAAATACATAGATTTTCTTATTGCTTCTTCTAGAGTTCTAGGTTCATAAAACTCAATTATGTCTCGGTATGCTTTGGGTAACCCACTCAGAAAACGTTGGATATTAACTTTATCATCTTTGATGTATCTGACATACCTCAAAATTTCCAGGAACTTGTTGGCATACTCTTCCATGGTGTGCTGCCCCAATCTTAGCTCATGGAATTCTTTGATCTTGTCATCGTAGTACCTGTCAGAAAGGAACTTCTGCTTGAAATACTTCTGGAACTGTTTCCACACAATATTCCTTTCACTGATCTTCTTTACTTTCCTAAAGTGCTCCCACCATATGGATGCTATTTCAGTCAAATTGAAAATGGATACCCTAGAATTTATATTTCTAGAGTATTCTTGGACTTGGAAATATTTTCTCATCCCTAGAAGCCAAGCTTCAGCTTCTTAGCCGTTCCTTATTTCACCATTGAAGGTAGGTGGCCTTGCCTTCTTCAATTCATCCGGTGAACGGTTTTGGTAACGCCTCTTTCTCTCATTCTGGTGAGATGAAGATCTTGAATCCCCAGTGGATCCTTCAGGGTCAGATGATCCACTAGGATATCTTTTCCTTCTTCTAGGGCTGCTCTTACTACCTTCTAGACGTACTGCACGATGCCCAGATCTCATCCTCCTCTGGATGTCTGTCAAACTCTGTAGCATGGTTGCATTCAGCTGATTCTACTCCTTCTGAGCCTTAACCAATATTTCATTATCTACCCTATAAATTCACATGTCCACCCTTAGGCTTCTCATGGTGGCTACAAAATATGGAGAAGTATCTTGAAATTTTATCCTATTAGACTCTGTCTCAGCATTTCCAACTTAGATGTTTTCCCCCATAACATATTCCTCGTACTCATTGGGGTTCTGTGCATCATTATGCATGTCATAGGTTCTCATGGCCTAGAAAAAACCAACTTTACCAAACTGCATTATGTGGAATGCTGCCTTTGAAGGTGACTATGTTTATGCAAAATGTGTTCATGCACACAATTGTTAGCTGCATAACATTCACATGAATTTATACATTACTTACGTGTAATTGGAAAAATCATACATTGACAACTTTGTCAAAACTTAGACTTTTTTTTCACAAACAACGAGTGTTTCAAGGGGACAATGGGGGTCAAGGGGGACGAGACATTTTTTTTAAAATCTTCCCTTTTTTCCCAATTTGGCGCATAAGTTCATTGACATTTTTCATCTTTTTGGCACCGACAATTTTTCTTAAAAACTTGTTGAATTTCCTTGTTTCGGCCGAACTCAAATTTTCCACCCGATTGGCGAAACTCAGGTTTCCTTCCGACGTGTCAGAAAAATTTGCCAAGGTTTCTCGACACGTATCGAAAAACTCACCATTTTCATTCGATCAGTAAAACTCACCAACTTTTTCGACGTGTCAACAAAACTATGACTTTGCTTCCGATCGACAAAACTTGCCAATTTTTCCGACGCGTCGAAAAAATTTTGATTTTTCTTCCAATAGGCAAAACTCACCAATCTTTTCAATGTGTTGGAAAAATTCTGATTTTTCTTCGGATCGAAAAAATTCGCCAATATTTCCGACGTGTCGGCAAAATTTCGATTTTCTTGTTGACATGGAATTTTCGACACTTAGAAAAATTTTGAATTTTTTCTTCTTTCTTTCCTTCATCGACGAAATATCAATTTTTCGCCCAACACGCATGAGCGCAAACTTGACATTTTCACCCGACACGCATCGACGAAACTCATCGAGTTTGCCCGACATGTATCGATGAAATTCTCCCATTTCGCCCGACATTTGTGAGCTAAACTCCCCAAGTTTGGCCGACATGTCCCTACTTCGAAAATTTTTGAAAATTTTTCTGTCTTTTCTCTGTCGTTGGCAAAAATCTCCAAGTTTGGTTGACATATGTCGACGAAACTCATCCAACCCAGCCGACGTATTGGCAAACTCATTGATTTTTTTTTCGATTTTTCAACACTTGGATTTTTTTTAATTTTGTCTTTCTTCCTTCTTTGTTGGCTCAACTCAACATTTCACGCTGACGCCATTGGTGCAACTCAGCCAGTCCAATTGAAATGTATCGGTGGAACTTGGCAAACTGAGCCGACAGAAAAACTTAAAAACACTTAGAAAAATTTCAGAAAATTTTTCTTTCGTGTTGATGCAATTTAGACTTTCACGCTTACATAGTCGCTACAAGCCTCATCGACTCGAATCAGCTAACTGAGCCGACAGGTGTCGGCTCAGCTCGGATAACTGAGCTGATAGGAAAATTTCCAAAACTTAGAGAAATTTTGGAAAATTCCTCTTGTTTGTTTCTTTTTTCTTCTGAACACAGAGGGTGATCTAACTTCTATCAATTGCTCTTCATTGCCAATTGAGGCCCAATGATGCAAAACTGCTCTGATGCGACATTGTCACGCCCCCTCCCCTCCGAGAGGACGTGACAACAAGCTACTGTTATCATTTAACGAGGCAATCTAGCCCCATGAACATGATAATGAAAATGCATTGAAATAAAACATACACAAATGCATAACAAATGCAATTATACAACGGGATCAAATAATCCATTCAAGCATTCAACATGTTCATCATAATTCATTAAACAATTATAGTTGTAGAGGTAAATACACAAGAGATACTTATCTTGATAAGAAGCTTGTCCTACAACCAGCTATGTCGCTGCAACATTCCACCCAACCATAAGCCAATGTACTCATCAATATCTCAGCAACACTGCCACCTTGAGCTGGGCATGATTCCCACAAGGAGTAAGGGAACTACAGTAGACTCACACATAGCTAAAAGACACATCAAAATTAAGCCAAGCCAAAGCTACATTTGGGTTTACCAGGCTGCTAAGGAGGTGGAAAGGCTATTGCTAAGCTAATGAGCTCAACCATAGAGCTATGGACACCTACACAAGATCTGGATTATTTTTCCTAGCACCTACACACCCAACACAAGGAAGCATCCCCTTCTCTGCTACACAGTCCCTCAGGCTATGCCTTCACTTTTAGTGTTCTTCAGGGTCTACAAGAAAGAATCACTAGCCCCTCTTGATCTCTTTGTGTGGTTCCTTTCAACACTAGGTTTATCAAGCTAATTCTTTCCTCTTCCACTCCAAACCGGTTCAGACCAAAACACAGGATGCACACACACAAAAATACAAGTTATGGGTTTGAGGAAAAACGTCTTGAGAGCCAAAAACAAAAATGGAAGATGGGTAAAACAACCCCCTGATAGAAATTCGATTCCTAGAAATGTTTATGGGATTCACATGGTCAAAACGACCATAAGAACCCAAAAATCATGGGTCTCTTCTACCGTTCGTTGTGCAACCAAAAATAGGTTTTCCCCAGCCGAGTAATGAGGAAACAACAATAAAAACGTCAAGGAAATATCCTAGCCACTGAGCATTACCAAAACGATCTCCCATCCATGGGAAAAATGAGGAAAACTACACAAAACGTGAATGGGGAATGCACAGGATCTCCCAAAAACGTGAGGAAGAGGAGGACCTGAATGCATAATGGAATGGGCATGCATTTTGTGGGGTCTTACTTGAACAAGGAGTCAAAACACATTTTCCAAAATCCGATGGCTTCTCCAATTCGAATTTTTACTGCCATACTCTTCCCATCCCCATGCGTTAACTAACTCAACCAATTTCTGGAAGAAATAAATGATTGGGCACAAATGACAAAATGGGTAGTTGACAGTTTGCTAGGTTTTCCCTTTGACATTTGGATTTTCCCCATTGGCTCAAAGGTTTGAATATCCCCTCCCCCCCCCCACATTCCTTAGGAAATCATGCCCCCATCACTTTAATGTTGCATTGACATAGCTGGTTTTGGATATTTTAATTAAATTGCATATTTACATGATGTTCAAAATTATAATGTGCTTGGCTAGTACGAAATACCATCAGCATCGATTTTAATCGCCAAAACATAAAACGATAAATCGATGGTGGGGATTTCGCCTTTAGCTCTACACCATGATTAATTACAATATTTACATCATATACATTTTTAATGCAAACAATGTCAAAACCGGGGTGTTACACCGCAATCGAAAATCACATATTTTCTTTATATTTTTCTTTCACTTTCCACTTTCCGCAATGCGGATAGTGGAAATCCCATATTTTCTTTATATTTCTCTTTCATTTTTAGTAATATTGTTTTTTTTAAACTTTATTAAATACATATACTCTTATTTTTTCTAGGTTACATCTTTCTGTTAAATCTTTCAAATCATTAAATCTGTAAATTTCAATCGTGTAGTTGTGGGGAATCCGTGATGTATAAATTTGGATAACCATGTCGGTGAAGAAATTCCATATGAAAAATATTTAGAATTCTAAATCAGTTCACATCACATTTTAATGGTGATTTTTTATTTATTTATTAAGAATTCTAAATTAGTTAAAATTTTCTATTAAAACTCTCAGGAATTCAAATCAACTCATATCATTAAAATTTAAAAAAAATAAGTAGATTAAAATAATGTTGAAAATATCCAATTTTTTTTTAATTAGGAAGATTTTTATTGAGAATTATATGTAGTTACAATGCAAAAATATTAGATTATGAAATTTATTTTGTTAAAATTTATGTTGCTTTTATTTTTAATGTTGGTTTACTAATGGAATGAATTGTACTATGGGATGAATTTATTAAACCTAATTAAACATATAAATCCACTTTAATGCCTAGTTAGGTTTTTCGTTTTGCTTGAAGTCTTGTTATATGTTATTTTTTAAAGCTTTAAAAATCATATTTTTAAAAACACCATTACTAAAATGAAAAATATATACATGAAAATAATTTATTTTCTTTAAAATAATTTAATTATAAGAATAAAAAATGTATTATTATACTTTTAATCAAAGAAAATATTTATGTATGTAGATGGAAAACTGTAACACTCTATGGAGATTCCCTATTGCGGAGGTAGAGTTGCCGAAGGAATTTCATTTTCAGTAATACTTTTTTTTTAATAAATTTAGTAAATACATATACTCTTATATATTAAAACAAATATTTCAATATTTCAAAAAAATATAAAGAAAATATGGGATTTCCGGAATGACGAAAGAGGAAAGTGAATGAGAAATATAAAGAAAATTTGAGATTTCCGCTTTCCACATTTCACAATGGGGATTGTGGAAAGTAAAAGAAAAATATAAAGCAAATATGAGATTTCCTCAATATTGCGTATTGCGGATTGTAGAAATCCCATATTTATTTTATATTTTTCTTTCACTTTTCGCTTTCTGCATTGCAAAACGCGTATTGATATTGGAAATCCCATACTTTCTTTATATTTCTCTTTCCTTTTTAGTAATATTGTTTCTTTTTTATAAATTTATTAAATACATATACTCTTATTTTTTTAGGCTATATATTTTATTTAACTCACAATAAAAAATGCAATTTATTTTCTGTTGCAGCTGCAACTTTTTTCCTAAAATTTTAAATTTTAGGGCCCTCTTAATTTACTCTTCTTAGATCTAGCCTAGAATTGATCGGTTTCCCTAAATTTGCACTAGAAGCTCATTTTCTTTGCTCAAAACTTAATCCTTTTATCGGAAGCATAGTCAACCGTCTTTCCACCGTTGCAGAAGTTGAATGATCTAGTCTATCAGAAGTACTACCGTCTTCCCCGTCGATACATAAAAAATCGTGGTTTCTTTTGTTTGATTTTCGAACTTATCGTTTTGACTGCCGGTGATTGTTTTATCGCTATCGAAATGGTCCATGACTTTAAACCAGAGTACTAGTCCTCTATGCTGCCGACGTATCAAAAGGCAGGTCATGAATGTTCCGAAAGATAGTTGTTTCCCTCGCCGATACAAGGAAAGCTATGGAGTATTTTGTTTTATTTTAGAGCTTAACGTTTTGATTTTTCGATGACCTTTTATCGCTGTTAGGAGTCAGTTGATGAATGAACCAGAGCATTGGTTTATTTCTCGTTGATGCCTTAGAGGTTAGGTGTTTCGATCACCGATACGCACGATGATAGTGTTTGGCGCTGCTGACACTGTGGAGAATGTTTAGGTTTGAAGCTCCAACACTTAGTGCTTAGAGCTTCCGATGCTGACAGGTTTAAAGTATCACGGACCCATAGTTGTTTTTATACCTGCTGTTGCAGCTACCATCCGGTTTTCTCTCCCGAATGACTTAGTGCCTAGTGGTGCCGATGCTGACAGAATTAATAGTCTCGCAGGTCCGTAATTGGTTTTGCGTCCGCCTTTGTGGCTGTCACTTGAACTATCCTTCCAATGACTAGAGAGTTTAACTGCCGATAGGGTTTTCCCACCGAATTTTTCCCGTCGAAGGTTCTATATATTGAGGGGAGCATTATTTTATTATTTTATCTGTATTGAACTTGCCATTGCTCCAGTCCTTATCGCTTGTACTGATTCACGTGCCCAGCTGTCTGAACTCGACTCGCTAGCGTGCTACCATGGAGATTTTTGGGTCATCTCGTCGACTGCATTTCGTTTTTCCAGGTAGGCAAACCACGACCTTGTCTTTTTGGGTTTTTATTGGTTGATTTGGAACCGTGTTTTTTCCCTTGTTAGGTTTTCTCGGTTAGGTGGTCCGTGAGATGGTTTGTCCGTTTAAAGAATGTTTATCCTCACGGTATGCATAATGTTTTAGGGTGAATTAGCTAGCTGTTATAGTTTTTCTTTAGCGGGGGTTTTTGAGCCCGTGTGACTGATTGGGCCGTTATGTATGTTCTACTCCAGTCCAAAAGATTGAGGGGGCGGTGCGGACAAGCGTTACACTATCTGCACCACCCATTATTTGGTTGTCCATGGCCGTCCGGGGGGGTTTTAAAGTTTTTGTGTGCATTTACCATATCTCATGGGATGACAGAGGTTTTCCATGTTTTTGGTCAAGTTAGGGTTTTCTACAATGAAGAGCATAGTATAGGGTCTAGTGTTTTGAGGATTAGCGATAGCGATGATGTGGTTCATACTTTTATCGGATGAGTTCGAATGTGGCCCGGATTAAGACAGAGAGTTTTTTTCTCTCTGGGTTGTGAAATTTGTTACAGACAGTGGACTTAGAGGGTTTTAAGACACAACCTGCAGGATTTTCTTTTTGCCTTGACATTTTTCTTTTCATGCATTAATACTGTGTATAGTTCATTTTTCAGAATGTATATGGAAGAGGTAAATAGATTGATACATTTTTTTGTTATTATTAAAACACTTGCTAAAAGCTCAATGGGTCTAAGAACATGCTATGTTTGTGATAGGGTCATTATTGCAAAGAAAATATGTCCAAAAGACAAAAGAAAAATGCTCCTCTTGTTGAAGGAGAACCTGAGGTTGAGGTCATCACCAAAGTTGAATATATATATGAATATACCAAAGCTTCCATCGAGGTCAAACCGGACTATAAATGGGGAGAGATATACAGGATGATTGCCAATCAGAATGTACCTGATGTAGAATTCGAAGAGCTAACCATTTATGCAAACATTGATAAATCGACTCTCATGAAAGTAGCCACAAGACCTGAGTTGTTCCCTTGTTTAGAGGTGATAAGATGGATTCTGCCTAGGGCAGATGTAACTACGATGATTCTTGAAAATACTGCTAAGCAGGGCTATGCTTTTTATAGCCCAGCATATGTCTCAATGGCATATCATTTGCCTCCTGCCCAGATTTACTTGACAGAAAGCTGGTTGAAAGAGACAACTATGGATATGGTAGAAACAGTTAAAATAATGATGATACCAAGGAAAAAATTTCGAACCAGGCCTTTAGGAGAGTATGATACCTCTACTCTCTGGGATCCCTAAAGATTCATTGCACTAATGCTGAATAGGATTTTTGGTAGAGCTTATGAAAAAAGCTTCAAGATAGGATGGATACCAATTATCTTCTATGTAGCTACTCAAGGAACCATTTTTAATTGGTCAAACATAGTATCAAATAGCCTCTCAGCATGCATATCCACAGCCTTAGGAGGGGTGTCACAGAAGAAATCAGAGTTCTACATGAGCTCCATTCTGATCGACTGTAGACTGTGTACTCAGTCTTTTCCAGCCTTGAGATGTAATTGGGAGAGGGACAGGACCCCAGTATACACAACATATAGGTTGTTTTGGGCCCATAAATATTATAGATATTACAGAGAAATTTGAGAACACTTCATCATGCCTTTGTATACCCTAATTTTCCTGACTGAATGCAACTACATGTCCGAAGAATCATTCAAGGTCATCGAGGAATATGGAAAGTATTATTTAACCAAGGAAGGATTGTATATAAGAATGTATGGGGGTTCTAGAGCACCTTCTCTACTCCCTAAGTATGCCGGTGACTATGTACTGCACAAAGAGGAAGTTAGGCAGGTCTATATTGATGGTGTAGAAAATTTTATTTTCGAACATAAGAAGGCAGCCTATCCCACAATACCTTTATGGCTTGGAAGTTATAAGTTTTCAAAGCTAAAACAAACTGCAGAGTTTGTTCAGGAGCTGGAGCATTTCCATTTTGGTGAAATGAATTTTCACAGGAATGACTCCCGAAATAAAGTAGCAGATCACTGCAAGGAGGCAAGCATCCATTTTGCATATACCAACTTTTGGGATAAGGACGAGGAAACATTTAGAAGTGAAAAGAACATAATCGCCCTAAAAAAGAGGTTCAAGCAGAAAATAGCTACTGTGGGAAGAAAGGAAAAAGATTCAGATAAGACTAAGACATTAGAAGAAGAAGAGGCCAAAAAGAGACAAGAAGATGCTAGAAGGCTAGCATAGGAGGCAGAGAGTTGGCTGAAGAATGAAGAAGAAGAAAGAAAGCGAGCTGTAGAGGAAGCAGCAAGGAAGGAAGAGGAGGAAAGAAAAGAAATGAAGAAGCATAGATCAAGAAAAGATAGGAAGAAAGTGAAGGTCTGAGATTAACAGGATCTCAAAAGGATCAATAGACTACTGAGTAGGCTGATACACAGGGGGGACAAGATCACATAGATCAAGGACACAAACAATCTAATCCCAATCTCCAGGATCCTGCTTCAGCTTCTGGCAGTACACTAGGGCAAGCTTCGTTTTCTAGAATTAATTTGATCCCTTTCATGCCTATAGAAGGGGAAGAGGTTCCTGACTTCAGTACTATTTTCTATGATAAGAAGAAGAAAATGATTGTAAAAAGAACCGAGAAAAGGGTTGAAACAGGAGGACAATCGAGAAAGATGATAACTAATAAAACCTTGGTGCATGGAACGAATGTAGACCCAAGATTGACAAAAAGAGCTGGGGTGACATTAACCCAAGCAACTGAAGATAATGTAGACAAGTTGATGACAGATCTCGAGCAGTCAAGAAAGAATGCAACACAATTAAAAGAAACACTGAAGAAGGAGAGGGATGAAGGTCATAAGATGAAAAGGAAATATGAGGACATGATGAATGAAGTGAGGACTTCAAGAACAAAACTCTAGACTCTACAGGAAAATAAGGAGGCTTTAGAAGTTTCTACAGAGAAAACAGAAAAGAATGCTCATGATAGCTTAGCGGAATTACAAAGGCTACAACTAGAGCATCAAGTGTTGAAAACTAAGAAAGATGACCTTTAGGTATCCTATGAAACTCTAAGTGCAGAGAAGGACCAGTTACAAAGAAAAATTGCCGAGTTAGAAACAGAGAAGGCCACCACAGAGGAAAGAGAGAAGCAATATCAAATGCAGGTGGCAACCCTAGAAGAATAGAATACTTCATTGACAGCATAACTGAAAGATGCTATGGAATAGAAGACATACTTCCAGCCTTTAAAAGAACATGTTCTAACTCAAAGAATGAAGATCCACCAATTACAAATGTGCATTGAGGAATAAAGGTGTAAGATTTTACAAATAGATAGCAGATTATAAGAAATTTTGGATGCTACTTCATATTTTTTGGACAGATCTCAAGAGATCATGGAGATTCCAATGGGAAGAATAGTGTGGATAGAAATAAATAAGGAATCTCCTGCAGAGCTACTAGTTAAAGACCAGCAGAGTTTAAAGCAGGAATATGATTTATTGGAGTTTGCAATCAATGTTGTGGAAGAATTCAAGAAAACTGTAAAGAAAACAAAGGGAGCATGTGCCGAATACTATAGGAGAGTGCTTGCTACATATAATAGATGCCAGATTTCTGCAGAGAAAAGATTGGATGCGATACTAGAACATAAATTGTTTATAGAACATCTATAGAACAGATATCAGGAAGACGAGAAAGATATCCAACAGGTAAAATATCTAGATGAACAAATTTTAAAGAATGCAGTGGCACATGCAGCTGTAAGTATACATATACTAGAGGATCAACTGCATCCGAGTTTCGCAAGGATAGAATGGGTAAGGAACCAGGCTACCAAATATGAGATAAATATCCGTTTTCTTGAACCCTCTGGATTTGAAGGCATAGCAGCGGAGGCCCAGGCATGGAAAAATTTCATCAACGACCAAGTTGGCCTCTCTTCATAAAGTGTTCTAAATTTTTTTTTGATCTAAAATGTAATATATTGTATTGGAAGTGGAAGGATGGGGAAGCCCAAAAGTCATTGAGGGGCAGCCCTTTCCCAAGCCATTTTTGAGAGTATATTGTAAGAAAAACTACTTCCTTTTACAATAAAGAGTTACAAGTTTCTGCTGGAGAAAGTATGGTGGAATGTTTCAAATGTTTTGCTATGGATCAGTTGAATGTGAACTATTTTGCTTTCAGCTTATTTCCATTAACTGTGAGATCATTCTAAGTCATTGAATTTCTTTTCATGTTATGAATGCACTCTAGTTTATTCTGTGAAATTTCCATTAAATGATAATTTTGCTCCCTGGGGATAGGTTAGTTAGTTATAGTTAGTTTCTTGCTGTTTGTGATTTAGATGCGAGAGAGGTAAGACGAGAGCTAAGAACCTGCGCATCACATTGTGACCCTCCTCATTATCTATATCTTTTGCATTTTAGATAGGCACTTGTACAATATACCTTAAACACAAAAAACTAAAAAATATACACGGTGGACCGGGCCATAACCAGTAAAGCATTTTAATTTGTTACTTGACCTGCGGTAGCCGGACCATAAACCGGACGGATTCCCCATACCAAACAGTAATGGGCTAGTTGGGAACGTTTATTGGGGAGAATCTCTAACTGTTGTTACTTGCGATTTTCTAGGCCTCAACATTTTCTTAGAACTAGTTTTTTGAAATATTTGTTTTAATACACATTTATTTATTGTTAATAATATATATATTTTTTTCACTTTCTGCTTTCCTCCTCCTGCAATGTGGATTGCGGAAATCCCATATTTTAATTATATTTCTCTTTCACTTTCCACAATGTGGATTGTCGAAAGTGAAAAAAAAATATAAAGCAAATATGAGATTTCCACAATCTGCGTTGTGGAATGTGGAAAGTGAAGGAGTTGTGGAAATCCCATATTTGCTTTATATTTTTATTTATTTTCTGCTTTCAGCGGATTACAGAAATCACATATTTTCTTTATATTTTTCTTTCATTTTTAGTAATATTGTTTTTGTTTTATAACTTTATTAAGTACATATACTCTTATTTTTTTTAGGTTATATATTTATGTTAAATCTTTCAAATCATTAAATCTATACATTTCAATCGTGTAGTTGTGGGGAATCGATGATGTATAAATTTGGATAACCATGTCGGAGAAGAAATTTCACATAAAAAATATTTAGAACAATTTTCTTCGAACAATTTTTTTGAAATATTTGTTTTAATATACATTTATTTATTGTTAATAATATATATTTTTCTTTCACTTTCTACTTTCAAACTTTCGCAATGCTGATTGCAGAAATCTCATATTTTATTTATATTTCTCTTTCAATTTCCACAATCGACAATGTGGATAGAGGAAGCCGATTGCAGAAAATGAAAGAAAAATATAAAGCAAAGATGGGATTTCCGCAATCCGGATTGTGGATTGCGGAAATCCCATATTTTCTTTCACTTTCCGCTTTCCGCATTATTGATTTAGGATTGTGGAAATCCCATAGTTTCTTTATATTTCTTTTTCAATTTTAGTAATTTTTTTTTTATAACTTTATTAAATACATATACTCTTTTTTTATAGGTTATATCTTTCTGTCATTAGCGAGAATTTCAACTCAAAATCGACCTCCTAAGAAAAATAATAAAATAATAGTTAAATAATAAAGTAATATTTATTAATTTTTGAGGAAGAAAAGAAAAAACTACTTTTTTTGTTTGTATTTTCGACATATCTCCCTGTGTTTTTACTCAAATTTTGATCAGGAGAGCCCGTTGGATGCAGAATTAATGTCATTATCATGTTTTTTCAGGTATTTTTTTTTTTGGGGTAGAGGAATCCGTCAAAATTATGCCGAGTGGGTACTTGTTGGATGCGGAATTTAATTCCACATCCAACGGGCTCTCTCGATCAAATTTCAGTAAAAACACAGGGAGATATGTCACAAATACGAATAAAAAAAGTAGTTTTTTTTATGATACGTATCCCCAAATTTATATTAAAAAAGTGTTTAAGACCTATATGGTATTTCAAATTTAAAGCAATTTCATTGGCTAACACATGGTGACATGGAATTTGAATGAGGGTTAAAAGTCCTATTTAGAGTTGAAATTTCCTTTAGTGCAAAACTTTCAAATAATTAAATCTGTAAATTTCAATCATGTAGTTGTGGGGAATCGATAATGTATAAATTTGGATAACCACGTCGGAGAAAAAATTTCAAATGAATTTATTTTTATAATTCTAAATCAATTCACATCACATTTTAATTATGATTTATTTATTAAGAATTCTAAGTTAGTTAAAATTGTCTATTAAAGCTCTAAGGAATTCAAAATCAATTCATATCATTATATATTATTTATATGTATTTACATTTAGACTATTTTTAAATGGTAATTCAAATTTATTAAAATTGGGGTGGGGAAAGAAAAAGATAGACATTGGGGTGGAGAGAGAGGATATGGTTTAGGGATAATTAGGGCAATTTAAGAGAATGAGAGGTATATGATGCCAGGAGAGAGAAAGAGAGAGAGATTGTGGGTGGTAAGTGGTAGGAGAGGGTGATTAGGAGGCAGAGAGAGAGCAGGGATATAGAATGGGAGAGAGAGGGAGAGAGGGAGGGAGAAAGAGGGGGAGAGAGGGGGGAGAGAGGGACGGCTGGGGGAGGAGAGAGAGAGAGAGGGGAAGAGAGAGAGAGGAAGGG
>LPNX010502184.1:27870-124307 GCA_001517045.1 Pseudotsuga menziesii
TCATTGATGTATTTAGTCATGTATATCTTGAGAAAAAACTTCAGTTGTAAGTCGGGACAATAGTACCCTCGAATGTATTATTAAAATGTAAATTCCAGTCTCCCAAGGTAAGTCAAAAATGTTCAGTTGTAGAAAGACTCAATATTTTTACCCTCTCAACGTTCCTTTGCACCTCTCGATGCAAAAGCTAGTTATTATTTAGTTACAAGTTAATGAGAAATAAGTTTAAATGTGTCACTATTGCGACTTTTTTGGAAGTTGTTTTCAAAGATTTTTAGTTTGATTATGAATTCATAAATGTATTTAGTGTCTTCAAAATATTCCAAGGCACCCATATGAATTTATACACTGTTTGAATGAATTTTATTTTATTTTTTTAATTTCTTATGAAAAAAATTTGAAAAAATATTTACTATTTAAACGATATAATTAATCAATATAGATTTATCTTAAACATAAATTAATAAAATACATAAATAATCAAAATAAATTTATCTTAAACATAGATTAATTAAATACTTAAATAATCAAAATTTTAAAAGTATAATTTTCTTTATGTATATATATATATACATAAATTTTCAACAAATCAATTTTTGTTATTACAATTATGTAAGAACATTACTTCACACTTTTTAGCACTTCCCTTTTGTCAAAATGAGATCTTTAAGTTAGTAATTTCTTTTTTTATTTGAAAATAAAAAATAGTTCTACACAAAGCAGGTTTGAAACAACATTTTTTTTTCCAAAATTATATAATTAATAGTTTAAAATATTTTATTAATTATTTTAAAAAACTTTTATATATAAACGTTTAAAAAAAATTAAAAGCATCATAACAAATATGTTGATATTTTTCCTATAAATTTAAAATACTAAAAGGAATTGATTAATTTTCAAATATATGATGTTTTTCCAATCACCTAATTTTGAGCATCACATGACCTCTTTTAAGCTATTTTTTCACATGTATCAGAAATTTGAAAACGATTAAAGAATGTGGAAAATATATTAAAACCGTTATGATTTCTCTATAACGTGGATTCTTGGGAATGTGATGTCCATGGATTGTGTTGTGAGATCGGTACTTTCATAATTTTGGACCTTCCAATTATGTACCTAAGGTGGTCTTCCAAAAAAGGCTTATGGTCCTTGGGCATTCTTATTTATTGTTATTGGAATGAAATCCTTGGAGTTTATTTAGTTATGTCTATGTCTTTGTTAAAAGGTTTGCATAGTTAAAAGATTTGCATAGGGAAAAGGGATAAGAATAAAGTGGTTGGTGGTTGTAAATGGAGGAGTTGATGATGTTTTTTAGAGTTTTGAAAATGGAGAAATGGTTAAAAAGTTATCTATATATATTTTTGTATTTTTCAAGAAGATTTTAACTCCAACTTTTTCTAGTTTACTATGGATTTATTGTGGATGGCTTTATTTATTTATTATGGCTTCTCAAGCTATAAAAGTTAAGGACTAGCATAACCACTTTTTTAAACTTTTTGGTAGCATGGAGTAACATGAATATTAACTTCAATGTTAGTTTTACATGGTACCATGTAGAAAGAGACTCTATCACATACCCATAATTTTCATAAAAATATCTAGTTTATAATTTATTATTTTTACTTGTCACAGTATGTTTTTATTAGTCATAATCTACTTTTTACTTGTTTCCATGGATACAATTAACTAGACCTTTTAATGGTTTGATGACGAGCCTTATCATCTGCTTGACGTTGATTCCATTTAAAATGATACCTTGGTCGCAACCCTTTCCAAGGTGATGTAAATCTTTTGAATCTTTAAGCTATTGGGTTTGCTTATTTAAGATGTAAAATCCTAGACTTGGACATTTAGTTCCAAGCTATACTAGTTTAATCATAATCTTATGTGTTTTTATGTTCAAGTTTTTAACTCTAATTCAAAATTCAAGGCAAAGGGGGTGCAACCTTATGGCTTACATGCATTGGGCAAAAAATATAGCAAGGTAACTTATCTTAAAGTTTAAGCTGCAAGGCATAATGTGTTATCCCGTGGGATTTACATGCAAGGAAGGTGATAGTATAAAGTTTATTGATGTTATAAAGATTTATGTGATGAAATGGCTTGCAACCATGTGAGGAAAAAGGTGGATACCAATAGTGAGCACGAAGGGTTTTAAAGAGGTTTGAATGCTTTGTTTTAAGTCTTTGTCATAACCTTGGTTGTGAGTTGACAACACATCCATGCATATTAAATGAACAATGTACTCGGTATGGAGAGGACTGATCCTGGCCCTCCATCTGTCCTTGATCTGGTTCTTGTCATTTTAAAGATTTAGTAGGGTTTTTACATCGCATTCAATCGGTCTTGAGGGTGTCTGTCTAGTTTATTGTTAATGGTTATTAGAGGTTTGTGCTCAACCGCTCCATGGCTCTGCGTTGCAACTAGGATTGCCTTTCGGGTATGCAATAGTTTTTTGGGTTAAACACTATGATTTTTTAGTTGTTTAAAGGTATTTTAGTGTTTAATGGTTGTGTGGATTCCATTTATTCTCTGCACATCATGTGGTCAAGTGGAGACTTAGTTGCTTCCTTTGATTTCGGGCAGAGGCTTTCCAAGCCCGCAAGGGTTATTATCAGGTATAAATATATAATTCCTGTCGTTAGATCTTCATTTTGTTCATGAGGTTCGTAGTTTTAAAATAGAGCTGAATCAATTGATTCTTTTTTGCGCAGGGAAAAGGAAGGAGAGGAAGCCAGTAGGAGCAAACCCTTGTCCCTCTCTGCGATGAGTGAAGGTAAGAACTCTATGCTAGTATGAAAGTTTATTTGAAATCAATGTTGTCTCAAATCAAAGAGAAGTATTAATGTCATGACTCTGTGTTGGCAGGTGAAGCCAGGTTCCATCGTAAGGGTTCCTAAAGGATTTGGAATAATCCTAGCATTTCCTTTGCAACCTCAACCCTCAATCTAGGTAACGTGCACAGTTTGTTTGTAAAACGTTATAGTTAGATAAAATAATAAAAATGATTTTAACTATTGAACAATAATGTGGTTGCAGGATTGATGTATGGCCGTACGACGATGGAAACATGGTTACCTCCTCTCAAGTTTTGTTCTTCTTTTCCTTGAGGTGAGGAATTCTACCCTTAACTCTGTTAGTACGAAGAGTTTGTTAGTTAAGTTATTGCAGGTTTATACTAACGTCCATAGGTTCATGTGCATGTATACACTGCCACGACACAACTCCTTCACTGTACACTTGGATCAACATGCAATTTCAAGTATGCCTTGCTTGAATGTATATGGTAGGCAGGGATCCGAGACTACGCTTGTTTCGTATTATTGGGGAAAGAACATGGATCTACAACCTCTGTCGAATTTTAAGAAAAGTTTGGATTTTATTTACCAGCAATTGGGTCTATACTTCCATTTGGGGATTCATGGCGATTTGGTAGGTGATTGTAGAGTGGTTTAACAATTGACACACTGTCATTGTAGAATTTACAGTTTGTAATTCATTGTTTATAAAAATTCAGACGTGGATTGATTTAGTGGATAACCGGTTCTTAATTCTTGATTTGATTTGGTTTTACTCCAATTGGATTCCTAAGATCTTAACTAGATATCTGTTTGATTTTCCTAAGGAATACTAATTGATACATTGTAATTTCTCAATTTATAATACATTTGGAATTAAAATCTACTTCCACACTGTAAGTACTAATAATAAAATAGTAGATGAATTTTAATAAAGAACCTGTCACCACTATCAGGAAAACAAAACTAAAGTTGTCATTCCTCCCAACCAACTCCTTGAGAAACCAAAAATTACTTGCTCCAGAACCCTTGATCCTGTTTGTTGAACCAAAAGGGCAATTTTCGATCGATGCGCCATCTCTTTTGTAACATCCCCATACCCCATAATTTGGGTAAATTAATTGTTTTACTTCAAGAAACCCTATTCTCCTTCGAAACACAGGGCATGGATGTTAACACACACTTTAACCTTCATTCTCAGGCTTAGAAGCCACTATAACAGTCGTTCGACCCTTGAAATATCCATTTTGCGATCGGAATGACCATTTCCGCATTGGACCTGTCCTTTCTGCACTTCGCCTTCTGCCTTCCGCTCCCCAACTTTTCGACCTCAGAACTCGAGAGCCGGAAATTCAAAGTTTCAATGAAATGAATAGTCAACCTTCCGCCTTCCACCCTCCGTACTTCTGCTTTCGTCCCTTCCGACCTCGGAAATAAAAAATCGGAAACCTAACATGCGACGGGAAAATTTAAACACTCTTCCACCTTTCGCACTTTTGCTTTCCACTTCCGCACCCTGAAACTCGGAAATCAGAAACTCAATGTGCTATGGAACATTTAACGATTCTTCCGCCTTTCTCCTTTCGCACTTCCACTTTTCTCCTTCCGCACTTCATGACTCAGAATTTGGAAAGACAACTTTTGACCTTAACCTTTTTCTACACAGCCGATTTGCGCTCTCTGCCTTTCCGACCTTGGAACTCAAAAATCAGAAAGTTATATTTTTTCCTTAGAATTATTCTGTGCTTCCAACTTCTACCTTCTGACCTCGGACTTCAGAAATTGAAAAACCCACTTTCTCCCTTGTTTTCAACTACTCTTCCTGCCTCCTGCATTCCGCATTCCGCCTTCCGCAGGTGGGTTTCGAGGTGCAAAAAAAAAAAATTATGCCCTATTCAACCTTTCCTAGTCCGGTTTTCACCTTCCTCCTTCCGCAAGTAGATTCCAAGGGGCGGAAACTCAACGATTCTTACCTTAGCTGCATTTTTGGCCCTGTAATAGGCTTCTAGTCACCATGAACTTAGGAAAATGCAATGCAAAAACACAAGGCATGCACAGAAGTAAAGTGCATAAAACATACAAGGCATAAACAAGCAGATACAGGGACATTCATACATAAGTAAACCTCTACTTGCTGATAGCATTCAACATGAACATATCAATTCATAAACAAATAAATTGCTTAAACAAGCATTCATCCTAATCAATTCTTCATATTCAACGTGTCTATTCATAAGAAAATACATTGTATAACCAGGAAGGACAAAGAAAACTTATATTGATGATTAAGTTGTCCCACAACTAGCTATGTCGTTGCAACGTTCCACCAAACCATAGGCTAGTGTGTTCATTAATATCTCAACATACTGCCAGCCCCAAGCTGGGCATGATTTCCATAAGGAAATAGAGAAGCATCAGGCTTACACACAACTAGACCAAATCACACACACACACACACAGTCAATCCAACCTTCATTTGTGTTTATCAGACTGTCCAACCAAGCCAATATGCAATTGGATTTCACAGGCTGCTAAGACAATAAGCCAGTAACATAAGGTTTCCTCAGACTTACTCAGGCAAGCCAACATTCACATCAAAAATCAGTTAAACCAACCTATAATTGGGTTTCTTAGACTATCCAAGGAAACAAGCCACATACAATTAGGATTATAAGGACTTAATCAGCCTAGCCAACCTTCACATTCAGGACCAACCAAGCCAATATACAATTGGGTTTTACAGGATACCAAGACAACAAGCCAAATACCATCGGGTTTATTGGGTCTTACTCAGCCACACCAACACTCACATAATCAGGTCATGTCATACACAATCAAGCCAACACATAACTGGGTTTCATAGACTGTCCAGCCAATCCAATAAACAATTGTGTTTCACAGGCGGCTACTAAGGAAATACGTCAATAACTTAAGGGTCCCTTGGACTTACTCAACCAATCCAACACTCACATCAAAAATCAGTTAAACCAACCTATAGTTGGGTTTCTCAGATTACTAAGGTAACAAGCCACACAGGCTTCACTCTGTAACATAGAGAAAACCGGGTCTCATACCCCTCTATGGTTCAGGATAACACTATAATCCCACAACCAAGGTTCAACAAGGGAAAGTAATTGTAGAAAACAAATATCAACACTCTGCTATCTCAGGATGATGTAACACAACAAACAGGGTTTCGCACACTCTATCACACAGATAAAGACAGGGTTTACACGCATATCATAATGTCACATAGACACACACTGCGGAACCATACTTTTGCCACTCCAGATAGTGAATAACAAAGACTCACATTGTGCCACCATGAACCGGCTCCTGAATCCATCATGAATGATCAATACATGAGTGAATAATGAACAACCACGACACTCAAGACAACAAAAACTTATTTCACCACGGAGAAAGGACACATTGGCACACATCACATCCTTTCTTATTGCAGAAACAAGAATGCAGCTTCCCAGGCTACAGACTTGCATATCTACTTAGACACACAATCAAATTGCCATGCCTTGCTCTTTCCAGGGCATTAACTGCCTCATCCAACTTCTATAAGAAATTGACGATTTAGGACAGAGGACAAAAAGGGTAGATGCTGGTTCATGGGTTTCCCCATTGACATTTGGTCACACCCTATTGGCTCAGGATTTTTACTAACTCCCCTCCCTATCCCTTATGGAATCATGCCACCATCTCTTTCACGTTGCAGATACATAGATAGCTGTGGTATTTTATTAATTTGTACATTTACATGATATATCAAAATATATATTGTGCTTGACTTAGCACTATCACCATAGGTATCAACCTTGATAACCTATACAAAACATAATATCAGTGACAGGGCTTTGGCCTTGACCTCCATGTCATGATCTCAATAATATACACATCATGTACAATTCTAATACCATGGGGTCAAAACTAGGGGTATTACATTCCCCTCCCCCTTACAAAAACACTGTCCTCAGTGCTTCACATGATTAAACAAAAAATTCTACACTGGCACCGCCCTCAGTGCTCTGCAAAATTGAACAAAAATGGATGTGCCGATCACGTGGAATCCTCCATCTCCCATGTAGCCTCATCAGAACCATGGTGCTTCTTCTACACCTTTATCAGTCCAATGGAACGATCTAGAACTATTTCTGGGTCTTGGAGAATCCTTCTCCTCGGCTTGTAACATTTCCAATGTCTTTGGAAACCAACATTACTTATGCTCAAGCCCCAAGCAATGAGTCAATCCTCATGTCAGTATTCACAAGATTTTTCAAAATCATAGATGAATCATGTGCACATGTATATTGACATAAAATCAACAAGAAATTGCCAAATAAACCAAATGCTTATCTACATAAGTATCTTCTTTGGCTCCACAAGTATCTATATTGTCTTTTCACAACTATGGCACCCACAAGACCTGCCCTACCCCACATAAGGATGGTACCTCTACTTCGCTATATAGTCCCTCGAGCATACCTACCCTTCCTGTGTTCTTCTAAGGTGTACATTAAAAGGTCACCAAGTTTCCACAAGCCTTGGATCACCTGTGCAAACATCTCTAAACTGAGATATGGCAGCTCCGCTCCAGATCCTAACACCTCTTCTAGGTGCTCACCAAGCTCAGGTGCTTCCTTTCCGGTCACAACAATGAATCAATTTACATGTCAGATCCATTCCTATAGGATGCAATCTATAAAAATATTTTCAAAACCATGGCCGCATCATATGCACATGTGTAATTATAGAAAATCAACAAGCATTTTCCAAGTAATCATATACTTATCTATGTAGCATCTCTCAATCAAGATCTGGTAGCCCTGCTTCAGAGCCTAACACCTCTCTGGGTGCTCAATGGAAACTCTCCTCAAGGGCCTAACACCTCCTCCATTGCTCACCAAGCTCACGCGCTTCCTTTTTGAACACCATAATACCTAGGGGTTATTCTCTTCTCGGATCCCCCACTATCGTGACAGAGCCCTTATGGCTTGAATGTGCGCGGAAATAAGTCTAGCTGGATTTCTTATACACTGGGCATCCCCAGTGATGCATACCGGTGCCTAGCTAGTCGAGAGGAGAAGTCATGTACCCAAGTACATCCTTCTGAGGAGCCATACATCCAAAACACATCCTTCTGAGAAGCTATGTACCCCAAGTACATCCTTCCGAGAACTACATACCCCAAGTATATCCTTCCAAGGAGCTATGTATCCCAAACACATCCTTCCAAGAAGCGGTTTACTCCAAGGGCATACTTTCATCATCTCACCCGCGTCACATACCAGCATTCAGTTCACATGAGATGTTATCACAAGAATTTCAATCATAGGTTTTCAAATCTATTTCATTCATACATGATTTTCTAAATATCAAACAATCAATAACATTGATAATCAATCAAAATCTGAATCACAATTCTGCATCCCATAGAAAAAATCATATTTTTGCAACCATGAGGCCATCCTCATATTGTTTGGTTTTTGCAAGTGGGAACACTTATCCACTACTTACACATGCTTCCCACAACCTGGACATCCACATACAGCATGTCATATTGACACCATTTTAGATCAGCCAAACAATCAAATAGCAATCAACAACAAAATTTAAAATCTGTTATGTTCAGAGCTTAGATTTCAGTCATGAGATCCTTCTCATAACACGTGGAATATTTATGACTTGGTTTCATTGGGTACAACCATACTTCCCTGTTTAGGTCATTCTACCTGCAGTCTTCAAAACGTTCTGATATGATTGTACATACATACGAGGGTCATCTCCTCATGGATCTACAAGCTCACATGCAGGCCTCCTCAGCCCATACATAGACTCAATTTTACCTGCATAATATCCTTTAGTGAACCTCTTGTAATATTCTGCAAATTCCACAAAAGATCTTACATTTGTTACTTTTCTTGGAGCAGGCTAACTCATAATGGCCTCAATCTTTTCAGGGTCTACAGATATTCCCTCATCTGAGATAAATTGAACCAAATAATTAATTCTATCTTCATAGAAGTCACATTCAAATCCATTCCAATGAGGACATCATAGGAACCAAGTGGCACAACATTCAAATCTGCACAAGTGACTAACCCATCCATGACCAATGGACATTTCCTTATCACCTCATTGCCCTTTTTCTTGGTTCCAGTAGCTAGTTGGAATAACAATGACCTTCTATGCTTTAACTTCTTCAAAGTGCACATCTCAACAAGTTTAGGGGTGATATAACTATGAGTGGAGCCAAGGTCAATAAAAAAAGAAATAGTTTGCTCAGCAATCTCACCCTCAACTTCCACCATAGTTGGTTGATGGTATTCCTGGTGGCCTTCTACTATTGTACAAATTTTTGGAATGGTCCCTGCTTCCTAAGCCACAATCTCAGCTCCTTGGTTGTTGTGGACTTGACCTTCATTCCCATTCTCAAGTGGACAGTTCCTGCACAAATGGGGTCCTCCACATCCCCAACATTTGAGTGGTTCCTTGGATTGTCTCCCATCATTCTGGATGGCTTAATCACAGCTTGTGATTTCTACCTTTGCTGATTCAGGAGGTGAGAAGGTTTAAAACCTTTCTTCCTTGGGTCAAGATTCAGATTCTTCTTGTGGGAATTTCTCATACTCCCTTCTATCTTTGTTATCTGATGCCCATAGTTTATCTGCCTTTGGAGGTATGCCAAACTTCGTAGCATGGATGTAGACAACTACTTTTTCTCTTCTAGAGCCTTGATCATCCTCTTACTTTCCTCTCTACAACTCTACAACTCCACCCTCGGGCTCCTTATGGTAGCTGCAACATCTGGGGAAATCTCTTGGTTTCTCTTGTCATAAAATTTTGTTTCAGCTTCTTGGAAATTGTAAGCTGGCCTTACATACCCTTCCCCAAGTGGAGAAATGCTGCATGAATGGGGTCCTCCACATCTCTAGCATTGGAGTGGATCTCTGTTCTCTTGGGGATCTCTTGGCTTCCCCCCCATAGAATCTTCCCTGTGTCCATAGGGATTGTTGTAATCTCATAGATCACATAAGGTTACCAATAATAAATACTAAAACATACATACATAACAGAGACAAGAGATAAGAACAAATAGATAGAATAACATATTATATTAACATGAGAGGGTCCATACAATACAGAGAACCGAACCAAGTTCTCATCTGGATCAAAAACCTAATATATATGAATAACAAACAATTATAAATAACTACCTGTCGGTTCACTCGACCGACACGACCTTAGGTGGCCGACCTAATCTCTAACTAGTCGGCTGACCGACTTAGTTGGCTGATCGACTAAGTCGGCTGTCATTCAAGTCGGATTACCGACTTGGTCCTCCAACATCTCCCCCACGAACAAAATGTTTCTTTGCCCCGAAGAAACAGGGAGGTACCCAAAATTTCTTTGTCTGTCTAAGTAGTCATTCTTTGTGCTTGGTCTTCATGGGCTGTGAAGTCTGATGGTTGGTATTTTCTATACACAGACTTCGACAATTGCTTCAGCTGTCACTACCAGTTGATGTTGGAAATTCGTCCAACTCTGCAAAATTTTCTATATGTCGATGGTTAGTGTAGTCAGACTGGATAAGATTGAAATTTTCTCTGGTATGGAAACTTTCGCTATTTTTTCCATGTCAGGACCCATAAGCTGGTCCTTTTCCTTCACTATCTCTAGTAGTATTTTCATCTGCAGGCAGATGATGTCTACTTTTTCTAGGTTTGGAATGGCTTGTTGCACCCATTGATGTGCTTCTCGCTCGAGCTTCTGCAGTTTAGCTGTTTCAGCACTATTTGATCTTCAATTGTGTGTCTGAGTGCTTCGTCAGTGCTTTTCCTCTTCTCTAGTGCTTGGATCTCTTGTTGGGTTTGCCTGGTTCGCTGGTAGACTTTCCCATAGTAAGCAGGTCAGTCTCGCAGTACTTCTTCTGTAATGATAGACTCCTCCATGTGATCTTGCAACACCTTGTATGCTTTTGCAAAGGCTGTGTGCTGCTCCATCAATAGTTGGATGGTTTCTTCTTTCTGCTCCTCTTTTGTGTCTTGAATTTGTGCCTGCAGCGTTGACACCACGCTCTCAAACAGCTGATAAGATTTTTCTAGTGGTTTATCGGTGTCAACCTCAGCTGGTCCCGGTATCACCGTTTGTACAAGGCTTCTGCATTTGTTGAGAAACTCGACTTGTTCTTTTTCATTGTTGTCGATCTCCTTACGTCTCTGTTGGCTTCTTGTCTTTGCTTCAATTTCTAGTGTTTCTAGGAGTTGTCCTAGCTCTGCATCTTTCAACTTGGTTGCATTGACCGTAGTGTTAGACCCAAGTTAATTGATGTGGACCATTGTTGTCTATTCATGATGGTCCTTCTTCTTTTTCTCCTTCTTCTTCTTGTGCTTCGGTGTTTCTGCTTGTTTCGACACCTGTGTACCTGCAAGAGTCAGGTTTGGATTTTCTGTTTGTGGGGCAGCAGTGATGGATGGTATTTTTGGTTGGGGTGGTGGGATGACTACCGCATCTGGTTGGTTGGATGCAGATGGTACAGAAGTGGATGCAGTTGTCGCTAATGGTTGCGTTGGAGGTGGTTCTGGTGCAACTGGTTGAATTAAGGGTTTTGAGTCGGGAGGTGGTGGTGATGGGGTTGGTGAATGGTCAGGTGTGATTGGGTTGGTGGAAGTGTGGTTGAGTGGTGTATTGTAAATCTGAGGGGGTGAATCCAGGTCAGAGAATATTTGGTCTATTTCTCGACTTATGTCCTCCATGTTTTCTCCTTCCTCATCTCCGGTCGGTTCAGGGTTGGTCGGAGTGATAGACATGATTCGATGTGCGACAACTTCAGCTTCTTTGTTGGGGTTTCTCTCAAAGGTCGAAGTCATAGTTGCAAATGTCTTTAGCCTTTGGAGTGCTTGGCCAGGTTGTATGGATCCACCAGCTTCAAACAAAGGGGCTTTGGTAGAGAGTTTTTGTACCGTGGTGAATATTTCAGGCAGTTTTTCAATGTATGCCTGGAGGTCTCTGTCATGGTCGTATTTTTCCTTCATAGCCTCCGACATAGCATTCTTGCATAATTCTAGTGGGCTTACTGAAAGTTGTGGAGGTATTATCTCCTCTGTTATTTTTGTCGGAGACGGAGGTGGGGGTGTAGACACAAGATCCACAACCTTTTCGGCCCTCGAAGTGTTTGTGCTCTTCGCCTTCTTTGGTCGACCTTGTTGTGCCCCTACCTCAACAAATTTTTGAAATTGGGTCTCCACCAGCACTTTGTTTGCTGTGCCATCCTCTATTATGTCGAGGGCCGTAGCTGCCAGTTCCTCCTCATCCTCTGAAGACTCTGCAATGATAATCCTACACTTACCTTTCCCTTGCTCTTGTTCCTGTGTTTTCTTTCTTTTTCTTAAGGCTGCTATCTCCTTCGAAAATCTGGTTATATTGTCCTTGGTGAGAGCATACTCTATATTTTTAGTTTCTATTTCTCCCCTTGGGTCTTGGGTCAGGATGAGACTTTCTTCAGCCGGATTGGTTACCTATTTTTCTACATGTGTCTCTTCCCTTTGTGCTGTCAGAGGCTTGATTATGATTTGTAGTCAGCTAGTGCCTTCGACCGTTGTCTCGTCTGACACAAAGGTACTGATGTATAAGTTAAGCTCATAATCCTCCTCCGTCTCCTGGTCTGTCAACGGATCCTCTATCGAGAAGTCTATTTCCTTTGCTCTTGCAGGTATTGGCACCTTTGTTCCAGCTTGTCGAGATAACTCCCAAAATATTTCTTCGACTGTCAGATAGTAGTCGAGGCTCTTTGCATTTGTTTTGGAACCCTGCATGTACCACACCATGGTATGGTCAAGCTCTAGCTGGATGTGGGCCTTTTTGGGCAGACTTTGTCGGATGTTCTGAGGCACCCTCCATCTGGTGGTGCGGAATTTGAGCTGCTGGAGCTAGTTTTCCAACAGCACCTTTCCCTTGGCAAGTTCCTTCATTGTTCCATTCTGGGAGAATGGTTTGAATCTCCACATATGAAATCTTGTCAGTTCTTGAAATTTTTTGTCTCCTTCAAGGAAAATAGAGAACATTACTATCCATAAGATAAGGGACAGGAACCTGATAATTCCTCCCATCTCTTGGCATTTCTCACAGATGTTTTTGATCATGTCGACGACATACTCAGCCCATTTGTATACCTTTCTATTGGTTGCAATGGTGTATACTGCCTCTAACATATCCAGTTTGAGGTCGCTTCCACAACCTGCCATTGTGAGTGTAATAGCTATGATTTTGGCCACAATCTATGGCATTCAAACTGTTATGTGACTGATCATTAACCCTTTCGAGTTTTTTCCTGATGCTGACCTTGTTAGTTCTTCTACAAATCCATAGTTGATACCAACGGGTACGGGGTCTCCTTTGTTTGATAGCCCTGTCAATTTGTAAATGACTTCCCCAGAGATGTCGACCGGCCGGTCGAAGTAAAATTGGTCGTTGTGGTACCGACTTATGATAAATTTTACTGCTGTTTCTTTTGTGCCTGCAAAACTGGCCATGAGAGACACATTGACATAATTTACAATGGTACTGTGTTGTATCTTCTCTGCAGTGGGGGTAGGCTTCTTTTCGATGTAAGACCACTCTTTTATCTTGGTCCATAGTTTTGTCCATGAGCCCTCTTGCATATTAGCGTTCTTGATGTTCTTTAGTCTCCTCACTAATGGTGTCTACGTGGTTTGTAGTTCATTGGTCTTGGCTGAGGCTCTGGTCTGTTTTGGTGCCATCTTGTCGGTCTGCTAGTTGATTTTACTTCGGTGTTCTTGGATTTTATTCGTCTGGTTGCTCTGTTGCTCTCTTTGTTTGAATTGCGGTGAATGATCCTTTGGCAGTTCAGTATTTAGAGTCGAAGCATTGGATGTTTTTGTCAAGGAGTGTATTAATGGCGGACGTGATGGTCCAGCAAGAACACTTGAGTGTGCGTTACTGGTGATTTGGTTTTGGTGCTTGAAGTCATGAATGCATGATGGGACTATCGAGGTCATCAGTGGATGTCAGTTATGAAAGTGGTCGATGGTATCGTGTCGATGGGCATGATGTTGATTGTGAAAATGGTCTTTCCCTGTCATAGTTTTGTGCGTGTATCGGTACTATTTTGATTTTTTGCTTTTTAGATTCTTATATCTTTTGTTTAACCGTTATGGTCATTATATGTGTGTGTGTTTTTTCTTTGCTTTTGTTTTTTTTTAATTTGTTTAGTTTCTATAGCGTTTTAGTCAGGCCCCATTAACGAGCTTCTGAAATACTACGCCTTGTAACGTCCTTAGTCGAACTGATCCGTTGGCAGGTATTTCTTTGAGAACATAAGGTCCCATCCATTTTGTATGGAGCTTTTTAGGTTTTCCTTTTACTCGACTATTGTATAGTAAATCAAGGTCTCCTACCGACAAGTTTTTTTGTGTTTGATGTTTCTATCGTGCCATGCCTTTTGTTGTTGTTTCTGGATTTCTTGATGTTGTATCACCATTAGTCAGTGTTCTTCGAGTTTACTTAGTTGCAATAGTCAGTCCTTTCTTCCTTGTTCGACATCGACATGTAAAATATCTGCGATAATATGTGTCTGTTGTCGAAAATGTAATGAGACTACTGCTTCTTGACCATACACTAGTCGAAAGGGTGTTTGGTCGTTTGAACGTTTGTATGTTGTTCTGTATGCCCATAGTACTGCAGGTATCTTTTCATCCTAGTCGTCTTTGTCTGCATTACATATTTTTGTTAATCCTTTTGTTAGTGTTTTGTTAAATTATTGCTCCATTGGACTGAGGATGGTATGCTGTACTCTGACGATGGTCGATTTGGAACTGGTCTATTAGGGATTTCATAGTTCTATTGATAAAGTGTGTTCCTTGGTCACATATTAGGGTTAGTGGACATCCAAATCAGGTGATAATATTTTCATAGATAAATTTTGCAGCTATTTCACTGGAACATGTGTCAACTGGTTTTGCCTCTGCCCATTTGGTTACTTACATACTCAACTGCAGTTATTATGTACCTTGCACCTGTTCTTTTTGCTGGTATGGGAAATGGTCCTATGAAGTCGATAGCTCAAATTTCAAATGTAAAACTTGGGTTTACTAATATCAAAGGCATTTCTGTGCTAGGCAGGGGTCGACCCAGTCGTTGACAACGGTCACATTGGCCTACAAAATTTTTACAATCTTTGTGAAGTGTCGACCACCACAACCCTGATTGTTGGATTTTCTTTGCAGTCGTGTCTGCTTGGAAGTGTCCTCCAGCATGTCTGTAATGTGCTTCGAGCATGATATTATTTCTTTCGTGTTCCACTACACACCTCCTAAGGATGTCATCCAAGCCCATTTTGTACAAGAATCCATTTATGATGCTATATGGTGCAACTTTCATGGCTAAAATTTGTTTCTTCTTTGTACTCATACCTTCTGGTGCTTGTCCATCTTCTAAAAATTGAGCTATTTCCTCTAATTCTGTCGGGACTACTTCTATTCGAAATAGATGTGCATCTGGTAAGTCATCTTCGACTCCTGTCAGTTCCTCCCCTGTGTCAATTCGGGATAAGTGGTCGCGACCGATATTTAACTTACCTAGTTTGACCACGACTTTGAAATCAAATTCTTGGAATAGAAGTAGCCATCGAAAGATTATTCCATGGTGTAGTGGCTTATTGACAAGGTATTTTAGTGCTTGGTGGTCGGTATAGAAGACAAATGGGTTAGCTAGTAGGTAGTGTCGATTTTTTTGTAGTGCAAAGATCATTCCTAATGCTTCTCTTTCTGTCGTCGAATAGTTTCGTTTAGATTTGTTTAGTTTTCTGCTACTATAAACTATAGGATAATCCATTCCATCATCTCCTGGCTGAGTTAGGATTGCTCCTATTTCTAGGCCTGATGCTTCGATGTGGACATGGAATTTAGTCGACCAGTTTGGAAACCTTAGGATAGGTGCTTCGACTAGATTTATTTTTAGTTTTTCAAATTATATATGGCACTCTTCTGTCCAGTCGATCTCTTTATCTTCCCTTAATAGTTCTTCTAGTGCATAGGTCATGTTTGAATAATATCTTATGAATTTGCTGTAATATCCTGTATGACCTAGTAACACCCTGACTTGTTTTTAGTTCACTAGTGGTTTTAAGTCGAGGATAAATTTTATTTTTGGGAAGTCGACCTTAATGCCTTCTTTATAGACAATGTGTCCTAACAATATCCCTATGGGGGTCACAAATATGCACTTCCTGATGTTCAAAGCTAACTAGAATTGTCGACATATTTCCAACATAAGACTTAGCCATTTGCAGTGGTCTTTTAACATGGAGTATATTGTCCAATCATCAAAGTATACTACCATGTTTTTGTAAATATATTCTTGGAATGTTTTGACCACAATCCTTGAAAAGACTGCAGGTGCATTTTTAAGTCCAAAAGGCATAACCCTGTAAGAAAATGAGCCAAATTCACATACAAATGTTGTCTTTTTCTGATCTTCTTTAGCTATTGGCACTTTCTTATAACCTGAGAATCCATCTGTAAATAAGTAGCATTCATGTCCTGCAACCTCATTTAAGATTTCATCTGCATAAGGAGTTGGAAATGGGTCTGTTAATGTAACTTTATTTAGCTCCCTGAAGTCGACACAAATTCTTAGTTTGGTCGGATCATGTTTATTAGGTTGAAAAACCATTGGACTTGCCCATTCTGATTGGTCAATAGGGTAGATAATGCCTGCTGCAAGCATGTTATCAATCTCCTTTTTGACTATCTCTTTGTATTTATGAGCTAGTTTATATGGTCTTTTCTTCACAGGTCAAACATCAGGTTTAGTGTCAATTTTCATTTCACCCATTTCGTGGACTAAAGCTTTGAGGTCTGTATAATCTCTGGCAAATTCATCCTAGAACTATTTTAGTAAGTTCACTATTTTTGTTGTCTGTGCTTCACTCCAATAGTCTCCAATCCTTGCCATTTTTGGTCGGTCATCATTTGAGATGTCGAACTCTCTAGTTTTGACTTTAGCATCTAGCCATTCTGGTGCTTTGGATTCATTGATTGGTCGACTTCCTTCCTTAAATTGTGAGAATGTGGCAAGGAAGTCTGTTGCAGTCATTTGGTCATTATCCTCCTTGTCGATTGTTTCAACTTTGAGTACTGTGCAAATAGGTTTGGTCGTTTTGACATGATTTGATTTCCATCTAAAGATTTTCCCTTCTGTATTTTCATTTTATAACTGTAGTCTTGTTGATTGTGGTATTTTCCCGGTTTGTATATTGTTACAGTCCATTGCCTGCCGGTTATCTTTTTAAGGGTTTGTTTTCTGTCGGCTGTATAAATTCTTTAATTTGTTTTGCTGTTTAGACCAAATTCTCATCTTGTGGTATAAAGTTGAAATCTTTGATAAAATTTTCTTTGAGTTCATGCCAGAGGAATGTTTCACCTCGGGATTCTTCCATCTTGTACCATTTATTTGGTAATTCGGAGAGGGTTGATGGGAACAGGTGTGGCCATGCACGTTCATCTTTGTACCCAAGTCATTTCCATTCTGTTTCACACGTCCTTATATGGTCTTCAGGATTCTGTCCTTGAATGAATATAGATATTTGGGCTTGATTAGTTAGTTTTTTTCCTCCAAATATTTCTATGAAGAAAGTTGAAGCTGTTGTCCATGTCTACAGTCTTGATTGATGTGTATCCCACCATCTAGCAGCTTGTCCTGTAAAAGTCTCCACTAGGCTTTGAAGTTGACCATGTTCACTGATGTTTTTGGATACTTGTTCTATATGCATGACTGGTGATTCTCTTTCCTTATATCTTGGTATTTGTGTAGTGTTTACATCTATTGGTTTTAGAGTAGGGTATTCCCTAATTTTCTTTTCAAATATTTTTGGGACAATGGATACTATGAAGCACTATTGGTTGGGCTTTTTCTATATTTTCTAAATAGTCCAACACCCTCTTGCTTACGTTTCGCAGTTCTTGACTTCCCAATCATATAATTCTGCATCTGAATTATATCCTACCGAGTCTTGATTGCCTAAATGAAGTTCTCCATAGATATTAGGTTATGTATAATTTTCATTGTTTTGTATCTGATAGAGTTGTCGGATGTCGACTTCTTCATCGATAGGTTCAGTCCAAGGTTCTCCTTGGGATGTATGAATAGGTACTATGAATTTTTGTCCATTCCCTTTTAATTTGATTCTTTCTTTGTCCAAGGATATCGAGGCTTTCATTTTTCTCCCCCAAGGTCGACCTACTAATGCTGGGAAGGAACTGGATCCTTCCTTAGGGTTAATAATTTCGAAGTCGACTTTAGTCGATATACCTTTTATCATTGTGTTGACATTTTTCCAGTCTCCAATAGGTTCAAGTAGGCCTTGGTCTGCCAGTTTCAGGTATATGCCTGATTCATATAATCGAGGTTTGCCTAACTGTTCCCATGTGTCTCGAGTCATAATATTTACCTGTGATCCAAAATTGAGTACAACTTGTCGAACATGGTATCCTTCAATTTCCAGGTCGACAAGTGGGTTGGCATCACTTTTATCTTTTTTATTTGGACTGCAGATATTCTTTGTTTGTTTTTCGGTGTTGTTGTGTTTTATTTCATATAATAATTCGATGAATTGAGATACTGAGTTATCTTTTTGTATTATCTGTATTAGTTGTTTTACTGTGTTATGTCGATTGTCGTTTGCTTCTTCCTGTCGGGAAAGTTCTTTAAATAGATTTGTTTCATCTTTATATATTTGTTTTTCTTTAACTGAATCAGGGTAGACATTTTTTTCTTTTATTTTTCTGATTCGTGGGTTATCGATTCCTGTTTTTGTCCCTTGTCGGGTTACAATATGTAAAATATTTGTATTGATAATATCATGTTTTTGCACACATGACAAGACATTAACATTCTTATTTTTATTTATCATTTCAAGCATAATAGGGTAATCCTCTAATGAGTGATCCCCTATAGCACAATCAGTACAGAATTTTAGGTTAGTCCTGTCCTTGTATGGACAGTATGCATGTCTGTGTCCTTCCTTGTAACATGTGAAACATTGGATGGGTCGACGTGGTCGGTTGTCTCAATTTATAGAGAATCAACCTCGACCTCCATAGCCTCCACGTCGATTGTCATACCAACGCTCGTATCTTCGACCTTCGTATCTTTGATTGTTCTGATCATTTGGCGCGTTGTTTTGCTCATTATTCTATGCAACTGCATTGATTTGATAGACTGCATGATAATTTTGTCGATTCTTGAGATAGAAATGGCATTCGACAGTGTTATGATTTTTAGTTTCACAAATTGCACACCATGATGCTTTGCCATTCTTCATATTGAATGGGCAATCTTTTGTCGAGTGGTCTCCATGCTCTAGGAAAATGTCACAAAAACATTTTGTCTGCAGAAATTGGACGTCCTGTCAGCTAATGTCCTGTTGACAGTTGTCTTTTGAATGTTCGGTTATCGAGCACTTCGTGCACCATATAACCTGACTTTTGAGGTTTAATTCTTTTAATGAATTCTATACGATCTCAAGCTCTTCTTCAAGTCTGTGATCGGTGGAGTATGCTGGTATGTCCTCATCCATTTCTACTTGGAGAGATTTTGTAAGCGCATCTTCATAAGTCTTGAATGTCTCCAGACTTATGTGTTGGTGAATTCTCTGTGATAAACCAGCAAGAAACCACTGGATTAATAATTGTTTGTCAATAACATAGTCTAATTGGCTAAGAAGGTATTTCCATTGTTTATCGTAATCTTGGACAGTTTCTCCTAGCTTCTACGATGTTGTCTTTAGCTTCTTTGTTGCCAGATGTTTTGCATCTGGAGTTTTAAAAAATGATAGGAATTGTGCTTTGACTTCAGCTTTGGTTGCTCGAGGGCTTCCTTCAAAAAAGGTCATGTACCAAGTTAATTCCCTTTTCCTTAAGGCACCAGCAAACTGCGCCATCTTCCTATCTTCATCCGTAACTTGGTTAGCCTACCAAGTTGACTCACAGATGAACCAGTGTCATCTGGGGTCCTCATCACCCTCATATAGAGGGATGTGTGCTGACCCGTGACCCATGTCGGAGTCACTGTCATTGTCTTCTTCAGGAGGTGGCGGGGGAAGTGGGGTTATTTGCTTATTCCTATCTGCGGAACTATCATTGACAGAACTCTCATTTTCGTTGGTTGTTTTAGTTGTCATTTCTTCTTCGACCAGCAGTCGGTTATTGTCGACTTCTTCTGTTGATTTCCAACTGCAATTGTTTGTCCTCAGTTTTGAATGTTCTGTTTTCTCCAAATATGTATTTGGCAGGGGGAGTGCTCCTTCATGTGTCAGGTAAAGTAAGTGGATACTTCGATTGGAGGGTACCGCTTGAAGCATGACCCAATTTCCTTCTTTTGGTCGATAGATAATTAGATTTATACCAGTGTATGTCTCGTCATCTAGTCGACTCCATATACCAAAGTCACCAGCTCCTATTCTGAGGTCCTCTTCGAAAATGGCTCGTATCCGGGTACTCGGATTCGTCGGAGATAGAGGTTTTACCTTCTTGGGAACTTCTAATTGGAGAGCTTCTCGCTACTCTTTCCACAATTCTTCTTCCCTAGGGGACGCCTTTTCTTCCACGCCTTCTTCTTGTCGGTCATGACCTAACTCTGGTGGATCTCTTTCCTAGTCGGTCACCCTAGGACTCATTCCTCTCTGCAGTGCTAAGGCTCTTTCTCTTCTTTCTTCCCTTCTTTGTAGCCTCTTCTCCCTCTCTATTTTCTGGAAGTATGTCATACCTTTCCGTGACACTGTCCTTTCGATTTCCTTTTTAGGTTGACTTCTCATTACTGGTGATTGGTATCTTCCATAGTCAACTAGAATCCACTCCACTTTATCTTGACATATGACTAGCTACCCCCCCATAGCCTACCCGACGCTTTAGAAAGCCCGGATATTTTTGTCTACTTGCTTATGAAGTATTCCCACTCCCTTTTGGCAATGAATTTTTCCCACCTCTTTTGTTTTTCTGGCCAGTTGGGGTTTAATGGCAGCCTACGAAGTGATGGACGAGGTTCGACAATGTGACCCACTCCTTTCTCGATCAAGAACTTAAACAACAACGTCGGTAAGGAACACAAAAATTGCTCGGTGAGGTCTGTGTAGAATTTATTTTTGATGGTTTCCACCGAAGTCCTTTCTTCTACTGCTTTCTCCTCGCAGAATTCGTCGACGATCTTTTCAAACCACTCCGACAAGTTTTTTTTTCCTCCTCGAATCAAGTTTTCTAGTAACTGTTGATCCTTAGTTCCTTCCGAATTTTTCATCCAGGAGTTTCTTTAGCAGCTGGGGCACTGATTCTATAAACTTTTCATGTGTCTTCGTAAAGAATATTTCCTTTGCTTGTGTGGTCGTCAATCTGTTTCTCCATGCGTAATTCTGCAAATAATTTGCTACTTTACGCTCCCACCAGTACTTAATATCCTCTTCTAATATCATCTGCTTGCATACATCTCAGACATGTACTACCGGCAACGAAACCAATGTTGTAATATCACATATCACATAAGGTTACCAATAATACATACTAAAACATACATACATAACAGAGACAAGAGATAAGAACAAGTAGATAGAATAACAGATTATATTAACATGAGAGGGTCCATACAATACAGAGAACTGAACCAAGTTCTCATTTGGCTCAACAACCTAATATATATGAATTACAAATAGTTACAAATAACTACCCGTCGGTTCACTCAACCGACACGACCTTAGGTGGCCGACCTAATCTCTAACTAGTTGGTTGACTGACTTAGTTGATTGATCGACTAAGTCGTCTATCGTTCAAGTCGGCTTACCAACTTGCTCCTCCAACAAGGATCCTGTGCATTATCCATGTTATTAATCTTCTTGGTGCTGATATTCTTTGATCTTCTTGGTCGAACCAAGACCAAATTTTCAATCTGCACTATGACTTTGCAAGACGTGTTAACATACACCATTGTTAGACAATCTCGGAAATTCAAAAATTACTTACCAATTTTTTATTGCAGGCATGGATGGTCAAGATCATAGTAGAATCCAGATCTACGTTCAAGGCATATTAATAATAGATCTTGGGTGTGAAATCCTCTATACAATTGTGTTCACTGTCGATTTGAAGTCCACCTCTTTATTAAGCGCTGCCAAGGGTATTTTGTCGGGTTGGCTAAGTTTAGCCATTTTGCTAAATAACACTCTTTTGTACTATAGTTTTCTTTCTGTAATTAATTACCTTGGCCCATTTATACCAATGCATCAACCAACAGCTCTGTTAAACCACAAATTGGGTGTTCTTATCTCATTTTAACTGTTCAACTTGGCCCATTTGGGACCTAGTGCTGCAAACTTGGTTCTGATACCATAATGTAACGTCCCCATACCCGATAATGCGGGTAAATTAAATTTTTTACTTCAAGAACCCCTATTCTCCTTCAAAACACAGGGCATGGATGTTAACACACACTTCAACCTTCATTCTCAGGCTTAGAAACCAATGCAACAGTCGTTTCACCCTTGACAGGTCCCTTCTGCGACCAAAATGATCATTTCCGCATTGGACCTGTCCTTTCTACACTTCCCCTTCCACCTTTCACACTTATGCTCCCCTCCTTTCTGACCTCGGAACTCGCTAGCCAAAAACTCAAAGGTTCAACGAAGTGAATTGTCAACCTTCTACCTTCCACCCTCCGCACTTCTGCTTTCCTCCATTTCGACCTTGGAAATCAGAAATCGAAAACCTAACGTGCGACATGAATATTTAAACACTCTTTCGCCTTACGCCTTCCACACTTCTGCTTTCCGCCTTTCGCACCTCAAAACTCGGAAATCGAAAACTCAATGTGCGATGAAACATTTAATGGCTCTTCTTCCTTCCACCTTCTGCACTTCGAGAGTTGGAAATCGGAAAGACAATTTTTGACCTTAACCTTTTTCTGCACTGCCGACTTCCTCTCTCCTCCTTTCCAATCTCGGAACTCAGAAATTAGAAAGTTATATTTTTTCCTTAGAATTCTTCCGTGTTTCCAACTTCCTCCTTCCGTCTATGGATGTCATAAATTGGAAAACCCACTTTATTCCTTGTTTTCAACAACCCTTCTTGCCTCCCGCCTTCCTCCTTCCGCAGATGGATTTTGGGGTGCAGAAACACAAAAATTCTTCCATGTTCAACCTTTCCTAGTTTGGTTTCTACCTTTCGCCTTCTGCAGGAGAATTCCAAGGGGCGGAAAGTCAACGATTCTTACCTTAGCTGCATTTTTGGCCCTGTAACAAGCTTCTAGCCTCCATGAACTTATGAAAATGCAATGCAAAAACACAAGGCATGCACAAAAGTAAAGTGCATAAAACATACAAAGCATAAACAAGGATATACAAGGACATTCATACACAAGTAAACCTCTACTTGATCATCAACAAGCATTCAACATGAACATAGCAATTCATAGACAAATACTTTGCGTAAACAAGGATTCATCCTAATCAATTCTTCATATTCAACATGTCCATTCATAAGAAAATGCATTGCATAACCAGAATGGACAAAGAATACTTATCTTGATGATTAAGTTATACCACAAATAGCTATGTCGCTGCAACGTTCCACCCAACCATAGGCCAGTGGGTTCATTAATCTCTCAACACACTACCACCCCCGAGTTGGTATGATTTCCACAATGAACTAGGGAAGCAGTAGGCTTACACACAGCCAAACCAAAGCACACACACACACAGTCAAGCCAACATTAAGTGGGGTTTATCAAACTATCCAACCAAGCCAATATACAATTGGATTTCACAGGCTACTAAGACATCAAGCCAATAACATGAGGGTTCCTTTCACTTACTTAGCCAAGACAACATTCACATCAAAACTCAGTCAAACCAACCTACAGTTGGGTTTCTCAGATTATCCAAGGAAACAAGCCACGTATAGTTGGGATTATCAGGACTTACTCAGCCTAGCTGACCTTCACATTTAGAACCAACCAAGCCAATATACAATTGGGTTTTACAGGCTACCAAGACAACAAGCCAAATACCACTGGGTTTATCAGAGCTTACTCAGCCACACCAACACTCACAGAATCGAGTCATATCATACACAATCAAGCCAACACACAACTAGGTTTCACATATTGTCCAGCCAGGCCAATAAACAAGTGGGTTGCACAGGATACTACTAAGGCAACAAGCCAATAACTTAAGGGTCCCTTGCACTTAATCATCCAATCCAACACTCACATTAAAACTCATTCAAACCAACCTACAGTTGGGTTTCTCATATTGCTAAGGTAACAAGCCACATAGGCTTCACTCTATAACACAAAGAAAACTGCGTCTCATACCCCTCTATGGTTCAATATAACACTATAATCCCACAACCAAGGTTCAGTAAGGGAAAGTAACTGTAGAAAAAACAAAGCAACGCTCTGCTAGCTCAAGATGTTGTAACACAACAAATAGGTTTCACACACTCTGTCACATAGAGAAAGACATGGTTTATGTAAATATCACAATGTCACGCAGACACATGCTATGGAACCATACTTCCGCCACACTAGACAGTGAATAACACAGACTCATGCCGCACCATTGTGAACTATCTCTTGAATGCATTGTGAATTATCAATATGTGAGTGAATAATGAACAACCACGACGCTTAGGACAACAAAACCTTTTTCTCTTGCGAGAAAGGATGGAATAACACACATCACATGCTTTCTTGTTGTAGAAGCAAGAATGTGGATTCCTAGGTTGCATACTTGCAGGTTTGCTCAGACACAAAATCAGACTTCCATGCCTTGCTCTGCCCAAGGCATTAACTGCCTCATCCAACTTCTGGAAGAAATTGATGATTGAGGATAAAGGAAAAAATGATAGCTTAGGGTTCATGGGTTTCCCCATTAACATCTGGTCACATCCTATTGGCTCAGGAGTTTGACTAACTCCCCTCCCTATCCCTTATGGAATCATGCCCCCATCTCTTTCACATTGCAGTTCCGTTGCTAGTTATGGTATTTTATTAATTTGTACATTTACATGATATACCAAAATATATACTGTGCTTGAATTAGCACTATCACCATAGGTATCAACCTTGATCACCTATACAAAACATCAGATCAGTGAAAGAGCCTTGGGCTTGAGCTCCATGCCATGATCTCAATAATATATAGATCATGTACAATTAAAATACCATGGGGTCAAAACCAGGGGTATTACATATTTGGACTGTTATATTATTTCCCCATCCATCTCCAACCTCCTACTTATTCGATGGAAATACTATTTTATAGTATTTTGTCTAGGACTTGGTCATTTATGAGCTTCCTACTCTTTAGGGCTCCACAAGTAGTCTTGACTTGATTTTGGAGAAGATGCCTCTTGCATCACTAGGGTTCTCACTCAACAGTTTTCTCCATTTGTCATTTCCCCTTGTGGGTCAGCAAACACTCTTTTAACAACTACTTTAGTTTTGATTCCTCTCAGCATTTTAATTATTCAAAAATAATAATTCATTACATTTATTTTGATTTTATGGTCAAAATATTTAAAAATATAATTATTCAAAGTATAATTAAAAAACTAACAATTATTAAGTATATTACAAACTCATACCAATTATGAATATATATAACTATAGCTTATAATGATAACATAATGATAAAGAATGTTTTTACAATCATAAGGTTGTTAATGATGCAACATATTTTAAACTACCTAATAGAATATATAAACAAGTGATACAATCCCACTGTTAGGTGGGGGAAACAAATGGTGCCCAAACCAATATTACATGAATAATATTTTAATGTTGATTTGGTAGGAGTGAAACAAATGATCACTAAAGCATATAACAATATCTTGATGAGGCTTGGTGTTACGGAGAAAAGTTCCTATGGCTTGGGGTACCACAACAGACAGAGTAACTGCAGAAATCAATCCCTTCCCAATATGCAAAAGAAATGAAACATCTAACACTAAAGGATCTCGAAACATACCTTATTCTGGATGGTTGATGTAGATCCCCGTTGAACTTTTCCAATCCCGCTTGTGTTAACAATTTTCTCTCTCAACAATCAGCAAACAAGACAAGCATGCTATATAATTGTGTTAGACCTACTCTAGCATATATAATCAACAATGTATAAGCAATGAAAAGCATCCATGTATTCAATATTAATTTAAGTGCACATCATTGGACAGGAAAAGATATTTCTATTAATATAAATCAGAAATTACAAGAATGACAACCTCTGTCGGCACGTTTGCGAACCAGAGAAACTGAGTCCTCCACCTGGGCCTCCACCACCTCAATCCTCCATCTCTCGATAGCAAGCTCACAAGCAAAGGAAATATTGGGAAGAACACAATGTGCTCCAGGGGACAAAGGGATGCAGACTCAAGTATAAGCTACAAAAATAATGGACTATAGTTTTCTTGCTCTTCAATTCCTCTCATTTCAATGTATCCAAAGGGTTCCTTATATAGTGCTTCAATGGGGTAATGGAAGGTCAAATCTGAGTGATCTCAAGGCATATAGAATGCCAAGAGACAAGTGACTTGGATCCACATCAAGGAGAACTCCAAAACTATTTGGCCTTTTGCACACATCCTAATGTACGTGAGTTTAAGGGTCATATCCACATATATACACGAGAAAGGGTTTCAAAGTTGCGTATGGAAAATAACATGTGTTTTTAGGGATGATCTTGGAAACATCAAAGGTACAAAAATAGTCCATGGGGTCCAAAGAGTTTGTAGAGGGACAGGGAAGGCCATAAATGTGTGATCTACCATGTGTGGTAAAATCAGATGTAACAGATGCCCCCTAATGTGTGAGGTCAAAGGGGTGATAGGATGGCTGAAATACATTATAAGTCCATCCCAGAAGTGAAGTGATGAAGAACCAGGTGGAAGAACCAGCCATCCAACAATACATACAAATATATCTGCATATGACTGCAAGTACATTCAACAATCTCAGATACATAAGAGTACAATGGCCATGAATATGCATGATACAAAACATGACATGTGTGGTCATCGCCACGTACAATATAGATAGATCAGAATATCCATGATGAAGATATACAAAGGATCATGATCCCCATGAAAGCTGGAGATATACAATGGATCAAGATCTCCATAATGGCTGAAGATATCTGACATACACTGGAATCAAGTCACGAGAGCTGAAATCTCATAAACACTGGCATGATCAAGGAGGTAGCATATATGAAATTCCACCAATTTGGAAAGTCTTCTACACAAACCACTACGAGTACATGTCCTACTATGTGAATAAAGGTGTCAAGGTCGAACATAGTAGTCCATCATCTGATTACCGGTCATTGATGTATACCGTTAACAGACGTGAGATCACCCACCGATAATGAAAATTGGAATCAAGGTACTAGAGTGCAATCTAACAAGTGTGAATAAATGTGTTGAGGTCGAACACTTGAAATAATCCATCTATCAGGGGACATTAATGTATTCCCAAAACTGTCGACGGTGATAGAACCTGCTACTGATGACTGTAAATCTCAAGGCACTCAAAATGACTCTAGAATCTTATCCCAGAATAAATGATCTGAAGTTGATGGGATGAAATCCATTGGAAGGAGGGAATTAAGGCATCCCCCATCATCCAACACGAGGTACTTGAAAAATCTATATAATGTGGAAGGACTCGATCATAATGTGCATGAACCAGTACCAGTACCAAGAATGGTCGACATGCAAAGTCAAGAAAACTGAGGAATGAACAACTCAGGCTTAAAATTCATTCGAAAAAGAGTATAAAGGTGAATGGTGATTGAATGTAGGTAGCATAGACTCGATATACAAAAATTGGGACATATCTGCGACATAGGAGGCATCGATAGAGGATCCATAGGGACTAGAAGCTTAACCAGTTGGTGGAGATAAATTCAAAGAAACGAGTACAGCTCTAAAGTCAAACTATTAACCCAACCAACGAATGTGATATACAGTGCTCTGTTCGAAGGCGACTCAACCTGACTACTGCCAAAGATAACATATTTTCCTGTCCGGATTTTTCATTTTTTGATTTTTTGGACTTTTTCAAATATTTTGAAAAGCTTGAAAAAAAATAAAAGTGCTTTATAGTTACATACTAGGAGGAGACGAGTGTCAAGGGGCAAAAAAACTAGTTCCACACAGCAGAACATCCCTATGCTCAATGCAAGGAAACATGTGTAGGATAACGACACTCGAGGGAAAGTCCCCTCCTGGTAAAAATGGGGAATCAAGCTGCAAAAGATATATAAAATGGATCTGCTTAGCTAGAGATGAGACAAGCTCAAGCTATATTGCTGATAGTCAAAGTCAGGGAAGCCGGCATAAGGCTCAATAATGCAAGCAAAACTCATGATAATGCAATTACAACTTGACATAAGGGAGTCCTGGGGAAAATGCTAGCAAAAAGATCAAGAGGGGTATGAAGCTCTTGCGCAAAGTCATGGTGATACTATAAAAAGGACTCGCCCACCCTAAAGGAAAAATGTCAGCATGGGCACCAAATGCAAAACAGGAGCTAACTAGGGTACCCATGTATGGTCAAGTTCTACCATTCACATCATGTCACTTCTAAAAGCAACAAGGAGGTTCCGTGACAAGATAGAATGGGTTCGTACCTAAGGTTATAATGAAATGATCATAAGGTCATGCAAAGTGCAAACGGATGTGAAACCTAACCTATATGCCAATTTAGATATAATACCTGAAATCGGCACGAACAGGTCAAAACCATGGTCAAACCGCACTCAAAACGGACTCCTACATCATCAAATTAGTTCAAAACGGTTTAAAATGGTAAAAAATGGTCAAAACTATAGAAAGTGGGTAAAATTTTTGAAAATAATTCTATAAATAGTAAAAAATTTAAAAATTCCATATCATTTGAAATTTTTACCCATTTGAGCTCAAAACTTCCAACTCGAATTCCGGGAGCATCGTCTGGCGAAATTCGACACCGTTTGATCTAGGTAACTCCTCATGTCCTCCTCTTCTCATTTGATGCAAATTTTTTAAGTTTCAATGGTCTATTTAATTTTTTATTCCATCATAAATTGTGCATTTCGGCCCATGCGGGTATCAGGGTTTTTTCCTCGTATAGGGCTGGCCATATGCGGAAAAATCGCCCAAACCCGCGTTCATACGCGGTTGTTTTGCAAACAGTCGCGTATGAGGCCACGAATGAGGTTTTCAAGGGCAAATAATAAGCAAATCTCTTGTTTTTTTGTGTAGGATGGTTTTAGAATGGAGGGAGAGGGAACATGGTGATGTAGAAGACGCCGTGTAAGGTGACTTAGTGGCTCAAAAATCATTGCGTGCATGTGGTTTGTATAAGTTTTGGTGTCTTGGCAGGCTGAGGTCCAAACCGAGACTCCTCCAGATGCTAGTGGATTACTGGGATTCACACTCTAAGAGTTTTCACATTGATAGGATGTTGCTCAGTATAGAAATTGAGGACATATACTTTATCACTGGTTTATCCCGACGAGGAGAGGTGGTAAATATCTGATCTCGTGGGCCTGAAGGTGGATTGACTATTGATGAGTACATTGCAGTGTACTGCTTTCCAGACATGGAAAAGGTTGGGAGTCAAATCCCGATAAACTCTATCCAGGTACTATGACTGAAGGCCATACTATTGGCATTCAGCAGGATAGTCAGCTTAGCTTCACTCCACCAGTCCTCTTGGCCACTGATGTTCTATGCGGTGGAATGTATGAGACCCACAGTGTATGATTGGAGCACTGCACCGTTTAGCAACATGAAGCAGCAGCTCAGTGACTGCAAGATGGGTAAGGTGAGAAACTTCATTTTCGGTAGCATATTGAGCATGTTCTTCTTTAAGCGTGTACCAGGGCTAAACCCTAGAGTGGACATTCCTCCACACGAAGTTCGAGATCCAACCCAATGATGTTGGGAAAATGTTATGCACAGATTGGGTGGAGGTAGGGTGGCTAACCCCTACTGAGGAGACTTCTTTCCATGGTGTCGGAGGTGGATCATTGCCATCGATGAATACCCCTATGCATGGATAGACTTGCGTGGAGATCCGGACATACCCCTACCACCAGGAGCGTCATATGGAAACATAGGTAACAAATCCCAAACCCACTTTTTAATTTTTTTGAATTATTAATTTTTTTTGTGTTTTTTGATATATTGACTCAAAAGACATGTTTTGGTGTGACGACACATAGTGACAATCTATCCTGTGTATGCAGATGTTGGACCATGGCGACCAGATGGTTTCCCTCATCATAGACGGAGGGGAAGAGGAGAAGATATCATGGGTGTGGATGTAGGATGCTCCAAAGCATTCACACAAACTTCGTACGCTTGACACACAGGGTACCCATGGCACAAGTCGAGGACTTGCCTAAGGCCATGCAATGCCAAGTGGTTGGTTTACCATGGGCATGGGTTTGATTATTTCAACGGCTAGCTAGAACCGTGGTGTGCTACCATGATTAGAAACCCCCTCCTCCTCCCCAAGCTTAGAGACCTGAGAGTATTTCTTTTTGTACTACCGTGTATTATATTTTGGTGGCTCGTAAGCCCCAATTTTGTATTGTGACACTTATGTATTATGATATCACATTTTGGATGTTAATGAAATTTTTTTATGATGATCGATTTTATTTATTTACATGTGTGCAAAAATGTATGTTTGTGATATGCTTATGGTGTATAAAACAAATGCCACTCTAACACATAGTTAGCATATGAGTTAGCAACTTGATTAAAAATTCTTGAAACATGGATATATGTTATATTTTCAAATTGTCATTCTAGCAATCTCACACATAAGAATCTTCGTAATAATATCAGATCCCTAATACGATACGAGCCATTAAGCTGTGAAACCACTAACTACGAATCAAGACGTACCTCAAGAGAGAGAACACCATGTGAAATGGCATCATGTAATAACTCAATAATGGAACTATATTCAACAATATTGTTCGAAGAAGGCCATAAACATATGCCTCTTGAAGACAATACTTGACTCGTAGGAGTATAAATCACCCAAGCAGCCGAGGCTGAGTTTTGAGTGTGATGGCTAGCACCATCGGCGAATCCTATGTAAACAGAAGACTCCATAGAAATTTACAATAAGAAATGGAAGCTAATCAACAACCCTGATCACCATAAGAAAACCTAACTATACAACTCAAAAACTGTACAATAATATACAACACTCAACCCTGGCTAAAGATCATGCATAGTATTTTTTAAGTTAGAGCCCATTTCTAGGCTCCGCCAAGGTTGTCCCTTCATAATCCACTAACTCATAGGAACCCTTCCCTAACATACGTTTGACCACGTAAGGACCATGCCAAATGGAATTAAACTTCCATTCCCTTAAGGGTTCTTTAGCTTGATCCCACAAAAAGGACCAAATCACCTTCACTAAACTTCTTCGGATGGACAGACTTATCATATTGGACCATTAACGCGATGCTTATTTACTTCTAGAGCCACTAAGGCATCTTGGCGCTGCTCATCAAGCTGCTCTAAGTGGACCAAACATTCTTCCAATGCTGAAGTGTCTGGTAAAAGCTCTATAGCTAGCTTCAATGAAGGGATTTTGCATTCAACCGGCAAGACAGACTCCACCCCATGCACAAACTGATATGGAGACAAACCAGTGGCAGTCTTAACTGCGGTTCTATAGGCCCACAAAGCAGGATATAACATGATATGCCAATTTGTCTTGCTTTGTGTGATGGTTAGTTGGAGAATGGACTTAAGTGATTTATTCACTTCTTCAACCTATCCATTCGCTTGAGGGTAGTAAGAAGATGAGTGCTCCTGCTTATACCCTAACTTTGAAGCCAAATCTTCCATCATTTTATTCTGAAAGTGCCTACTATGGTCAGTGACAAGCTCTTTCAGAATGCTGAACTGAGTAATAATTTGGTTGAAAATGAAATGCTCGGCTGTCTCACCGTCGGATTTAATCATGGGCATTTCCTCTACCCATTTCGTGAAATAATCGACAGCCACTATAATGTGATGATGCGCCCCAATTGAAGCTAGGTTGCAATCCACAAAATCAATCCCCCACTTGGTGAAGGGACCGACGATGATAATAGGATGTAATGGGGCTGTATGCGAGCGCATATTGCGTGCAAACAATTGGCAAGGGTGGTACTTCTTGACAGCATTAACACAATCTTTGAAGATCGACGACCAAAAATATCCCACTCTCAATATTTTTGGGCTGTAGAAATCCGAGATAAATGACCACCACACACCCCTCCGTGGCAATCATTCATCACAACCTTAGCCTCATCAAGGGTTAAACAATGATGTAAAATGGAATCTACCCCATGGCGGTACAAAGTGTTAGCCACTATAAGGTAGTTCTTAGCTACATGACATAATCGTCATCGCTCATCTCATGAAAGGTGAGTAGGGACCTTCAACGTTTGCAAATATACAATGATATCCCCGTACCACCGGTACAAAGTTGAGATAAGGAAAATATGCTCATCGACAAACGTATCCTCATAAACCTCTTCTTCCTCCAAACTTGGAAAATCAGACATGAGCTCCGCAACGATCAACGATTTCTTCGATTTCACTGAAATGAATTCAAGATTGAGCTCTTGCAAAATAACAATCCATTTATTTTATTTTCCCCCAATCATCCTTCTAGTGAGGATGAACTGAAACATATTGATATGAGCTACAACCAAGGTTCAGCGAAGGAGGATGTAATGTGTCAATCTCTGAACTGCATGAACGGTGGCTAAGGCAAGTTTCTCCACATGGAAATAATGGATTTATGCATCAGTAAGGTTTCACCTCAAATAATATATGACATGCTTATGGAGCTGCTCATCCTCCTGAACCAAAACCATACCAACCGTCTCCATGGATGCAACCGCATAAATCAAGAAATCACGACTATAGTCAGGTGGACTAAGCACGGGGGCCAATGCTAAGGCTTGCTTAAGAGCATCAAAGGACTCCTGGGCTTGCACATCCCAACAAAAATGGGTGTCCTTCTTTAAAAGACGCATAAATCCTTTAGTAAAGTTGGCAAAATTAACTACGAATCTCCGCAAGAAATTTTCCATGCCTTGCAAACACTGAAGACGTCTAATATTATGTGGGGGAGACAATTGAAGTATTGCCTCAACCTTTAAGGGATCGACTCTTATACCCTCCCAGGATACGATGAACCCTAGCAAGTGACCAACAGTCACGCAAAAGATGCACTTATGAGGATTTAAACAAACCTGGTAATGATGACATCTTTTGAATACTAATCTCGAATGGTATGGATGACCCACTCTTAAAGGAGAATGAGCAGCGAGGTCATCCAAATACACTTCGATAATTGTTTTGAGATCAGGAAAAATTAAGGTCATAGGCCGCTGAAATGTAGCTCCGACGTTTTTAAGTCAAAAAGGAATCTTTCGATATGCAAAAGTACCCCAAGGACAAATAAACGCAGTCTTATGTTGATCTTCAGGTTCGATATGAATCTAACTATATCCAGAAAAACCGTCCATGAAGGAGAATACCTCGCTTCCCACACACTCAACCAAAATTTGATCAATAGATGGTGTGGGAAAATTATCCTTAGGACAAGTACGATTTAAATCACAAAAATCAGTGGCATATACGGATCGCTCCCTGCTTCTTATAAACCAGAACGAGATTTGAAACCCACTCCATCAAGGGAATGAGATAGATAAAATCAGCTTTTAACAATTTCTCTATCTCAGCCTTAATGGTGGGTGCTTTTCTAGGATTCACTGCACACAAACGTTGTCAAACCGGCTTCGCATCTGGATAGGTCTTAATCTCATGTTCGACAATACAAGGGTCAATACTTGGCATTTCCTTGTATGACCAAGCAAGTATGTCACTAAACTCTTTAAATAGCTCGGTATACTCCTTGATGTCATCATGGGAACAACTCGCCCCAATGTAGACGTTCTCAACTTTGCAACTATCGCAAGAAATATTGATAGGAATAGTAGGTGATAAATTCGCCATGTTCCCATCGACCATCTAACCAGGAGAGCTCAATGGAACCACGGGACTACCAATATTCTCGCTAATAATCTCCCTAAATTCATCACGCTCCATACAATCGAGCTCAGGAAGAAAATATGATCAATGATGTAATTCTTCCCAAGGTGGCTCAACTCTAGACATGGCATCAATAATGGCGTTATCCGATGGAAAAACATCGTCAAGGCAATCATGTGCGTGAGAGAACTCAACTGCCCATACATGAAGCACATATGGGTCCTCCTCCTCCGTCCATGAAGAGGAAGGACTAGGCTCTGCAACTTGACCAAGATTTTCTTGATATCCTACCATTGTTGCAGGAAACAACACATCCGTTTCGATAGGTCCAATCGAAGGACTCGGTGAAGGAAGAATCCAAGGATCTTCCATATGGGTAGTGTGAAAAGACACCGAATTCAATGAGGATGAAGCCCCACCAAAACTAGATATGATCATAAGAATGGGCGCAGGACAACTAAAGGTTCCCATAAGAGACGGATACATACCCACACCCACACTCCCAATTGCCGGATGAGAATGATCGATAATCGGGATAGAAGCTCCCTATGATACATTAACACTCAGATTACAGAATGATTTCTGATCAATCATAATGATCTTCCCATTAAATGGAAAGCATACCACTCAAAAGAGAGAAAAGGCTACGGATTGCATACTATACATCCAATTTCGACCCAGTAGAATATTGTAGTCAAGGAGCGCATCAACCACCTCGACCTCGATCATGACGGTCTTCCCTCCCAATTGGAACTTAAGAGAAGGAAGAATCTCGTGCAGTCGAAATGATCTACCATCAAAATTTGTCAACATAGTAGCAGATTGAGACAACTCGAGAGAACCCAAACCCTTCCAACATGACAAAAACTTCATGGAAGCAACAACTCCTGGCTCAATCACAGTGCGTTTGATGGTCATATTAAGACATTCTACATGAATCAAAAGAGACATGTAGTAATGCAAGCGAGGCTGTATTCCCATGGTTTCAAATTTGATAATGGAAGAAGAGTTATCATGATCAACCCCAAGAGTAGAAAGTAAGGCTCTCCTCCGCGGAGGACAATTCTAAACTAATTCAAGTGCAGACATTGCACAAGGAGTTTGGCCCAAATCCTCGACAACAGAATAGTTCTCAGCGGCTCGAGCATTCGGATTGTGCCCTGACCGCTTTAGGAATGCGAGGTACAACTTCAGGTTTATTTTTAGGTTTTTCAATATGCAAAGGGCTCTCGAGTGGAGTGGGTTCCTTTCCAAGGTCTGATTGTGACGAACCATAATCCTTCGCACGAGTCACGACCTTAGTAGCACGGACCATGTTAATGCAACCATGACCACTATTGGCTTCCAGTGAATTTTGATCTCCACCTGATGCACAATGAGGATCAATGGTCCTCGAGTTCATATTTTGATTGTTGGGTAAAGGATTAGTTAGCACGGTTGGGCCCTGTGCTATGAACCTTGAGGCATCTTCCATATGAGGGCACAAGTGAGTGAGGTGGTCCTCCTTACATAACTTGCAAGGAAACTTTACCTTACATTTAGACTACTTGTCCCCCTCAGCATTATGAGCATTCTTGTCATTATAATTAGAGTTTTCATTCTTGTTCGCACCCTTACGATTATTTTTCCCTTTTTTCCTATTCCTTCCAGGCTGCTAGTTGCCCTTCTGGTCCAATGATTGCATGGAAAGTACACTCGCTGTTTGGGTAGGTTGAGACGAAACCATGGCTTGTCCTGATGCGGATTGATTAATTGACAATTGGCTAATTTGTTTCACAATCGAATCCGTAGGTTTGGCACTTGTACAACCCACAATGACATCGACATGTGGTCTATGCTTGATCTCGGGATCGAAACTAGATCGCAGAGCATTAGGTATAATCTCATACAAAAGTCTAGATTGAGCATAAATCAAATCCAACTCTTGTGCCTTAAAGATTGCTTGTTCCTCATTTTGGACTTCGGATGTAGAAACATCCTTCGCGATGTAAGGTAACAATGACTTGAGGAACCACTCAAGGAGAAATTCTGGTGGTATAAAGGATTTAATCAACTGCTTCTGTCTATGCCCCTCTTGAATATGATCTGAGATATGTGTGGCTTTGTCTTGCCAAAATGTCAACAAGAGTTCAGTACCAACGTCGTAACGTACGAGTAGCTGAAAGTGATTGAGGAAAGTCATGGAAAGGTCATCAAATAAAATGAATGCCCCCCTTGGTAACTCTATATACCATTTTGTTGTAGCCCCAGTGAGGGTGTGTTGAAATAGCCTCAAACATATTGAATCCTCATGTAAGGAATTGGAAGAGCACCAAAGGTGAAAAGTAGTGACATGCTCACTAGGATATTCTCCAGCTTTGCCCTCAAACTTGGGAATGTCCAAAGGAATCTTGTTAGGGATGGCAGGCCAGACCGGGTCATGAGATACCGGATCGTTCATAAGTCTCGATAAGTCAGGTAAGTTCAACATTGCGAGGAAAGGGATCCTAGGTTGAGCCGGTCTATGCCACGCTCCCTGATAGTTCTGATTCATGTAAGGCTGATTGCTATAAATACCATGGCCTTGGTCATAATAACCCCCTCCCATTAAACCCGTATAGGGTTGCATGGAAGCATTGTCATGTGGTGTACCTTGATTATGTGGTGCTACAAATCCATAATTGGAAGAGTAAGTAGGTTGTTGATACCCGCACCCATAGGGTTGATAGTTCTGTCTATACTATGGTCCATGAGAAGCTCCATAAGGTGTCCCATGGGATGTCCCATGAGAATGTCTATAGTTAGGGATATGGGGAACTCCTTGAGATGGAACATGAGACGATCCAGAAATAGGGATATGACCTCCTAACACAACAGGAGGTACTTGACTTTGAGATACTACTGTGCGAGTAGTTGCAGTACGAGCATGGTTAGTAGCAATATTCCATCCTGAAGGACCATGTGAATGAGGGGGAGGAAGGGTTGTCAAAAATGCATTCGAAGGAGTAGGGTTCGAGGACAAAGGGACACGTGAAGGGATTTAAGTGGTGTTCCTTATGGTCATTCGTTTCGGTTCTGGTATCCATGTCTGAGTACTAACACTAGGTCTAGGACAGACATGTGAGGTTTCTTCCACCATGAGGATGGAATTTGCAATGTGACTAGCGCTCCCAAATCTCTCCGCACGGAAAGGAATAGGAGTGCCCCCAAGTGTAGTGCTAGGTTAAACTTCTGACTTAACATGATGTGCCGGATTGGGTACAGGGATATCAGACATGCCATAACAAACATGACTAGTGCTTGTGGGTTCATAGTGAGTCTCGCCGCTTGGAAACCAATACTGGTGACCTGTGAATGAGGGATCGTAACCAGAATGTGAAGGTGTTTCCAGTGAAGGATCATATACGGGAGTAGGATCTTCATCCCCAACCTTGTGAGGTGGAGAGGACATATCAAGAATCTCATCCTTGTGATCTCCCATCCTATGTGAATCAAAGTGAGAAGTAGTCCGCTCGGACTGTCTGTTTCTCTCTCCCAAAGGAGGAGGAGACATGGAAGGTGAAAGTCCTACTAAACGATGAGAACAATGAAGTGTCGCGCCCAAATCCACAATGACTCAAAAAATGAAAAGACTCGATCTAATTACACAAACCCTAGGCAAACTAGCGTACATAGAGCATACACCTATAAAATGTAAATCCAAATTGCAAGCAAAGAAGGGTATGATATGTGATCTCCTGAATGAAGCAGGTGTGTCTCTGCTAGGAGAGGCTTGAGACTCCCATACACAACAAGTGGAGGTTCGTAACCAATTATAGTGTCCCTCAGCTTCAACGCATATAGAGACTGTGTTGTCTGACCCCTACCTAGCCAAGACACCTGCAGAATAACCTCTGCGAAGTACCCCCTCGATAACCTAGGTAAGGAAACTAAGGTCACCTCAATATAATCAATGCTCAGGCGAATAGTCGCAGGAGGGATTGCCCGTATGGCAAGGGTATCAAAGCCTGAAACTCTTGAAAGAGCCCCTAGATATGAATACAATCCTCGAAATATCTTCGGTGCTACTCAGTTACAACCAGGGGTCATCCCAATCATAACCGCTCACACTGCCTCATGCTTAACTCCCTTGTAAGAGGAGGATCCTGAGAAACACTAATTATATAAAGGAATTTCACACTCTCACCTGGACAGACACATAAATATTTCGTTTAGTGGTCTTGGAGAATTTACTCACAATGAACTATTCCAAGACCCTAAAACCTAATCTTGTTGGTGCACCCTATAAAAGAAAAGAGTGTAATTCATTTTATTAGGCATTGATTTTAATTGGCTTATTACTTAAAAGGGCAAATGGTCGTGCAACTAATGATGTTATGATGCAACAAGGAGTAAAATGCACACATAACAATCAATGCAAATGCACTGTGTCAAATGAAAAATGGGTTATGCTACTACGTGAAGTGCAAAATTTTCCTTCAAATGAATATGCAATCATTCCTGTATGAAAATTTGACTAATACTCTCCAAGCAAACCTAATGCAAGTACCATGCAAAATGCAAACAATGCGTAATGATGCAAAAAGCAAATGTTTTTGTATTTTTTGAATTAAATGAGATAAAAATCAAAAGTATGACTCTACAAACCCCAGACTCTGCAAGCACTATCAGACAACACCCAAGCAAAGCACCAAGGTAAAAGAGACCTAATGCACTAATCCAAAAACAAAAAATAGAAGATGAAATGACAAGAACATTCTCAAAAATTTAAACTAAAAAGCATCTCTGGTCAGAAACAGAGGTGTATACAGACTCTAGAAGCATCCAAGAATACTCAAAAATCATCCAACCTCACCCAACAACACTTAATATTCCCCAAAAAGGAAAAACTTAGGGCATACGCGATTGTTTACAGAAAATACGCGTATATACGCAGCTATTCCAGGAAAACCCACGTGTACACGCGACTGTGAAGGAAAAACCCGCGTATAGGAAGAAAAAGAGGTAAAAAAGAAGGAAAATAGACAAGTTGAGATAAAATTTACTCCTATCAGACACTACTAGGAAAACATGCTCCCAGAACCGACTCAGAAATAGAGAAATCAGAGCAATTCAAGAACATTGAATTCCGAAAAAAACCCCAAAGGAAATGACTAGGAACTCCCCAGTATGGTCGCCAATTTTGTTACAAAGAAAACTTCCTATGGATTGGGGTACCACAATAGACATAGTAACCACAGAAATTAATCCCTTCCCAATATGCAAGAGAAGTAAAACATCTAACACTAAAGGATCTTGAAACATACCTTATTCCGGATGGTTGATGTAGATCCCCGTTGAGCTTTTCCAATCCTGCTTGTGTTAACAATTTGCTCTCTCAACAATCAACAAACAAGGAAAGTGTGATATATAATTGTGTTAGAACAACTCTTGCATATATAATCAATAATGTATAAGCAATTAAAAGCATCCATGGATTCAATATTCATTTAAATGCACATCATTGGACAGGAAAATATATTTCTATTAATATAAATCGGAGATTACAAGAATGACAACCTCTGTCGGCACATCTACGAAATGGAGAAACTGAGTCCTCCACCTGGGCCTCCACCACCTCAATCCTCCATCTCTCGATAGCAAGCTCACAAGAAAAGGAAAGCTTGGGAAGAACACAAAGTGCACCAAGGGACAAAGGGATGCAGACTCAAGTATAAGCTACGACAACAATGGACTATAGTTTTCTTGCTCTTCAATTCCTCTCCTTTCAATGTATCCAAAGGGTTCCTTATATATTGCTTCAATGGGGTAATGGAAGGTCAAATCTGAGCGATATCAAGGCATATAGAAGGCCAAGAGACAAGTGACTCGGATCCACATCAAGGAAAACTCCAAAACTATTTTGCCTTTTGCACACATCTTGATGTACGCGGGTTTAAGGGTTATATCTGCGTATATAGGCGAGAAAGGATTTAAAAGTCACGTATGGCAAATAACATGTGTTTTTAGGGATGATCTTGGAAACATCAAAGGTACAAAAACAGTCCATGGGGTCCAAAGAGTTTGCAGAGGGACAAGGAAGGCCATAAATGTGTGATCTACCATGTGTGGTAAAATCAGTTGTAACACTTGGACAATATGAAGATTAAATAGAGAGTCGTCCTTCAAAATCATAGTCTTGAAGAAAGATAAATTATTCAGATGAAACTTCACAAGACTCATGAATAAAGGTGTTTAATATCCACCTCGTAGCTCAATAGTTAATGTTGTAGGTGCGGAGATATCAATAGTTAGATTGAGAGATATATTAATCCAACGACTCTCAATCGAATGATTGATATTACCCATAGGGGCGTCACCTAGGGACCAATATGATATCACGTTCGTTCATATTGGGGGGGTTAAAAATAAAAAAATTACAAACCAATATATTGGTGGTATATTAGGGGTAAAAAGGGTTTTCTTTTACTATATAAATATGCAATATGAAGGGGTATATTTTATTTCACAATCCTGCCTGCGCCTCCACCATAAGCCTACGTGCACCCTGCGTGATGCTGCATAGGGTTTTCCTGTGGTTTTTCTCCATCATTTTTTCTTGGGTTTTCTCCATCGTGTTTTCTGGATAACGAAGGCATTTTTTCTGGTGTGTAGCAGTGTTGGTCCTTGGGTTTTCTCCATCGTGTTTTCTGGTGCATAACAGTGTTGGTCCTCTTCACCATTTTTTGGTCGTGGGTTTGTGGTGGGTTTCTCTGGTGCATAGCTATGTTGGAGGAGGCGCATTGGAGATCCACTGCATAGCATTCTTGGAGGTAAGGTATACTGTGTTTAATCCTCTAATTAAAAATTCCTTTTAATTCTTTTATTTATTTGGGGCTCTGTTCCACAAATTTGGGTGATTCCTCACTGGCCAACTGATGGCTTACATATTTGCTTGTTAACGCCCAATGTGAGGCATTGATGGGTAATTTTTTATGTCCCCATCAGTGGGGAATATCCTGCTAAAGCAAAATTGCATTCGACTTAGTTTAACGCAGCTAGGGGGAGAAAGAAAATCTAGGATTATGGGATTGCTGGTTGCTGCTAATTTATCTCTATTTAGAATGGTTCCAGTGGTTACATCTATGCTAAGCTTGGTTTCTCGGGTCATTGTACATTTTGATCATGGTATGGTATCATCAAATTCAGACATAGGGCAGGCTTATACTCCTTTCGTTACTTGCTTTAGTACTGACTGGGACAAGAAACAACAGAATGTGCAAGAGTGTGTTACAAAAATTTCTTTTTTGGGATTTCTTGGTTGAGTTATTTTGAATTGATTATGAGTTGAAAGATAAATTGCATCTGATGAATCTGGGTAGCAGTTTCTTCTATGAATTTTGGAAACTATTTCCAGAAGGCCAGAAATATGTTTATGATATTCAAAATGCTTCAAGATGCAGAAAACTATTCTGGAAATATTTTGGGTAATTGCTCAATCATATTGGAAACTTCTGGAAACTACCAGTGGTTTTCAGTTTCAGCAATTTTTTGTTTTTGTTTTTGGGTTTTTTGAACAATTGTTTTCTCCCTCTATTCTTCTGAACTTTAATGATTTTGAGATTGGAATGTAGAGATATTTTGGGACAAAGGAACTCAATTAAGAAGGTAGATTGAAACAAGGGTGAGATCATATCCTTCGGTAATGCATTGGCACTCTCCTTAGTTTTATAGGTAGTGTTTATTTTCAGAAGAAAAAAACATGCAACTTGTTATTCATTTCGAATCAAAGTTGCATAAACCAGGTTTCTACTTCAAGTAGGTTCACAACAAAATCAGTTTGAAAGTTGTGCTTTCAGCAAAATAGGAACCAACCTTCAAACCATATAAAAAACCTTACAAAACTGAGAGACTTCCCATCAAAGACTATCACTTCAGTTTTTAGAACAAGGTTACAAAAAGACAAAAAAACTGTCAAAATTCTCTGACAAAAGACAAAGACTTAGAAAACATGATAGTGGCCAGAATCTATAAGATTCTCTTCAAGAAAATCCTCATAGAGAAGCAACCCATTCATTTCACCAATTCCCTTTTTTGAGAGCACATTTGCTTCCTTGTTGAATATGTGATAGATGTGACAAAAATAAATCACATCAAAAGTCTAGGTCAAGTTCTTCACTTAAACCATCTACAATGGAGGAAAATAGACTGCAATGAAGAAATACATGTTGCCCAGTCAATTACAGTCTTGGAATCTCAAAGAAACCTTATCTCCAAGAAACCTCTCTTTCTTGCAAACCACATTAACCCCCAAAGGGTTAGGAGTTTTACATGTATATTTTTCCCCTCCCAGTGCCCATCTGTAGTCTGATATAATGACCCCTTATAAAATTGATAAACATTCTAGTGCCATGCCAACCATATTTTTTCACTCCATAAAAAAACCAGTTGGGTAATCCTCTGCCAAAATAGGCTTGCAATAAGTCCTTGTCTTCTTTAAAATGATTCCTTTATCACATTCTTTCAAAGAAGCAACAATTCTTGGTACTTATAATATGTATAGGAATCAATTTTTTTTTAAAATATGGTAGAGTTCCTTCGTGACGTCTTCTTCTTCAATCATATATCAGATTCTTCAATTGGTTGTCATATCATCAGTGTATCATCAGTTCATGAGTACCTTCTTATCAAACTAGATTAGCCCTTCAAAGAGATTTTAACAATGGTTCATGTAGAGACTTGGGCCCTTAAACAATTTTCAAGAATAGTCATAATATGATTCTTAAGTCCAGTCAAACTATCTTAGCCATGTAGTTCATAGTTTAATCATGGTTTACCAAAATAGTACCAAATTGGACTTACACAATCAAGACATGCCCCTTATTCATCCTTGGTCTGCAGTCTTCTGCTACTTGTCATCTCTTTGATTTTACAATGGGTGTAGCTTTACTGTTGAAGTTTGTCCCTTTTGTCTTGTAGCTTTTCATTTATAGGAACTAATCCCCCTAGGCTTGTAATTTCTATGCTTACTCCTAGTTGTTGTCCCTAATCATGTTGAGGTATGAAAGGTGATCTTCACAGCTATCATATCTTCTTCCTTTAATATAGATGACATCCTATTTCACATTCATCTTTGAAGATGATGCCAAAAAACTACAAGACTTGTTAAGAGAGTGTACTCAGTTTTGTAATCAACTCAACAACTTCATATCACTTGATCAATTATATTCCTTCTAAGCATATATTTTCTTGGTATTTTTAATGACACCACAATCTTCTTATTCCATCTTGTCTCTGCATTGCACTTGAAAATGAATATAGAGATAACAATAATGAATAATCTACCCCCCTCCAATGAGTAGAGGCAGTGTTTGGGATGCTATATTAAAACTGTTCAATTAAAAGACCCCATATACTTACAGTTAGTTACACAAGGTTACTTCTAGAACTACACCCAATTTAGGTACTTCACAAATTTATAGTAAATGCCACATATATATTACAAGATAGCTGGTTGGGAGGGTACGTTTCCCTTCATACCATATATGCATTGATACTACTTATAGAATTGGAATAATTATGTAGACTATACGTTTGAACCTTGTGTTGGAATTTTTATGCTTAAGGCCTTATAAAGTAGTGAATGCATGTGAAGTGTGACGTCCTTAATCTATGCAATGTGTCTATTCCATTTATAATAATCCAACTATTAGTTAAAATTCATGTAAATACAAACTAATAAATATTTGTAAAGAATAATTCATTATACTTTTATTTATATGTGCAAGAGGCTAGGAAAATAATGTTGATTTGTGAGCAAATGGTTGTGTAAAAACTAGGCCAAAAGGCATTGGTTTAAGGAGGTTAATAGGTTCAAAAGTTGACAAAATAGACACCCAACGTTATCCCCAACCAATATTATAATTGTCCTTAGATTTTATCTGTTGCATTGGTAATGGTTTTCCTTCAGTAACTACAATAGATCCTTCCCCTAGGTTTCTATGCACAACATTGAGGCATGTTGGATGAGGGTGAAGCAGTGGTGGCAGGGATGAGGTGCAGCCCTAATTAGGCCTCTATAAAGCATAATAGTAATCTAGGTGTGGTTGAGGATGCATGCATTAGAGAGCCAAAATTATCTTTTTCTTGTTGTAGAAGTGTTATTCCAGATTTAGGACAACACATGCATTTTCATTAGTTAAAGGTATTTTTTTCTTTTTTTTAAGGTCAGTTCTTAAATTATGAAAGTGCATGCATCAAGGGAGTGGGCCATATCTAGGATAGGTCGTAGTTACCTAGGATGGAGGCATATTATTTCATGCATTCAATTCTCTCTTAATGGGCATTCTATTCCTGTCAGAGTGATACATGCAGACTCTAGGCAGAGTTAGGGTTAGGGTTTTCTCCTAGCCTAGGGAACACCACATGGATGATTGCAATTCATTTTAACCTTAGCCTTTCTTAGTCTATAAAATAAAGGCAGGGCTCGCTATGCAGAGATGACAGTAGAAGTTTGTGAGACTTCAGTTTTGAGCTAGTGCATTGAATTTCTTATTTCTGAGTCAATATAAGCAGATGTGATTGAGAGTTCAGATTTTTACTTGCTGTTTGTTTTTTCTGATTGTATGTGTATGCAGGTTTAGTGTTCAGGATTTTCTTTTTTGAGAGATGTTAGTAGTTTTTAGTTTCCTAATTGTTAGGGTTTAGTTTCTGAGTGCAGATCAGTGTACCGTGTGCTGAAAATTAACATGGTATCATAGCATGTTATCAAACATCTTCTAGGATTTGTGTATGGAGTGGGGTTCTACCTGTGGGAGGGAGTTGTCAGAGGATTTAACTGGGTGTTATACCTTATCTTTAGTGATTGAATCTGATTTATCCCTGAAATAAGGCTTAAGCATCAAGAGCTGTGATAGGTTGTTGGGTTTGATGCCCTAGTTTCCCTAGGTATTGGAGTGTTGTTTATGCATGAGAGAGGCATTCTGTACTTGTGATAGGTTTTTCCTATCGATTTGTTTTCACCCTGACATCTTTGGTTGAGATGTTTTCTAGGAGTTCTAGGGATGGCTAGTATAGGTCTTAGAGAGTGTGATATGTTGGAAGCTGCCACAATTTTCACTCTTTGGAAGTGTAGACATCAGATGTTGTTGGAGGAGGTTAACCTTTGGTGTTTTTTTGATGAGAACGTTACTGTCCCTACTGATCCAACATAGTTTGTGGAACACAACAATGAAGTGGACAAAGCGAAGAAAATTATCCTTGATTTGTGAAGGTCCATTTCATCCCTCATTCCATTGAGAAGTTTTTTTTATTTGTTAGTTAAGTGCCCTTCCTTATTATCCTTTTGATTCATATAGAAATATTTTATATATATTGAGCCTAGATGCTTTTGGGATTGCCCCTTTTTACTTTGGAATAGCATTTATATAAATTTTATCCATATAAATCTTACAATGTTTTTATTTAACTTTTTCCAATATAAATCTTATAAATCAAGTGTAATCTGTAGTTTTTGTGTCATACTTCGGCATGATGAATCCAGATGTTGGATAAAACTAGAGCCATTAAATGAATCCATGTAGTAGCACAAAATTTCAGTGTCCAAACCTTCTTCTACTAAATTACATGCACTGTCTAGTCAAGCCTTATAAGCATCTTCAAACAACCGAATACCTGATTATTGCACCTCACACCATATGATTCAATCTCATGAGATGCATCCTTATACATCTAATAGTAGCATTTTGCAGATTGTACTTGGTGACTCTACACAAGTTGATGTTTTAGGATGAGACACTATGCAGTTCACTAATGGATGCATCAATGTTGTTCTCCTTGTTCTTAAAATATTTGCTAATCTACTCATTATTTATTGAATTTTTCACTTTGGTGATGGGCATACATAACATTTACACCTCATGATGTGGTTATTAGAGAACTATATAATGCATAAATTGTTGTCGCTTCTAGTAGGGATGATCATAGTTCTCAATTATGTATGTTTGATGGTTTTTATCCTTCACATTTAATATTTAAAGCTTCTATGAAGTTTATTGGGGAGTTGTGAATATATTTGTGAAGCTGCTTTCCCAACTAGGCTCCTCTACATTTATACTGAAGCCATGGTTCACCTAATTAAAGTAGCACCAAAAAATACTGTTGGTGTCTTCTGGATTCATAGCATATTGTGCATCAATAAGCATCATATAAAAAATGTAAACTTGGTATTAGACAGAGCTAAGATCTTACAAAATATGCAAAATGGACCATAGATGTTTGAAAAGGAACATTTATGGCAGGTTTTATAGCAATAATTGAATTAATAATTCATATATGCAGTTTGAGGGAATTTACACATACATTAATTAATATTCGAACTGTAACTATGCATTAATAAAGAACATTGAAAACAGTTATGAAATCATTTAACGTCATTTCTGAAATCATTTAACATCATTTCTGAAATCAACTTAACATCAACTAACATCTTTTTGAAAACATTTATTTAACGTCAACTTCATTTACAGCAAGAAATCATTCATAGTTGATGTAGAAACCTAAGTCTCTTTGAAATTACATTTATCTTTACAGCTTACTTTCTCTTAGGTAAGCCCTCCATGTGTTGGATTAAACCCAAAGTGAGGGAAGTAGTTTCTTTGGAGACAATGATAACTCTTCTCAAGAATCAAGAATATGGATGGTGTCAAAATAACAGGAATCTCAAATCATCCTTTCTTTCCCTTGATTTTGTTCATGTCTACAGAGAATACAACAAGAAGGAAGATGGCTTATCCAAGGAGGCACTCTCTATGGCATCTGGCCTCTTATAGTTCATTGAAATATGTGAAGGTGAAATAGTGGGGAATGGATAAATGAAGCTCTTTTAATTTGAGCTTGACCTACTCTCTTTGACATCTTTGATGTTTATTTTTTCAAGAGTATGACAGAATTTAGATTTTTCACATCCTTTGGATGTCTAAGGCAGACATTGATCTCCTCTTGTATCAATTTCTTGGAAGGTCCATAAGTGCCTCCCTAGATAAGCCATGACTGGGTTCTTCTCGTATTCCCTTGTAGACATATTTTGAAGTCATGATGAAGATGGGATGTATTCCTTGGTATTTTGATCTTGGTGGTGAAGTTGGTTATCTGACCTCTTAATGTAGCTACCTGGAAGAGTCTCTGAACTACATGTCTCTATATGAAGTTTGATAATTCATTTTTGGCATATTATAACCTTAAATTTTTTTTTTATGCATCCTATTATATGCCCCTTGCTTACAACCTAAAAGGTGACCAATCCAATGTTGACAGAGAATATTTCATAGCATATCTTCTACATAGCTAAATTATTTAATAGAAGAAGAGTAATTTCAGAACTATATTTAATACTAATTGTCGTTATATGAAGTTTGATAATTCATTTTTTTCATATTATATAACATTTATAAAACATGTTATGCATTTTATAGTATATGTGCCTTGTTTACCAAAAGGTGACCAACCCAATGTTATGTTAACAAAGGATGTGTCATCACATATCTTCTACATAGCTAAAAACTTGTGTAAGAGTAATTCCATCAATGTCTACATCAGTTTGATAACCTAAAAGGTGACCAATCCAATGTTGACAGAGAATATTTCATAGCATATCTTCTACATAGCTAAATTATTTAATAGAAGAAGAGTAATTTCAGAACTATAGTTAATACTAATTGTCGTTATATGAAGTTTGATAATTCATTTTTTTCATATTATATAACATTTATAAAACATGTTATGCGTTCTATAGTATATGTGCCTTGTTTACCAAAAGGTGACCAGCCCAATTTTATGTTAACAAAGGATGTGTCATCACATATCTTCTACATATCTAAAAACTTGTGTAAGAGTAATTCCAGCAATGTCTACATCAGTTTGACAAGGTCTACAATGTTGATGATAAAAGGAGTATGCATATTAAGATTATGATGTGAAATTAAATGCCTCCCTTCCAAAATCTTGCCGATTTCTCTTTGTTACCTGTCATTAGAGCTACAATACCTATTCACGCTAATGTGAGAGATTTAGGTTGCCTAAAGTGTTATGGCTGCAATTTCATTGTGTTGCCGAGCTGTGGAAGCTCTACCAACTACGTAATCTTCACCTTTGGCTGCAAAGTTGATCTCAAATATCTAGGGAGTGAATTTAAGAGTCGTTGCATTTATGTAGGAATTTTCCAAAATGGTTTACTTGAGATTTGTGAGTGAGTATTGAACAAATTTATCTCTCCTTGGACCATTCTTACATTTATTAGGCGAGTTCACTTATTACTAAGTTTTTTTTCTTACCCCAAGGCCAAACACCATGTAGAATAGGGCTTAGGCTTGCAGGTTGGGAATATTAGTCAATTAAGATGTTTTTATCATTTCCTAGAGTGGATTCTAATGCTTGGGGAATTTCCATAAAAAAGAACAAGACTAAATTCCAAAAAGAACAAAGACCTTTGATCCCCTCTATGTTTTTTCATCTCTTGTTTTGATCACCTTTTGATCTTCTGTAGGTACATTGAAGCTGACTCTTCAGTTTGGGGAGGACTATTTGAATAAGCCACTAACAATACCTTTTGTTTCAAGGTGTTTAATCCTGATAGTAATATTTCTTCATCCTTTTTAGAGATTTGAATTGAAAGTGCATACCTTGCTTCCTAGCTCTTTGTTTTATTAATGAACTAATATGCATGTGTAAATTTGAATTACTTTTTTCTTTTAATTTATTTATGGATGCACTCACCTCATTTCTTAGCCTTATTATATCGTAAATTTTGAAAAAAAGTTATAATTTTATTAATTTCTTACCCAAATAAAAGGTACACATGGATGTAAATGTAGATGAATCCAAGTGATGTTGTGGACTTTGGAATTTTTATTGGTGAAGTGAATTGTCCCCTTGGCACAGTCCAGTGTCAAAAAGGTTGTACATATGTTGATATCTGTTTTGAAATTGTGAATGATGAAGTCATTGAATATCCTTTTGATTTTATTATTGGCTCAACTGGATGTCCTTTAAATCCAAAGAAAGAGGAAAGAAGGAAACCTACAACAACAAATGTAGGCATTAAAAGGAAAATATGCACGATGATTACTAATACATTGGAATCAAATGTAATGGAGGGAATGCCAATATCTGAAAACATTGAAGGGAATGTGGAGGAACCTGTGCATAAACAACCAAGAGTTGGTAATGTGTCCGAGTCAGTGGAACAAGTTGTGGTTGATCCTAATGTATTGGCATCTTGGGAACATAAAATGAATAGTTTAATGGAAGAGTTTGTCAAGGAGAAGCTAACACTAAAGGTATATTTAGAAAATGGAAAACCTAATATAAAGATCTGTTGTGAAATTTGTGGCATTGATTATGGAATTGGGGAAGTATCCTTGGCAGCGCAAACAATTCGTAACTTCAAAAACAATCATATGAAAACAGGGTCCCATCAACGTCAAATTTCAATGTTGGGAATTAATGAAATTCCTTCAGGTAACAAATAAAAGCAGACAATAGTGGCTAGAGATCAACTTGAGATTGATCAAGAAATAAAACTTCTACATGATTTCAACCAAAAACAAGAGCCTAATTTGTTCAAGGTGGTGGAAGCAACACTTGCAAACTATGAGGATAGGAAAAAAGTAAGAGTGGAATGTAGACGATGCAATAGATGGTTCTCTTTGGTGCCGACAAGTGGTAATATTGTCAGTTCTCTAAATGAACACATGGAATCAAAGAAGCACACTACTAATACTACAGTTGAGGCTTCACATGATACAGTTGTGTTGAGGAGTGGAACAGTTGGGAGACCAAAGAATCCTACCAATGAAAAGTCCCAACAAAATTTGTCTAAGTTCTTGATATTATTACTACCATCACCATTACATGGGGCTTCTACAAGTCCACATCCTTCTACTTCAGGTGTGGAAATTACCCAAGTTTTAATTTAATTTGAATTTGAATATGCAGATTACTTTATTTGTTATTACTTGTTAGTAGCAGTTAGTAGATCACTAACCAATGTGTTTTTTCATCTTGTTCTAGGACAAATACCTCCCTCAATATTATTATGTTGGGGGTATTGGGATCCCTATATTGAGAGAAGAGGGTAGAGATTGGACACAAAGGTTCTAATGGATGACCAACGTGGTGGAAAAATGTGGGCCACAGAGAAACATACTAGGAGAACACTAAATTATCATGGTATTGAATGCAGTATTAATGGTACATACATACATATTCATTGCAAGAGGGTTTCTGGAACAGGAATACCTTTTGATTCACATGAATTTTTGTAAGATGATACCTAATTGTGATGACTTTCGAATGCGATTATATCGCAAATCAAGGAGCAACATGAAAAGACATGGGAGAGATACAGGGAAAGGGCGAAGGTTGGACCATTTGACTCAAACTGAACTCAAAATTGTTGCAAGAGAAGCAAATGATACACATAGGTTAACAATGCAATCTCCTTCATGGGAGAGGACAAAGTTTGCTACACTGTCTATAAGAACAAGGTATCTAAGGGAAAAGTTGTTCGAATCTGCAGGAAGGAAGGATGTGTTTAGGTTTTGCAAGGATGTGTGTGAGGCTCATAAGCAAGGAAAATTACAAGGTGAAGATGCATTTTGGGAATTTTTTAAAGATATATTTCACAACCTAGTTCGTTCAAAGTCAAATACAAGGTATAGTGCATCCACTCAATCCATTTATGATATTTCTAAGTTATGGGGAGGTCCTAGATTACATGGCTTTATTAGCTTGAATCTCAATGGCCCTTCAATATCTATGACTTTAAGGCAAGTTAGAAAATCATTCAAATATATCCCAGGGGAGCAAGAGTACATTTTTGAGACAATTGGAAAACTTTATGCTTCTTATAAATCCAAACATGGTATAGAGGGCCCAATTCCTGTATGCCTTGCTGAAGATGAAAGTGTTGTGAAAAAATATGTAAGGTGGGTAGCAAAAAGTGATACATTGGTGGGTTTTTGTGGTAAGAAGGAAGAACATAAGTGCCAATCACATTTCTTGGTGACAGTTGGTGAGGGAGCTGTAGGATATGAGATTATTATAGATTCCTTCAAGAATTGTGTGATTGGCCATTATGCACGTGTTATTATTGCAAACCATTTACATGAGAAGCTTCCTCATTTGGTTGTGGTTGTTCATCCAACGTGTAACAGGTTTGATGCAAATTTTGTCCATCGACAATGGGAAAAAGTAGAAGACCTATGGAAGAAACATGTGGAATATTTTTTAGGACCTATTATTGGTCATTCCTCAGATGGGGATAGTAGGAGAAGAATGCTTATGATGAAGGATTATTACTCAATGACAGGCATGAGATATCAAAATCCTTGGGAAGGGTGGAGGCTAACTGGGTTGTATGATGGCTTTAAAGTAACAAGAATTCATGACCAAGATTACATCCACAATGGAAAAAAGCTAGTGAATCCTTTGCTTAGTGGTCGATGAGATCTGATTGTTGGAAAAGAGTTGATTAGTTTTAACCATGTAAGAATGGTTTATAACAATTTTAAAGTGGAAGACCACAAGCTTAAAATTGAGGATATAGAGAGGATTGATCACCAAAACTGGGTTTCAGCACAACGCATTGCTTCAAGGCATTTCCAGAGGTGCTTGAAGGAAATGAGAAGTACAGGTGACAGGAAAGAGAGGACATCGGGTACAGAGACCTATCTAGAAATCGTTGCTGACTATATTGATATTTATTTGTCTCCTAGTTTAACTCTTTGGGAAAGAGTGCGAAATTATTCAAGAGTCCATCATTTCTTCACCTTATGGCTATGTTGGGTCAGAGAATAGGAAAATACTAATGTCAACATTAATTTCATTAGTAGAGAGACATATCAAGATGTGAAAATTTCTTGCCACTTTGCAGTTTTGTTGATGAGATTATTTCGTGATCAATACTCTAACTTACCATGTGCATTGCACCTGACTGGGTCAGATGTATGTGAGAACTTCTTTAGCAAATTTGGTGGCATGGTTGGAATAGAGAGGGCATATGATTTTGCTGAATTACTTCATGCTATTGGAACCCTTAATAGAGTTGTTGAAGAAGAATCGAATCCCCAAGGGCTTTGTTTCAATAAATCTCATAAGAAACAAATGAGTATATGGAACAAATTGCATCAACAAACAGTAGAGGAAGGTGATGTCTTGTCACAATATGATTCAATTTCCACAGATAATAAAATTATAGAAGCTCTCAAGATAGGATTGGAGGATGCACAGGGAATTTTACAAGGTCTTGGCATGCAACCAAAAAGACACACAGAAGATTCTTGGTGGTTTGAACCATGGATAGAGGATCACAATGTTTCAACATTTGAAGATATGGATGAACTAGTTGATAATTCTCCATTAGGTCATTCCACATCCATATTCCAATATTTGTCTTTTATGGTACTCAATGATAGTGAATTGCAAACGATGGAAAGTGAGTGGAGGCAAGAGTTGGATGGATTTTTAGATTCTATTGATGAAAATGTAAACGTAACTACCAAACCAGTGGTGGAGCTCAATGGAAAGGACAAGTACAAATATTGTTTGGTTAGTCAATTGAATGGAAACCCGACATTATCGAAAGATAGATTGACTAAATTGAGGAAAGGAGTATACTTCAGGAGAGATGAGAGGGCCCCCCAAAAGGGTGTTGCAATTGGTTTTAGAATTGGATCAGATTGTGCGGTGTTGTTTGAGAGCGAGTCTATAGCTGTAGCTGAACGTACTACAAGAAAAGGTGTATCTCAAAGTACAAAGCACAACGTTTCTTCTGGGACTTGGTACATTGGAAGAGTTGAAAGAATAAGAAAGAAGGATGGTAATAGGGTGTTTGATTACCATAATGACATTGATCTTTTGGATAGTCCTGAAGGTGTTGAGATTCAATGTTGTTGGTACAATAGAATAAAGGGACAATGCATGTACAAGTATGATTCAACAGGTCATCTATTCATACAACTTGAATATGTTATGGCAACGGAAAACCTATCATACAATATCAAGAAAGACACATACAAGTTAGAAGAAAGCGACCACTGAATTTTTGAGGATTTCATTAAAAATTTAAATAAGGTGAAGTTTTCAAACCATTCTAATTTATCTTATCTTTTGTACTACTATCTTATAACTTATTTATGAAGTAGTATTTTTTGTATTATTGTTGATTCGTTTGTATAAATTTCATACTCATTTTATACTCATTTTAATTTATCTTATCTTCAGGTGTGGTGAATGGTTTGGATGCCAAATGGTTGGGATAACTCTATGTGAAGTTATCGATTGTCAAATATTTCTCTATGCGTTCTTGAAGCATGGTTCTTGAGGGTTGCTGGACTGTTGGCTAGTTCAACAATTATGTTTAATATTACTTTTAAAAGGATGAAACCAGTTTTTGTTTGTCAAATTTTGGTGCCCATGCCCATGTTAGAGTTTTCATATACTTTGTTTTGCTACTTCAATACTTAAATGGAATATTACTTAATGTGTGTTTCTTGAAATGTGTTTTCTAAATGTTTTGTTAAATGGCATATCATGTTCTTTCATTTCGTCCTGTTTGTGTGGAGTGCATATTAACTCATTAGGAAATTGTGATTGTTGTTGATTCGAAAGATGGCTATGGTGTGGAAATATCTTGTTATAAAACTCATTGTTGTGCACCTGTTGTGGTATGGAGTGGGTATGATTGGTTATACTTTCTATAACCAATGAATCTTATACAGTGATGACAAAAATATATAAAACAATGTACCTTGAGAGAGAGAAAATATTATTGGCCATCTTGTTGGTCCTATAAAGGAGTTGCATGTCCACCTTATATGGTTCACCTTGACCTTTTGGGTTTGTTGTTTGTTTTGTTGTGGCCCCCTGGTTGACTCATGATCCTTTATCTTGCTTTGTCCATAGGTGATGTTTATTAATGTTTTGATACCTTATATTAAGGAGCGTGACTGAACTCTCTCCCTCTACATGATCTTTGCACGATCTTTGTTGATGCTCCATGTGATATCTTGCTACACCACCCCCATTACTGGGATTTCCTTGTTACACCTTCCACGTGGTCACTTTGCACCAGCGTGACCGTGAATCTGTTGGATTTTGGGTCCTCCCCCAGTGTGACTGTGGCCTGTTTCTTGGGTGGACTATGGGTTCTTCCACAGTGTAACCATGATTCTGTTTCTTGGTGGAGTGTGGGTCCTTCACCAGTGTGACCATGATTTGTTTCTTTGCACTTTCTTGGTGGACTGTAGGTCCTTCAACACGGCTGAAAAACCTATTCCTTAGTGATACCTTGAGAGGTCCTTCTCCAGCATGACTATGATCTATTTTACTGGGTGGAATGTGGGTCCTTCACCAACATGAGCATGATCTATTTCTTGGTGTACTGTGGGTGCTTCAGCAGTGTGACTGTGATTTGTCATCTTGAGTGGACTGTGGGTCCTTCCCCAACGTGACCGTGATCTGTTTTCTTGGTGGATTGTGTGTCCTTCTTCAACATGACCATGGTCTGTTTTCTCGGGTGGACTGTGGGTCCTTCCCTAGCATGACCATGAGGCGACCATGAGCTTGTTTTCTTCTATGGACTGTGGGTTCTTCCCCAGTGTGACCGTGAGTTTCACTTTATGGGTGGACTATGTTTTTTCAAGCATGATTGTGCAAAGTATGCTTGTGTGTCTTTGCAGTATGTGAATGCATCCTTACCCAACATGACTGTGTTGACAGATTGACTGTACTGGGTATGAATGTGCTTGTTGACTAATAATTCTAGGTCAGCATGTTGTTAGTATGCTTATGCTTTAACCCTCTCTGGATCTCTCTCAAGGTACATAAATTGTTTGTCTAGATTGACTTGTCCCTTCGGTGACAAGATCAAATCTGAAAAATTTGGGTATATGGTTGATTCAAATATTGGTTATGATTATTTACTGTTGATATCTATTGTACATTACCTTATCATGTTGTTATTGTACATGGAATTTGATGATTCTTGAGGACCAACTTTAACGCAGTGAATAATGGAGAGTTAAGTTGAAAGAGATGAAAATTATGTTTGTTTGGTTTTATTAAAAAGTATAGGAAGCTTACTTTATAATTATGTTTTCCTTTAATGACACATCTAATTCTCATGTCCCTGATCTAAGAATTAGTGCTATTTTTCCTTTTATGTCAGATATTACTTGTTTTCCATATGGAACTTATGTAGGTTTTGAGTTGTAGTTACCAGAACAAAAATAGGATATGGATGAGAATATGTATTCCAGTTCTTAGATTTGTTTTTGGATATGATACATATGGATATGGCCTGTAGGTGTAGTTATTAGTAAGGAAGAAAGCTGGTGGTTGCACATGCACATTATTCAATATATTGTCTCAGCGTGCAGGAAGACTTTCAAGGACCCTGTTCACTATGCATGGACATATGTTCCACAATGTCCGAGGTATGTGATCTCTGTACTTTGTTGAATAAAGAAGTGAATTAAAGTTTAGGCTTGGATTATTGAGAATCCATTTTTTTAAGAATGTCATTGCAATACTATTTCATGTGGATGGTCACACAACTAATATAAGACTTACACTTGTCTAAGCTTGTTTGATTTTTTAAATGCAGCTTTGTAGATAGTGACACACCATTCAATTTCATTGTTGTAGTATCATTTATCGTCACCTTACATTTTAATGAACCTATCACCTTTTCTGATGAAGGTTCAACGCCATATTTTATAGGGGAAACTTGCTCATGCTTGCGAACAGACAACTACTTAGCTAATTTCCCTTGGTTAAACTTCTCTGAGCCAGACTTCCCATGATCTTTCTTAAGGCCTCTGCTATTTTTCTTTGTTGGGGTCGCACAAGATTTATCCACCCTGATGCCCTTTGACTTGTATTCATATTGCTCAGCCTCACCCTTTTGTGCAACATAAGCCTTGATAGGAGGTGTGTTGATTGAATTGAATTTCCTTGAAGCTAAATTTGAAACATCTTGCTTCTTTGGAGAAGATAGCACTGGTGCAGTCACACTCTGTAGCTTTTGTTCTTCCATTTTTGGATCAGCCAATGATTCAGTAGACATTTTAGCATGTGCACTCCTCTCATCCTTATCTCCAATATTCCATTTATCCATATGCTTAGAGGACATTGAATCTTCAAACCATGGATCCATCTTCTTCTCCTCTACCCATTTAGTAGGTTCTGAAGAAAACCTTATAAATGATTGATATGAATTTGAAGACACCACGGGTTTCTTACTACCTCCTATTTTGGTTGCTTCTTTTTGGATCAATGTGTATACTTTGACACATTTCTCAATTCCCTTAACTGACTTCTTGTCATTATCAAAGCATTTAGTATAATATTTTTCAACTGCAGAAATCTTGTATGCATCATCTTGTCCAGTCACACCAGTTGCCACTGGCTCCACTAAAGTAGTTGCAGCCTCTGCAACACATGCATACATAGCTTCCTAAACATATCATGCTTCGATTTGTTTTTACAGTTTGGAACCTGAATGATCTCTTCATTGTTTCCATGTTTAAAAGATTCAAAATTGCTGACAATGTTATCTGTCACTGATTTTCTACGATCTAGGAACTCGCGATATTTATCATCCTTTGGTGGCAAACACATTCGGAATTAGTTTGTGTGTGAGGTCTTGTTGGTAATCAAATCCTTATATATGATCGAACAAATTTCCAAAGCCTTGGATACGATTATCTGTGTGCATCATTGAGCAAGTTCCAATCTACATAATAATGGTTGAAACATATACAGAAAAATTAGTAACTTAGATAGAGTCGAGGGGAATGACTAGACTCAAGGAAGGATCCACACCCTTTGAATTAAACAACATATCAAATCTTGGAGTACACCCTTTAAATTAAAAAACATATCAAATCTTGGAGTATATCTCCAACACTGCTTTCTTTGTGCATTTGATAGGGTTTATGTGGTTTGAGAATCCTTTGTTCTCTTAGAATTGATAGCTTATACATCCTACAAGGACCATGAGTGGCCATTTGCATGCCATAAGGCTATTGGGTGACTTTTGAAAACATCCCTTGGTCTTGAGGATGGGTCATTTTATGTTTTCAAGGAAATTTTCATCGATAGAAGCATTGTATGTTGGTTGTGAGCATGGTTACACTGGAGTTCTTGCTAAAGTTTGTACCAAAGGTCTCCCACAAGGCATTGAACTACACATTAATGAAATTATTGTGGATATTTCTATTGATAAGTATTCCAATTTTTGTGACAAGGTTAGAAAGCACACACTTCTCTGGATTTTGATCAAGGCCATCATAATGCTTGGGTTATGGAATTCTAGAGGCCACACAACATAATTTTCCAAGTACCCTAATCCCAATAAAAGGATTTTTTTTTTCATTTCAATAAGAGTCATTGTCATTCTATCTGAGAAAATATATCAGAGTTTCCTGTCATGAAAAATTGAGGTAAAAAACTCTGTATTCTGTATGTTCTAGTGCATAAACAGTGGAGATTATCAGTGTTTTAGTCCTTAGGTTGGTATGACAGTGAGTTATGTTAATGTCCACACAGTTTGGATGGAAGTTAAGCTGCTGGAAAAAATTTAACCCAAGCAGAGTGGAGATTTCAACAGTGCATATACTGAATGAAAACTAAGTATGATTCCCCTTTGGTCTATCAAGTAAGAGATATCTATGTTGAGTTTCTTGTCATTTCACTGCTTCTTGTAAATGGTCATTTTATGATTTTTCTTGGTCTGTCTTAGCATGAAGAGTTTTTGCAGCTCAAGCATTCCAGAATATAAATGTTTTTTTCTTGAAATTTACTTTTTTTACTGCTCAATATTTAGTTAGATATTTTCATGACATTTTGGAGTTTTTGTTGTGTGCTTGAGTCTGAGTAATTAGATATTTTCATGACATTTTTTACTATTCACTATACTTTATCTGATAGTAATTGATGCAAAGAGACTAAGCCCCAAATTGAGTCATAATTGATTTTCATGTAACACTTCCAAATATCCTAAAATGGTTGACCAAAGTTGGATTTCCTTTCCACAGTTCGTAAGGTGTTTTGTCACAATTAAATTTTAGTTGAGCTCTGTTTAAAATATATATGATGTCTCCAACCGCTCAAACTTATTTTAAACTTATCAAAATATTTAGAGTTTTATTTAAGAAATGTCACCCAAATCATTCTAGTAAAATCATCAATAAGAAGAATGAAATACCTTTCACCTTTAAGAGTTTGTACCATGGTCGATCCACATAGATACGTGTGTATCATTTCTAGAGGTCTTCATGATGATTGTTCTTTAGTCCTGAAGCTGACTCTAGTTTGCTTTCCATGATGACATGATTTGCATAGGCTCTTTATATGCTTGGAAATATTAGGCAGTCCTTTCACTAATTGTCTTTTATTGGTTTTTACAAAAATTTCGAAGTTTATATGTCCTAGTATTTTATGCCATAGCTATATTTCATTCATTTGAATAATATAGCATCTTTATCCTTGAATTTACTCCAATACATATACATTTCCATGTGTCCTAACTCTTTATCCTTGAAAATTTGTTTTGTCTTCTATCAAGTTTCAAGGCATGAAATTCAGAATAGCTTATTTAGTGTTTGTAAAGTACTTACACGAATCAGAATTAAAAAAAAAAAGAACTCTTGTATTGATCTAAAGCATTACTCTCTATCTAGCATTTTGTATTGCATGGCTTGTTTTATCAAACAAAGTAGCTATGAGTTAAACAAGATATATGTTATTTTTAATATATGTGTTTTCTTTCCATTGCAATTACCTTAAGATGTCATTTGCTAGCAATCTTAGTTGTGTCTTAGTTACAATGGCAATTGCCATCCCTGGAATGTCCTTGTCAGTAATTTTGAATGGGTTGTCTTTTGTTTAGAAATTCCTTTCGTAGACATATCCATAGCTTCCTTTCCTCTTGTCTCTAAAGAAATTTTACTGTAGATAACATGGAATGAGATTGAGCTGATTGAAGATTGCAATAATGCAAATCAGCCATTATTTTGAGAAACCTTTGTTTTCTTTGTTGCGTGTACTAAGTTGTTCTGTGGGTCTTTCTAAGAAGGACTTGACATTGATATTTACGTTCCTACAAGCATTTGCATTATTTAGATGGAGAAGGAGATTAAAGGGGGGTGTTTTAGCCCTTTTAAGGCTCAACTTCCAAAAAGAGAGCATTTAAAACTTATCATGATCCTCTGGATGTATTATTTTTTGCATCCTTTGAGTTTTGGCCATATTTAAGTCTTCTTTGGTGATCTTCCTAGCCCATTAGTGAAAGAGATTGAAGTTTCAAATGTAGCTCTTTTAAGGAAAAAATATTCAGGGACCATTCAGAAAAAATGAGAGGCCAGGGAGGCCTTTCTAAGTTTCTAATACAAACAAACATTAGGGAAGCTGAAGAAGAGAGAGGCTAGTGGAGATGGAAGCCTTGGAAAAACAAATGCTTAAAATTTCCAGCACTCTGAAAATGTAGTTGCTTGGAAAATCAAGAATTATCATGCGAATAGTGAAAATTCAAGGATTGTAGACAAGAAATGAGTGCAAAACAAAACAAGTGAATGCTACATATTGCAATTTGGATAGTATTTTGGTGAGTATACTAGCTTTCACAACAGTTATTATAAGGGGACTAGAGGGTCAGTACTTTAATATTCAAACCAGGAACCAATTCTCTGATCAATGGGTGTTAAGATGGCATCCCATCATAAAAGACACACATACAGAAGAAGCGAAAGAGTGCCATCGTTACTGTCAAGAGAACTGGAAGTGTTGAAGCGGAAAAGATTAAAGACAGATTCACTAAAAGGAAGAAAAATTTCAATGATCAACAATATTGCTTCAAGCAACCTAAGAATCCTGAAGTTGTTGAAAGTGATCTAACAAAGCTAAAGTGACAAAGATCAAGAAGAGTGCTCCAACAAATCTAAAGCAGAAAGTGGTCTAGCAAGGTTGCAGTGACAAGGATCAATAAAATTTCTTCAAAGAATCAAAAAGAGATTTGACCTAGCTTTTGGTTAAAAGAGTAAAAAGCTCACCATGTGCTCCAAATAACACAAGTCGAAATGCATGCATACAAAGAAGCTACAAAATTCTGCCATCATAACATTGAGTTTCATCACTTTGGTGAAATTTTAGCTGACCTTGTTAATTGGGTAACTGGGTTTTTATTGTCCCTGTTGAACATGTGCAATAGGGTTGCCACCTTATGCTGAATTTAATACTAATGGAGTTGTTTCACACTGTCTTGATATAAAGAACCATGTTTTCGTGATCTTTAGGTTGTTTGGGAGATTCAAATTTGGTTGCATATCTATCATATATATTCTTCTATTTGCTCTAGGATCTCTAAGAGTTGTATTTGGGAATTCTGTTTGTGACATACATAACATAAATTGTGACTAATAGCTAGTACTGAATAGGAATGTAGTGAAAAAAAAGAGTAAAACCAAAGTTGCTTTGTTGTTGTTTTGAAATATAATGACTATATAATATTTATAGTTTAATCATAATTTGTTATTGATTTTGATTGTTGTTCTATTTCAATTTTAATTCAGCATGCTACGCAATGTGCTGTACATTCAAGAAATCTCTCATCGCTAGAGATGGGCTATTCAACACTACATTCAAAAGGATGGTCACCATATCAACCTTCAAGGTTTTGTTCTTTTTCCCGAGTCTTTTGGTTTTATTGAAGCCGCCCATCTTGGTTGCATATCAGTCTTCGGAGTAACTTTCTGGAATAGAAAAACTATCTTCCCGACTCTAGTGTTTTTCCTGCAGTGAATATTTTTATGTGAAAGGAAACATATCCTTACCAGTATCTCCATCTACAATCCCATTGATCCAGCCATGATCTCCCCATCATAGATATGGTGGGATGTCTCCATCACCTATATCAACATTAGTGGCAAGCTTAGGTTTTCTCCAGAGGGTTTTCTCCATCGTTTTTTCTAGCCGTGATGCTGCAAAGGGTTTTTCTCCATCGTTTTTTTCCTCCATAGGGTTTTCTCCATTGTTTTTTCTGGATTTGGAGGGCGGTTTCTCTGGTGCTGGTGCTTGTATGCTTATATAACTATTACATTCTCAATTATTTTTTGTCTCAAGAAGCATGTCTTTTGCAAGATGGAATAGATGACCTGCCTTTGTTAGAAATATTCAATATTTTTTGTATTTACCTTTTAAACTTATTGTATTCACTATTTCTGTTGAATGGTCTCTGAAACTAAGCACTTATTTTTGAATTTTGTGGCAGCTTTGTGCATGGAAAAAATTATGATCCTAACAGAGAAAGGGCATAGAGAAAGAAGCTGGAGCGCCATATTAAGCAGGAGGAAAAGGGTGCTGCTCGTGAACTATGCAAGGATAACTACTTTTTGCAGGAAGTGAAGGCAAGAGAAAGGGATTTGGAATAGGAGGAGAGAGCATACAAGTATAAGAAAGAAATGGCTTTGTTACAGGAGCAAGAATCTAATTCCAGGTCTGGGTAATTAGGAAGAGGAAAGAAAATAAAGTAGGCACAATGACATGGTCTTTATCGTTGTCACCATAGAATCTGGAAGCTCATTTAACTTTGGAAGGGAGTTTTTAGTAGAGGTTACATTGGCATGGAATCTCATAGAGGCTTTGTTATACAGTCAATCGAGGGAGTTACATTTGACTGTGTAATTTTTTTTTTTAAATCATAGTCTTTGTAATGTTCAATTGACAAATATATATTTAAAAAAATATATCATTGTCACCATAGAATCTGGCAGCTCATTTAACTTTGGTAGGGAGTTTTAGTATAGGTTACATTGCATTGGAATGTCATAGAGGCTTTGTTAAACAATCAAACAAGGGAGTTACATTTGACTGTGTAATGTTGCTTTTAAAATCATAGTCTTTGTATTGTTCAATTGACAAATATAATTATATATATATATTTGACTGGTTCAGGGATCTGGATTTGATATTTTTCTTAATTGACAATTTTGGAAGAAAAATAAAGAACAAAATATTGATTAACTTGTAAATTTGTAATGTGTTTAACAAAATTAGATAATAGTGGGCTTGAGCAGGATGACAAGGTAATGTGAAGGGTTTGTACTGGTGATGTGAACTAGGTTGTATGGTCATCCCTCTATGTCAAAATATGTGGCATGCTTCAAGATGTGTGCAGTCTTAGTAGCAGTTTAATCCTTGCTTCTGGTTTGTGCCCTCACAACACCGATGCCTCTATGATCTCCCTTGGCTTCGGTTCTATTGCGACGTAGCATAGTATAGAGATTTGGATATCTTTTATAGCACAATACACAGAGATAGGGCACAGTACAGACTCTAGAGAGATATGGAAATCCATTGCCCATATCGCCAGGTCTGTGAACACTGACAAAAATTACAGAATTATCGACATCTCTGTGATGTGCCTTCTTTTGAGAGATTTAATTTGGAAGAGCACTCATCCTAGTAGTCTCTCGCATGGTCATATAAGGGATCGGGCCATAAAAAAACTTGGGTGGTGTGATGCTGATAACAATGGGATAGTGCCTATGACAACATGAATGGGGTCATTGCAATGCATGGGCTCTTTGATGGCCTATAACTAAAAAGGAAGGCCTACTTCCCTCCATTATTGTCAACAACATCATTAGGGTTTGTCTAAAGGTGTATATAGCAAAACCAATTGGGTATATCTGATATATATCAAAAAACAGTTGGGTATCTATGTAGTGAAGAGAAATCCTTGAATTACAGTCTCATCTAATAATCATTTGCTTCTATATTGTTGAAAAATGTATTGGGGATACAGGGTTTTCTCTATGAAGGTCACTAGGTATACATAGGTATTTTCTGTGAAAAAACTGTTGGGTATACAAGGTTTTTTTGTGTGAAGATTCATTTGGTGTAGATGGTTTTTTTCTAGTGAAAATTCATTGGGTTTTCACAAGTTTTTTGTGACAATTCATTGGGTACTTCTTTTTTGTAAGTATCATTTGGATTTTCAATGATGGGAAGTAAGTGGAGAAAGGAAAAAAGTGCCCTCGCATTGAATGGCTTCAGCAGGCATAGGTAAACCTCTCATTCTGACCTCGGTTTCCATCAATTTCTCCTTCCCCTCTGGGCTATGAACAGGCAGTGGGACCTCCAGGGTGGGATTATTGTTTTGATATAATATTTGCTTTAATTCATTCTCTCTCTCTCAGACTTTTCTTTGTGTCATTTTTGTTTTATGATGCAGACTTGCTTTTACAAGAACAAAGGTATAAATCTAAGGTTCATTTTATTTGATATTTTAGGAAAAATCTAGCTTTTTGTTGTTGGTCCATTGAGTAGTCTTGTTTTCTTAAGTTGTTTCACGGGGAAGTTTTGCTTCTCTTGTTTGGATCATTGAGATATTGTGTGGCCCTTTTTATGCATTCTTTAAGTAGAAATCTTGATTTCCTATGTTTGTGTGACCAAGATCATGGTCTTTCCGACTGGGTCATTAAAAGATCCTGTGCCTATGTGCCTTCTGGATACAGTTGTAATGATACCTTCTGGTGCCAAGTTCAGTACTGTTGTAATTGCACCTAGTGGTGCCATGAAATAAATAAATAAAAGATTTGAAAGGTTCATTGAAAAATATTTGTTTTCTAAATTGGGTAGTTGAAGGATCGTGTTTCTTTAGTTGGGTCATAGAGAATCTTGTTTTCCCTTCTTGTTGTTTAGTTATTTGGATAATCTTATTTTCTAAATATGGAAACTAAGAAATTGCACTATCCTTTCTCTTTGTTTTGGTATCTAGATAACCTTATTTTCTGAGTTGGGCAACCGAGAACCTTTTCTTTTTACATTTAGGTGACAAAGATGTTGATTTTGTACCTAGGAAAGTGGGCTCTCCATATGTGGTTGGCGATGGCCAGGCCCCTTGATGTTACATCTGCACATTTGAATTTTTTTATTAATGAATTCATGTAATTTAGAAGGGAATGCCATGCTTTTCTTTTGTAATATCAAGTTTCCAGCTCCACTGTATTTGATATGGTTGGACTTTGCTGATGCCTATTTAAAACCACACTTTAATACTACACAATGTTGCATGTACATAGTTCTTGTAGTTTTTTATTACAAAATGAAGCCATTCCTTGTCCTATAAGGAATTTGGCCTTGGATGTTTTCTGCTAGCATTTCTTTGGACTTTTGGATTTTCACAATCATGTGCATATTAAGGGATTATGTTTGGGCATATTCCTTGTCTCATAGATTCATGATTTTCCATGTATTTTTGTAGTATCCTCTAAACCATGTTTGGGAATGATTCTTGAAATTGTTTTTTTTAGTTCTAACATGTATTGTTTTTAGTTGCTAAGTTGCTAATCAATTTATGCATTTGACATGGCTGGACTGCAATCCAGATGATTTTAAACTGAACATACAGTGCAACCATGCAACCCTCTCTGGGCAGCACCCATATTTGTTCCTGGTTGATAAGGACATTACTATTGAAAACTTTGTCGATTACCTTATATTTTAATATATGAATACTGATGGATGTCAAAACTTCAGCCCCATTACTCCCACGTCATAGTGATAGCTAATTTATGCCAGTAATGTTATATTGATATCTACTTCAATTGGTTATGATTGGATGTATGGTAAAAAATGGTGATTTAGTTTTATCATTGTGCTCATTATTATTAGGAAGACATTTACTTTTGCATACTAATGCACATCTGCTTTCAGCTATACTGTCTGAGTACTGTTAATTTACTTTCAAGTTAACTTCAGTTTAGATTCTGTTACGACTTAGGAAAAATATTACAACTTAATTTAAAACTTTAATGGACATTTTCATTTTTGTTGGAAGAATAACTAACAAAAGTATTTGGAATACGAGAAGTTGAAAAATAATTGTAATTTTCCAAATTCCTGAGAGGGAATACACAACCCACGATGCGGTAACAAAAGCATTAACACCTCCGAACAGGCACAAAAAGAGTTGTAATAGGAGCATTAACAACCCAAAACAAGCATAGAATTATCTATTGTAATGGTATGAATTTTTCTCTGATAACAGTCCAGATCATGTAGAATAGTGAGAAGAACAAACCTTACCATGCATCATAGGAACACATGAAGGTGCCAAATTTCAAACAGCAGACCATATTGAGTCGTGTCGAATAGTCGCAAAACAGAACAAGACATGCATGCAACCCGAGGCATGCTGAACAGGCTGAAACAGGATAGAAAACATAATTTTGAACAAAAACCAAAGAAAAATGTATAGACTATTAAAAATATGAGGTGCACTGGATTCAACATAGGTGCAAGAAAATTCATACTACACACAGCCTAAGGTAGGACAACTCACACAGTTTGAAGAATTTTCAACACACAATTCAAGGTAATTTTTTGCATGAAATTTGAGGCATTTCTTGCACATAATACAAGAATTCAAAGTATTTTGTGACAAAAATTTAGGCACTGAGCCCAAGACTCAAACTTGATGGACATAAATCGATGAGAAAACCCCATATTGTAGTGTACGTAGATAGAAAACACAGAGAATTTATGAGAAATATATAAGAACAAATGCAGACTATACTAAATAAAATATAACCCCTACAAAAAGAGAACCCTTTATTGACATTACAGAATAAGAGCAATGTTAATTGGCTTCTTCAAAGGGGAAACATCTAAACAAGTAGCACATGAATAAAACAACATTACTCCTTGAAAAAACATTGCATAGATTCATCCCTCTATAAACAATGTCTAATACCCAAAACCTAACTACTAGTGGGCCAAACATTAATGAGTACCAAATACCTAGTGGGACTTATTTCATAAGGATGACCCTTTTCCAGTAATTAAATACACACCAACTACCTAGTGGGGCTTGTTCAAAGAGAATGGCTCCATACATTAATAAATTGACTTCTAAGTACCCCTAAGTAGAGAGGTTAGGGTAGGACCCTAACAAAGACAAAAATTGTACAAAATACAAAATGTTTGGAAGTGCATAAATTTTCAAGTATGAAAACACTCAAGTAGTAAGTAGTCTCAATCATCTACAAGTAGATAGTGTGTCAATAGTAACTACTAGGTTTTTAAATAAATTGTACAAAACTGATAATTTTGGGTGTCAGATAAATACAGAAAATACAATTAAGTTCTGCAGTGAAAAAATTGTGTATTTCTGGGTGGAAGATAAATCTTGAGGAAACATGTGGCAACATGCATAGATTTGTCTCTGGGAGACTGAGAAATTTGGAGGTGGCCACACAATATACAGTCAGGTATGCATGATCTATACTGAAGGACAACATTTTACTAGTGGAAGAGAAGTTAGGAAGGGGTGTTGGGTGCAGCATGAGGTGTGGGCCATGTGGCAACAATATGTCACAGTAGGTGGACTAGGTATCAAATTCTGATCTTGTATTTCGGTGCACATTTGTAAATTCATATCAAGAATTGTATACATGGTTGCAACCCACATAAGGCATATTTGAGATGCTATACTTGACAACCTACTTGGACTTTCCAACCCAACAGAGAAGTAATATTTGTAATGATTTCTATGTTGATTTGATGATGACATGTTTATAAAACACTGACTTCATAATTTTTGTGAACCTTATGTAAAATTATATATGTTTGAAATTGTAATGATTCACATGAACAACCATTGTATGTAAACATTACATACAATCTTCACTTGACAACCTACTTGGACTTGCCATCCACTTCACACAAAGGAGAAGTAATCTTTGTAATGATTTAGATGTTGATTTGATGATGACATGTTTATAACACAAAAAATTCATACTTTTTATGAACCTTATGTAATATTATATATGTTTGAACCCTGGATGCGGGTGACACACAAGCCATCCACAAGGGACACTTGGCGCATAGGCCACATGGTGAAGGCGCAGAAAATGAGGTGAGCGATGACATAGTTGAATTGAATGCGGAGGAGGGTGGAATTCTTGCCAACCCTGCAAGTAGTTGTCCGGTCATTTCTCGTTTGAGTCGTAGCACTGTGGATTTAATTCCTACACGTGCCAATACAACGGTGTTACCAGCATCGGCCGAGAAATCACGAGATTTCGAGGACGCCGATTTTTTGGCAAAAAATATCCAAAAATCCGACCTGATTTTTTGCCAAAAAATTGCAAGTCAATAGAAAAAATCGGTCATCGTGGACTGTGGAAGGAAAAAAGGGTTTTAAGTCAGTTTTTTTTTGTCATTTGCTCAATGCAGAGATAGAGAGGAGAGCTAAGGAGATCAAGAACACTTTCTTTAGGCTTAAGGAAGGATTTGGGCAACATTTCCTTCGCCATCAACCATCAAAATTGAAGATTGGATCTTGTTATTTGGAGTTTTTTTCCACATTTATCACAACTGAAGGTTAGTAAAAAATTTACCCATCATTTCTCATTATGTCATCCACTCGTTATCCCTAACTAGCACTTTGACTTGAACTTTTTCACATTGTATGTTTTTTCCTTAAGCTTTGATCTTGTGCAGGCACCTGGAAAAAAATGACAAACTAGTGTTAATTTAGGAAATGAATGTGATCTCTGTGGGTGAAGTAATGTGCATCCACAATATACATCGAAAGAAGAAAGGTGCATTGTAGAATGCATGTGGGGTATCATGTCAATATACTAGGTAGAAATATAAAGGGGTATAAAAAATGTAAATGAAAAAAATGGATACATGCAATATATAGTGAAAATAGGGGTTTTTTTAAATTGGGAAGGCATATTGGTAGGGGGTTAAAAAAAATGATTTTGAGAGGTATTTTCCAATATTTTTTGAAAATAGGGATATTGTTTCATATGCCACGAACAAACATGCTATGACATGGTTTCACTAAATGAAGACCCCGTGATATTACCATACCCACAACATTAGATTTTGTGGTATAGAATAAATATTGAACACTATGCATAAACATAAGTTTTCATTAATAAACATAAGAAAATGATCAAGATTTAAAGTTGAATTCTCACAAATTTTCATGTAAACATTCTCTAAAATTGACAAGAATGATCAAGATTTTAAAGTTGAGAATGATTTGAAGATGTACATCGTGAAAGAGTGTGTACGATCAACAAAGTTCTCCAATCACGGAACCAAGACCAAGAATCCTTTAGAAGAAGAAGAGTCTATTGAAACCTCAAAAGAAAGTTGACTCTAATAATTTATTTTGTCCTATTTTGTTGCAATACATCCTCATTATTTGAAACCATAACATTCTCTAGGATGTTTAGCCTAATATCATGGCGAACAATATTCATTATGCAGCATAGCAATAAATGCTATGGTGGCTGCAGTGTGGACCGTTGGATCTCAAACAGATTGAGATCCAACAGCTCACACTGCAGCTGCCACAGCATGTATTGCTCTGCTGCATGTAAAATATTTTTTGCCTAATATCATAACAGTAACTAGGTGTTATAAAGTACATGCTATAATGCATGTGTTATATAGCACATGTGCCACACATGTTCATGAAACCATGATGAGTCATTCAATGCATGAAATTACACCGCTTAAGAGCATCACACGATGATTGTCCGTTGATAAGGAAGAAAAAAAAATTCATTTGTTGTGACCAATGTTGTTCATATATTTATTTTTCCTGTTCTTCCTATTTTTATGTTAACATGATTTTGCATTTACCGAAAACATTTCACTCGTCTAACAAAGTGTCTTGGTTTTTTTCTCAAATCCTAACATGGAAAAACTTGAATTTGAAAATCAACCAAAAAAGGTGAAGAGGAAAAACGAAGATCATAATCTTAACCTTCCTCCCAAAATTTATAATTATAAGATATCACAAAATTATGTAACTTTGAGATGCCTAAATTCTACCTTTAGACATATAAACCATTTCCATCTCTCACATGGACAAATACTTACTGTATTATTGACATGGGATCCACTAGTCTTCTTTATCCTAGTGTAAAAGTCTTGGGATCAAACTAGATGATGAATGATCTTCATAACATAAGAAATAATTTATTAATGAGAATAATAAAAATACATGAGAGGGTTTTTATTTACAGAAATAAAAAGATCCAACAAACACCCAAGAATATATGGGTTTTGGAAACAAGTTCTGATAAAGTATTTATGTACAAACTCTCATAACCATGGAAAAGGAGAAAAACCCGTAAGATAAAAAACTCCTCTCCAAAGGAGAGAAAGACACTAATGTTGAAAATGACCTTGGAGCTGAATGTCACGTCCCCATCCCTCAAACCGGCGAAGAGGACGTGACCACACCAAGGATACAGGCAAACAGCCCCATGAAGATAAACAAAAGAGATCAATGCTGAAATTAAAAGCTTAAACATAAAAAGAAAGCTAAACATACAAGCATACACAGATGCATAAATCTTCAATCATATAGCAGAAGCAAACATACATTCCAGCATTAATCATGTTCATCCTAATTCATTTGAAATTACTATATAAATTGCAGAGATGAAGTAACCAGCAACACTTATCTTTCAATGAAGAAATCGCCCGCAACCAGCTACGTCACTGCAACATTCCACCCAACCATAGGCCAGTGTGCTCATCAATCTCTCAGCAACGCTGCCACCCCCAAGCTAGGCATGATTCCTCCAAGGATAAGGTTCAACGCAGGCTTACACATAGCCGAGGGACACAATCAGCCAAACCAACACCGCTGGGTTTACCAGGCCTTTAACAATTGGCCAAGCCAGCATAGTCCGAAGACCAACCACTGCATACCGCAGCCAAGACAAGCCCTTCACAGCCCCGTGAAGAAGGAAAAGACAACCGGTGACAGTCCCAAAAGAAAGGTGAGACACAGCTCAAGCCTACAAGGCAACATAGAGTTTCTCTTGGCCCTAACGTGGCCAAAACAACTCAGATGCAACCCACAACCAGGGTACTCCAGCAGCCACAAACACACAATGCATGATAGCAGCAATCCACAACCCCAAAATAGGGAAACTCAGCCAACAAATTGGAAATCAACAGCCCATAGCACACACAATCCTCAATGTAAACACTGAAGGATACAAACAGAAAAGTGAGGACAGCACAACTCACAGTCTGTGCGTAAAGGAAAAGACGCAGCCCAGGAAAAGCATGGATGCACACATGCACAGTCCGAAGTGGAAACAGAAATCGGACTCTCAACCGTCCCCAAATTGGATTTTCAACAGTCCCCAAACATCGTGGGGGAAAACACAACAGCAACCCAAATCGTGGGTGAAACCAACAGTAAGCAGAAAACGTGGATTAAAGTCACGGCTTTGACACATACCAATGGAAATCAAGCCCTCGAGGCCGTTTCACCTACTCGCTGCGTACACAACCAGAGAAGACCCGCGACTGGTGCGTGAGGATGAACAGAATGGCTCTCTACGTGAGGATCCCAGCTTGTGTGCACGAATCGACCGACCAACATGAGGAAGAACCGACCATGGAGGGAACGAACAGACCATAATCGTGAAGGTGAAGACCAGGCGTGTGAGGAGATGAACCAACCAGGGAAGAATGGCGTCGTGGAGAATATGGAGGAATTCAATGCAGTCGTGGGTGGAGTGGGCGCGTGGGAAAAGGCTGACAGCCTGCCACACCCACCACCATAACTGCCTCAACTACCAGCCATAACTTCCCCCCAACAACAAAACCAAGACATTAAAGAGGTTGGTGAACAAGAAAGGTGGCAAACAAACAAAGGTGATAAAACATGGGTTTTTCCCCCATAGACTAAGGTTTGACATCCCCCACCCCTTATCCTTTGGAACCATGCCCTTTTCATTCAATGTTGTGCTGCCATAGCTGGTTGTGGTTTATTTTAATTTGATGTGCATGTTTACATGATGCCACATTATAGTGTGCCGGCTAGCATGCTATACCATCGACAACTATCCCCACTGCCGAAACATACACAACCAAATCGATGGTGGGGATTTTGCCTTGAGCTCCTCACCATGATTAATTACATTATATACATCATGCAAATGGGGTCGAAACTGGGGTGTTACACTGAAACTGAAGAATATCTCCCAGATATACAGTGAATGGTAAGAGCAAGGGACCCATGTGTTACAGAGAGAAACTTTCTATGGCTTGGGGTAGACCACAACAGATTGAATGACACCAGAAATCAATCCATTCCAACATGCAAGAGAAACAAATGATGCTAACACTAAGGGATATGAAACATACCTTATTCTGGATGGTTGATGTAGATCCCCGTTGAGCTTTTCCAACATGCTTGTACTTATAATTCACTCTCAATAATAGAAAACAAGACAAGCATGCTATATTTCAAAGTGTTAGACCTACTCTAGCTTATAAAAAACGATCATGTATAAGAAAATATAACTACATCCATGGATAAACTATTCATAGCCATACACATGTAATGGACGAGAAATAGATATTTCTATTAATAATAAATAGAGATAACAGTGACAAACTCTGTCGGCACCTCGCCGAAACGGAGTAACCGAGTCCTCCACCTGGGCCTCCACGACTTCATTCCTCCATCTCAATGGCAAGGTTACAAGGCAATGACAAGCTTGGGAAGAGCAACAATGTGTGCTCAAAAGGACAAAAGGATGCAGACTCAAGCATAAGCAATATGGGGCAACAATGAAATCTAGTTGCCTTGTTCTCAAATGTTATCCCTCTTCAATGCATCCAAGAGGCTTAATATATAGCCCTCCAATGGACAATGGAGGGTCGACTCTGAGCATTTCCAGGAATATGGGAGGACAAGATTCAAGTTATTTGAGACTCACTGAGAAAAACTCCAAAAGTTTTTGTTTTTATGCACATTTCTCGATGTACGCAGGCTATAGTGGAGCAAGATGTGTATAAACATGGGTATCAGCTTAAAAGTCGCATACAACAATGAACATATGTTTTTTAGGGAATTTCTTGGAACATCAAAGTATAATTCGAACAAGGGGGCTCCAAGGAGTCTGTAGAGGGACATGGAAGGCCATAAAAGTGTGATCTACCAGGTGTGGAAAAATCAGCTATAAAAAATGCCCCCTAATGTGTGAGGTCAGAGGGGTAACATGATGGCCGAAATACGTTATATCCATCCCAAAAGTGAAGTAATGAATACCTAGGTGGAAGAACCAGCCACTCATCAGTACAATATAATGATAAATATCAGCATCTAACTGTAAATATACATGTAGCAGTCCCGGATACATAAGAGTACAATGGCCATGAATAGGCATAATAGACATATGTCACATGTGGTCTTCGCCACATACAATATGCAGTGAACACGATCTCCATAATGGATGAAGATATCTGATAAGACACTGGAATCTGGTCATGAGAGTTGATATCTCATGAGTACTGGCACAATCAAAGTGGTAGCATTTGTGGAATGCCACTAAGCTTAGAGGTCTTATATGCAAATCGATACGAGTACATGTCCCATCACGTGAATAAAGGTGTCTAGGTCAAACATGATGGTCCATCGTCTGATTACCAGCCATTGATGTATACCGTTAACAGACACGAGATATCCCACCGATAATGATAATGGGAATCAAGGTACATAATGCAATCTAAAAAGTGCAAATAGATGTGTTGAGGTTGAACACTTGAAAGAGTCCATCGATCAGGGGACATTGATGTATTCCAAAAACTATCAATGGCGAGAAGACATGCTACTGATGACTGCAAGTCTCAAGGCACTCAATGGACTCTAGACTCCTATTCTAGAATAAATGATCTAAAGTCGATGGAATGGAATCCACTGGAAGGAGGGCATTAAGGCATCCCCCATCGACCAACACGAGGTACTCAGCAATGTTGGATGATTTGGAAGAACTCAGATGAACAAAATGTGTACAAACTAGTAACTGTATTGGGAATGGCCGACATGCAAAGACAAGATAACTAAGGATTGACCGAATCAGGCTAAAACTTCCTTTGAACAAGAGCATAAGGTAAATGGTGATTGAATAGGCAACATAGAATCGACATACCAACTGTGACAACTCTACGACACATGAGGCATTGACAAAGGCTCCATAGCTACTGGAAGCATAACCAATCGGTGGAAAAAACTCATAATAACGAGTACAACTCCTAAAGTCATACTAATAACCCAACCAATGGATGTGATATACAGTGCTCTGTTTGAAGGCAACATGACTCGATAGTTGCCAAAAGTAATATAATTTCTCATCTTTTTTTTTATGTTTTTTAATTTTTTTGGGACTTTTTCAGATTAGAAAGCTTGAAAAAGAATAAAAGTTCTTATAGTACACAACTAGGAGGAGACAAGTGTCGTGGAAAAGAAAACTAGTTACAAGCAGTGGAACATACCTATGCTCAATGCAAGGAAGCATGTGTAAGCTAAGAACACTCGGGGGAAGGTATCCTCCTGGTAAGGGATGATCAAGCTACAAAGGATATATAAAAGGCTATGCTTGGCTAGTATTGAGACAAGCTCAGGCTATATGGCTTATAACTCTAAAGCGAGGAGCCAACATAAAGCTCAATAAAGTGAGCAAAACACATGAAATACAATTACAACTTGATATACAAGGGAGTCCTTGTGGAATATGGCTAGCATAAATTTCAAGAGGGATATGAGGCTCTTTCTCAAATACTTGGAAGGATTATAAGGGACTCCCAGACCTAAGGGAGGACTCACAACATGGGTACCAAATGGAAAAGCAGGATCTATCTAGGGAACCCATGAATAGGAAGGCTCTACCACTTACATAATGCTACTTCTAATAACAATGTGAAGGTTCTGTAACATTACAAAGTGGGTTGGTACCTATAGTCAAGGTGACATCGTCATAAGGTGATGCATAATGAAAGTGGAAATGTGATCCTAACCTATATACCAGTTTAAAATTATAGTTGTCATGGGAATGAACGAGTTAAAGCCTCAGAGAGATTGTACAAAAAATGGACCCTACATGACAACAATATTTGTCCAAAATAGTTGGAAACAATCAGTAACGAATCCAAACTATAGAACATAGGGAGGATTGATCATGAGAACTGCATTCAAAGGAAACAATACGGTGGATGATGGGACATAAGAAGGAATGCAAGGTGTAGACCCAACATTCATGTATCCACTACCACCCCCGTGAGGGTCAACATTGGTGTGAAGACTGGGCGAAGGGAGTGAAAATCCTCCACAGATGGAGTAGAGGGTAGAATATGACCACTCCCAAATCCATGAGCAAGGTAAGGGGATGTGGTGCCCCCCAGTCCAACACCAGGGTCTATACTAGGACCTGGAGAAGGTGACGGGGTAATATTAGTGATATCAGGCATGCTGAACATAAAAGGACCCAAACTCAAGAGAACATAAATATACTCAAGTAACCACGATCCCTAAATCCAACTAGTGCACAAAGAGCACACTCATAAGAAAATATACAACCAGATGTAGACAAGCCAGAGGGGGGATAAATGAGCTCCCGAATGTAGTAGGTATGTCTCTCCTAGGAGAGGCCTGAAACTCCCATACACTATAATCAGAGGTGTGTAACCAATTATAGTGGCCCCCAGCTTCAACGCATAAAGTGACTATGCTTTTCGACCCCTACCTGGCCAGGACACTCACAAAATAACCTCTGCAAGTACCCCTTGCGATACCTAGGTAAGGCAACTAAGGCCAACCTAATATAAACAATGCTCAGGCATACACTCGTAGGCAGGATATACTGTATGGGAAGGGTAGAAAATATCGAAGCTCGAAAGCACCAAAGGTACCTCAAATGACCCCAAATATGATTAAGATCCAGAAAATATCTCTAGCACTGCATAGAGAATGGTAGGGGGCTATCCCCACCACAAACGTGTATGTTGCCTCGTGCTTAATTCCCGTGTAAGAGGAGCCTCTTGAGAACACTAATTATACCAAGGATTTCACTCTCTCATCTGGACAGACACCTACTTGTATCGTTTAGTAGTCTTGGATAAATTTACTCACAAAAACCTATTCCAAGACTCTAAAACCTAAGCTTGTTGATGTACCCTATCAAATAAAAATGTGTAATTCATTTTAAAATAAGTGTTGTTTTTAGAGGCTGTGATTACTCAAAGGAAATCACCGTGCAACCAATGATGTTATGAATCAGTAGTGAAAGTAAATATGCACACCTAACAAACAATGCCAAGTGCAATTTTGTCTTTAAATGTGAAAATTGGGTATGCCACTACATGAGATGCATATTTTTTCCTTACAGTGAAACAATTCCTACATGAAATTCTAACTACAACTCTCTTCCAAGCAATCCATTGCAAGTACCTCCTTAAATCCATATGTGAGATGCAAGTAAGAATGAAACTATATAATTATTTTGTATTTTCAATAGAAAAGAATGAAAATGCAATAAAAGTTATTAAAATTCTCAGTCTCTGCAGCAAGCATCAAACACAAGCCAAGCAAGACACCTAGACAAAAATACCGATGCACTAATGGAAAAACAAAAAAGGAGATAAATGACTAGACCTACTTTCAAAGAAAAATCAATGAAAAATGGGTCTATGGTCACAAAAGAAGCAATAAACAGACAACATCAGTACCTAAGAATACCTAGCCACACTCACAACCCACCCAACAACTTCCCACATAAAAAACTCAACCAAAAGGGAGGATGTATACAACTGTTGAAAGAATAGTAGCATATGTATGCGACAAGGTAGATGACATCCCGCGTATATACGCGAATATATAGTCTCTGACTCACTTATATAGAGAAGAATGTGGTAAAAAGAAAGCCAATGTCAAACCACTCTAGAGTGTCAATGGATGGACATACTACTAAATGTGACACAGAAATGGGGAGAAACAGAGAGCAAGTCAAGCACATTGTGCACTCAAACCCCATAGAAAAAAATTAGGAACTTCCCCATTTGAGTCTCCAATTCTGTTACTGATAGAAACTCCCTATGGCTTTGGGTAGACTGCAACAGACTGAATGACACCAAAAATAAATCCATTCCGATATGCAAGAGAAACACATGTTGCTAACACTGAGGGATATGAAACATACCTTATTCCAGACAGTTGATGTAGATCCCCATTGAGCTTTTTCAACACACTTGTAATTATAATTCACTCTCAACAACAGTAAACAAGACAAGCATGCTATATGTCAAAGTGTTAGACCTACTCTAACATATATAAAACCATAATGTATAATAAAATATAACTACATCCATGGATAAAATATTCATAGTCATACACATGTAATGGATGAGAAATGGATATTTCTATTAATAATAAACATAGATAACGGTGACAAACTCTGTCTGCACCTCGTCGAAATGGAGAAACCGAGTCCTCCATCTGGGCCTCCACCACTTCATTCCTCCATCTCAATGGCAAGATTACAAGGAAATGGAAAGCTTGGGAAGAGCAACAATGTGTGCTCAAAAGGACAAAGGGATGCAGACTCGAAGCACTATGGGGAAACAATGAACTATAGTTTCCTTGATCTCAATTGTTCTCCCTCTTCAATGCATCCAAGAGGCTCAATATATAGCCCTCCAATGGACAAGGGAGGGTTGAATCAGAGTGTTTCCAGACATATGGATGGACAAGAGTCAAGTTATTTAGGACTCATTGAGGAAAACTCCAAAAGTTTTTGTTTTTATGCACATTTCCCGATGTACACGGACTACAGTGGAGCAAGATGCGTATACACACGGGAATCAACTTAAAAGTTGCGTACAACAATAAAAATATGTTTTTTAGGGAATTTCTTGGAACATCAAAGTATAATTCGAGCAAGGGGGGTCCAAGGAGTCTGCAGAAAGACATGGAAGGCCATAAAAGTGTGATCTACCAAGTGTGGTAAAATCAACTATAACACCATGGAGGCTAAAAGAACCAACTAAAATTATGAATAAGAGAGCCAAGTATCCTCAATGAACATGGTTGAACTTTGAAGAAGTGGTTAGGTTGTACAGGCACAAAAATGGAAAACATTCACAATCACCACATGAATTCTCCAACGGTGTTGGTTATGAATCAATACAAGGCTACAAATATAAGTGAACACCAACGACCATCAAACAAGAAATGAGGCCCATGGACACAATAAGTATGGAAAAAAACTATAAAGAGGGACAAGAAACCTCATGGTTACAATGACATCAAAGATACTTGTAGAAATCCAAGTAGAAAATTTTGAACTCCTGAGTATTGAATGCACACCAAACTGATGAAGCAACAAGAGCTAAATGCACACACCAAAAATAAACTAATTCTCTAGAATGAATCCCGACACATAAGTCCTCATGAGGTACTCATTTACAATTGAGAGAAGATCATATGTTGAGTGTCCCTATGGATGCCAATCCATCTCACAAGACTGCATGGATCACTAGTCGTTGCAACCACTAGGACAATATAAGAGTTGGTGTTGTGTACAACACTCACTCTAAAGATGTTTGATCTCGATAGAACATGGTGAGTAAAAAATTATCCATTTTTTGCATTTCATACCAACACCCCCACAATACCAAAATGAGTGGAAAAGATGAAGATTCACCTTTACCTTATGTACAAGGTGTTTTTACCTTACATACAAGGAATGGCTCATAGAATTTCACACTGTATTTTGGAAAAGAACATCAGAACAATTTTTTCACCACTAAACAAACTCATAAATATTTTAAGTTCTATGAAAGATCCCGTCGTCCCTTAGTCATAAAAATGATTTTATGAAATTACTTGTGGACGTGGTAAAGCCTACATAGGTGAAAAATGAAGATATATCATTACCATAATCAAGGAACACAAAGCAAATATCATCCAAAATAGAATCGAGATATCGGATTTCATAGAACACACAAAAAACTAAACATCACATCAAAATTGAAGAAACCAAGGTTATTGCGAGATCTTTCATTGGACAAAAAGAATGTTAAGAACCCTAGTTGCAACAATAGGGATGACAACCTAGTCCTAAGGAGATATTGGATTCCAAGCATTAATATGGGTTAATTTGGTTTTATATATGCCTAGTCCTAAGGAAAATGATCCAAGACACTTTCAAAATTAAAAGTATAGTGTGTACATAACCATGCATGCTTTTAGAAAGATGAGATCATGAAACACTTGTTCCACACAACACATCATGTAAACCGTGTTGGAATTATTTTTCAATCAAATCAAATATGTCTGTAGATGTGCTTTTAACTTGTGATTGACATCAAGTTAATACACTCCATCTCAAGTATTAAATGTTGGCTGATATGTTGAAACATGCAGTTTATAATGCATTGCTCCATGGGTGTAGTGGATCGAGGAGAGGCTAGAGCCATTGTTCTTGGAGGACTTGATGTGGGTTTAGAAAATCCAATTCATAAATGTGCAACAGTGATCACAAAAGATTGCAATATTTCCTGACATGCTATCCGTGTGTTGTGTTTCTTTGTTCTAAAGTTTCCACCATGTCTAAATTTTTATGGGTTAATGAAATCGATGGTTCTAGGCATTTCCCCCTCCATGCTTTGCTACACCCCTTTCAATTCGTATCAAAACATTGAAAGATCCAGTTTTTCCATTAGTTGTAGCGTGAGCTCAATTTTGTAGCGAATGCGAGAGTTCCATTTTGCATAACATATATACCTCCGTTGTGGCACTATTTAGAGATCACTGCATGAAGAAACTTGTAAGCGGTGTGCTAGAGATTTCTTATGGGCTAAAAACTGTTGCTAGGGTTTTGTAAATAATAATAAAAAACGTGTCCTCGTTGCACAGAGAGATAGTGCCCGCCGTTGGTTGAGTTTGGTCACTCTCATGGATTCAAGACCCAAAAGATCCACCCCATTCATTATTTTTTGTTTGAGTTTGATTTTGTAGAGAACAACTCCAGCAGACGATTTTTAATCCTTTGGGTAGAGAAATTTGAGGAAATTTCATTGGTTGAGACATGATGAAAGTTGCTTGCAACTGAGTTGTTGGGAAACGCACAACTGTTAGATTTTTTTTTTTTGTGAAGTGGTGTACAACTATGTTGGAATGTGGTCTTAAGGTTCTTTATAAGAATTGGAATCATGTGAACCCGCGTCCCAGAAAGAAAAGATGCACATGTGCACAAAAATCCCTTCATAGAAAAGTGTGGTGATGTCTGAGTTTTTGAAGAGCCAAAGCTTGTGAAATAGGGGAACATGCTGATCGACCTAAAGAGAGAACGGGGAATAAGTGTGTAAGATCCTTCTTGTGAGCATTGAGATGGATTCTAGTGTTTTAATTTTCCTTCCTAGTGTTAAGCTACAAGGGTGTTCTGTACGATGACATCTCATGTGAAGGAAGAAGATCCCAAAACAGGGACATGCATTGCAACCCCTCTACCCATAGCCATATTTGTTGCTAGTGCAATCTCTTCTACTGTGGACATATATAGTAGTGTGGATAAACTAAAAATATTTGGAAGGTACTCCTCATGAGCCAAGTAGAAGCTCATAGAATGGTGTAGGAGGGTCGAGAGCTATCGATTGAAGAGAAGGAGCAGAGTTGCATATGGAAATGCTTCTCGGAAAATTTTTGGAGAAACCTGTTACTTTGGATCTATAAATAATCAAGTTCTTAACAAGTATGTAGCCACATGATTTAATAAGGATGTTGTAACCATTGTTGTGGAAATTTTTGGTGATGATCAACATAAGCTTTTGTAGTTGGTAGTTGGGAAGGAAGTGTATTATATCATCTTTGCTGGAGGCAAGTAGTGACAAATTAAGGGAGATTTTCAATAAATTTGTTTAGTCAATTGCATGTTGGATAGAAAGAATTTCAAGGACATTTGAATTTAGTAGATGTAAAGGTAATTTCTCCTCGATTTAATGGCATAGAAAGAGGTAAAATTTCTGAATGTTGAATGGGAATGTTTAATTTTAGATCAACTAACCATGGATAATTTAAGGGGTTATATATAGCCCATGGGCTATATTAAGGGGGTTACAAAAATTTATTGGGCTATTTTCTTATATGGAAAGGGTTTTTTCAAATAAAATATATTCACCCAATATTTATTAGAGAAAAAAATAAATCCAAAATGAATAACCTCCCATATATTAATGAGGAAAATGAAATATTAGCCAAAAAATTCCATCTACATATTATATTATTGATAAAATAGCCTTCAAATTTTCCTATATATTAGGGAGATTCACCCATTTATTAAACAAATAAATTTCAATGGTGTTCTTAAAATTATCCTTGCATCTAACTCTACACATACTGCTTGGATAAGACATGGCTTTGTTTTGTAACCCCAAATACCATCATAATGATGTAAAACAAAAATAATGTTGAGAAGAATTATAAGTTTTTATGTTTGATGAGGTTGATATGAGATAATTTTTATAATTAAACTAAAATTTTATTATGCTTCTTGTCGGGTAAAAGAAAAATTCTTCACTTTTAGGAGAGATCCTGAACGATGTGTAAGTTCAAGCTATTAAAGAGCGATGAATTCATTCTTGTAGTGACTGAAATAAAATAAAAGGAAGAGGTCAAGCACCTTCGATATACCAGCAATGTAAATATGGTAACAACTGAAGTTATGTGATTATTGTTAAGTGACAAAGAGGATCTCCAACATGAAGAAGAGTCTAGTAGGCAAGGCAAAGGTTCACTAGTGATTAAAAAAAATGAATGAAGGCTTCTAAAAATCAAAATTACAGATTTGAAAATCTATTGCCATAGATGAAGGTGACCAATTATAAGCGGGTAGCTGACTTGTCACGTAAGCAACTAGCCAAGTTAATGTTCATAAGAATGGATTGTGAATATTCAAAATGAATGAAGTTGAAGGAGCCATATAGGAGTTGTGGTTGAAGGTTTGAGCAATGTCACCAAAGCTGAAATTGATGTAGGAATGCATGAAAATGATGGTGAATTCGATGAAGGCGAAATTGGAAATTCCATGATAAGTACACCTAAAATGATAGAAGAATTCCTTGAAAGGAATTGTGCATATGCTAAATTGATCTGCAATAGGAATTAGAAGTGAGGGTCAAAGAGCCTCACCTCTAAGCTAAACTTTACAAGTTAAAATTAGATCTTGAAGAACAAGCACAATAACACAATGAATAGGAGAGGAATGCAAATATTGACTTGTTCATTATGGAGGCAAAAGGGCCTTTATACAAAAATTACATAATGAACCATGTTTGAAATGGTCAAAGAGACTAGGTAGCTAACCTAGCTAACTTGTGTGAACAGGTGCTCAACACAACAAGTGGGATGGATGATCCCTCAAGTCAACCCATAAATATTACAATGAAAAACAATTATTAGAACTCAAAATGGAGATAAGATCGAGTGGACTGCTGAAATTTAAAGAAGAATTAATAGTAGATATACCTGCAAATATGAAGAATGTTGTAGAAGGGATTGATGAAGAACTTGCAACTATGTTGTATGCTGCAAAAGTTCAAACTTATCAAGAAGAGGATGAACAACTAACAACAGGACTTGCAACTTGGTATGTTATGAATAATATGAAAAAACATGATCAAACACAAACTGTAGTTGGAGTTGTTGCAGTAGTTGTAAGAATTGAAGAATTTGAAGATATGATACGACCTATAGAAGAAGCTAAGAAGGATGATAATTATCCAAATGAATTGAAATTATATGAAGCTAAAATGTGCGAAACTGAAGATGGAAAAATCATGGAGAGTAATATTCTAGGAACAATTGATTTCCTTAATGAGTTTTGTGTTTGTGATGATATAAGTCTAAAAAGGAACAAAGAAAATGCAGTAGATGCTGGAGATGAAGAAATATACAATAGTGGGGAAGTGGTGAAACATGTTGAGCACCTTGAAGGAAATGGGAGCAATATTGTAGTGAATTTAGAAGAAGATTTTAAATTGAATATTGAAGATTCATAAGAAAGGAACACCATTCTTAATGTTGTAATTGAACCATGTAATCATGGATTTTAAAATAAAATTTTATATAAGTTTTGATACTTCATGACGAAACAATTATTAATGATGATGAATGCAACCATAATGAGGATTCTATCACTAGAGAAAATGGAGGATGAAAATAAATGAAGTTAAGAATATAGGCTTGAATTGACCGTTTGAAATAAACTGGAATATAAAGAGTTTTGAAGACCAAGTTGCAGAAAAAAGAAAGCATTTGAATGTTGTTGTAAGTGATGAAGTAAGCCTAATTTCATGATGATGTAAACATGAACTATATTTACCAATGAAGAATTAGATATGATTGACGAATTTTTTAATGTCAATTATGATGAAAGTAGAACAAAAATCAACATATTTCACACCAAATGTGAACAAGATTATAAGGAGAATGAAAATGGTAAGTTTATAAGAGATGGAAAGTCAGTTATAAGTAGGAAAACATAAGAAATAAATGACAAGGTTGAAAATGATATTGCCTTGAAAGACATGGTAAAGAAGGAAAATAGAATGAAGATGCCTTCATCATGAATTGTTTTGAGAATAAATATTTTTCTATTACGAGGGAGCATGTGGATAGTTCTAAAGAGGAAGGATTTCATGTTGAGGATGGACATCCACGATGTGTAAACATCGTCTTAAAACCAATTAAGGAAGATGGTTCTAGATAAGCTAAAGTGAAAGTGAATGGTTATCTTGAAGTGAACTGTATATTGTTAAATAAAGTGATTATTATCATATGCATGAAAATTGAAGGTTGTTTAGATGTTGAAGAAGGTGATGTGAATGATTAAACGAAGGAAACTCTTAAAGTTACATGTACAGTTTCTGATAAATATTTGATAATTAGTTTAATGTTTAATCTTTGTCATCTCTATATCTATTAACAGTCACCTGCCACTTTACTCATAAATATGCTAATCAACTTCCCTTAATGTTTAATCTTTGTCATCTCTATATCTCTATATCTGATAATTAGTTATAGTTGACAATGAAGNGTCCCCTGCCACTTTACTCATAAATATGCTAATCAACTTCCCTTAATGTTTAATCTTTGTCATCTCTATATCTCTATATCTGATAATTAGTTATAGTTGACAATGAAGGAAACTATTAAAGTTTTGCAGCTTCCCTTGATTACTTATTTAAATTTATAGACAAGAAATGGAAATAGTTGTCCAAGGCATGCCAAGAGTAACCCTGGACATAAATACCATGTCACATCCATAAGGTAAGGACTTGTTGTTTTGCGGCTTCCCTTGTTTACTTATTGTGCCGAGAGGTGTTCTACAACCCAGTATGAGGGAGATATTGTAATGTTTTTCCATCTTGTAACGTTTGTTACTAACAAAATAATAAAAATTAAATTTTTAATTATCCGCCAAAATAAATGTCGGCCACAAAAACAACCTAATATGGGGGAGGTGTTGTAATGTTCCCACCCAACAAAACAATAAAAAATTAAAATTTAATTATCCACATGAAAATCTCGGCCAGAAAAACAACACAATATGGGGGAGATGTTGTAATGTTCCTACCTAACAAAATAATAAAAAATAAAAAAATGAATTATCCGCAAAAAAAATGTTGCCCTTGCACATGGTTTTAAAACCATGTTCAAGGCGTCCTAGACAACCCATTGTTTTATTGTACATGGTTTAGGAGGGCCTTGAAAATGGTTTTAAAACCATGTGTAAGGCCACCTAAACAACCCATGGTTTTATTGTACACGGTTTATGAGGGCCTTGCAAATGATTTTAAGACCATGTGCAAGGCCTTTTAAACAACCCATGATTTTAGGAGGGCCTTACACATGGTTTTAAAACCATGTATGGGGGAGATGTTGTAATGTTCGTTCCTAACAAAATAAAAAAATAATAAAAAATATTATATGTCGGCCATAAATAATATTAAATATTAAAAAATAAAATTATTATATGCCGACCTTAAATAAAAAGATGTGTCTTTTAGTTTCAATCAAATCAATGGCTATATATAGGACACACCAAAGTTGATAGCTCCTTGAGTGCAATACTTAAGAAGAGGTTTACACCTCGAGATATTTGATCCCTCTCGGTGCTTGATAGAGCCTAGGATTTTGATCTATGTTGGTTTAATTTAATAGACAAGAAATGGAAATAGTTGTCTGAGGCATAATAAGAGTAAGCATGCCAACCAAGAGTAAGTTTGCATATAAAACCCATGTCACATTGTTGTAATGTTTTTCAACTTTTTGAAAGAGTTATTTTTATTTATTTATTTAATTTAATGGAGATAACATGTTCATTTAAACATCAACATCAATTTCAATTTAAAAAATGTTCCTTCATTAAAGTAACCCTTATGATCCACTTCCATGGAGGCTCATACTTATACAATGTATATAACTAGATGGAGGGTGATCTTATTGGTGGGAAAGTAGGAAGATTCTTTGGATATGAGTTGGGAATGCATTTCAATAGTATTGGGGAGAAGAGACTCTCGAATCTCGAGATCCTATGTCTAACCTATAAATTTAAAAGCTTGAGTGTTTCATCTTTTAATGGATAGCTACTCCATACATAGGTTCAACTCAATTAAATACACCTAGGATATTAACTCTAAGGTTTTGTTGATGCCTGGAAATTCGTAGGTAACAACAGTTAGGGATTCTCCCCAGTAAACGTTCCCAACTAGCCCATTACTGTTTGGTATGGGGAATCTGTTCGGTTTACGGTCCGGCTACCATAGGTCAAATAACAAAATACAAGGTTTTACCGGTTACAGCCTGGTCCACCGTGTGTTGGCTTCCTATTTTGACTATTCAGCATGATATTTCTAGTTTCAAGTCACATGAGATCAAATGCTAGTCAGCCTTATTTAGTGTTGTTTTGTACATGATTATGCCTTTTTGAAGATCAACATTGCTAAGTTTTGGTAAGTGACTTTTTAATTGCTTATTCATTACTTTGCTTTGTTTTTATGCGTATAATGCAACCTTTAAGTTTCCATTTAAATACTTGGTCAACTAATGAGTCTTTGTTTCTTCCATGTAGTGGTATCGGGGCTCAGAAGATATGTTGAACCAGCGATTTGGGGGATTCTGTCCACAGTGGAGATGTTTCTCTTGGATTCACATCACCTTCTAGATGCTTATGAAGATTATCCAGTGCTGTTCTGAGGATGTCATTTGCTCAAAGTGGCATTCCCGTCCTTGATCAGGAACCCGATTTCAGGCTCAATTTCTGAACAATCGGTTGAGAATTGCTCAAAACGGTTTGAAACCCACTTCACAAATGGCCCCATTTACCCTTGATTGAGAGCAGTGTTCAGAATTTCTGAACGAATGTGGAGAAATCCTTTCCGGAACAGACGTGGTTTTGCCAGATTTGGTGTTGGCCGTTTTCTGGGTAGTTGCACGAATTTCAGATATTTGGAATGGATCTTGCCCATCTATCCATGTATAAATAAATCCTGAGAAGGGTGGATACAGAAGAAGACTGTAAAACTCTATTTTTATCAATAGATCCAACGTTTATCTTCTTTAAAGCTTCGATTTAAGACTGGCAGGTGTTGAGGGCAGGGCCCACCTTCAACACCAAACCTTTGTACTTAAGTATTGTTTGTTTTGCAGTAAGTAGAGTGATGTTTTATCATTTGACATTGTTTTTATGGAATGTTAATGGTTTTGTTCATTTGTGAGTTGAAATGGAATGTATGTCTGCAGAATATTAATTAATATCATTTGCATTCAATCTAGCCTGTAGAATAGATTCAGGAGTGGATTTGTATTTTAACCCTCTTTGGTTTTCAGCGAGACATTGCTCATTGATGATTATGGTTCTTGTTTAAAGACTTTGTTCAGGGTTATGGCATTTACAAACTGTGTGATGAACTTGATTTGGTTTTTTGTAGAATCAATTTAATGAAGGTTGAGAATAGATTGAAATTTCATATTTCTTTTGTTGTCAGCATTATAGTGACTAGTGAATAGCTCCAATAGTGGTTTAATCCTTTTGACTTTTGAGTTTACAAGACTGTAGGGTATTGTCTGATTGTGTTGTGTGGATTTCAAAAGAATTTGCAGCATTTGTGGAGTTAACGGAAGATTTCAAGACTTTAGTTTATAGAGTATTTAGGGCTTTTCAAACAACATTTTGCAGATTGGTGTTGGATAAAATTAGGAAGAAGAATCATAGTTCATTGATTTATTTCCTAGGGATTGAACACCAATCTCACAGTGTATGTAGATGAGAGTAAGTGTGTATGCTTCGAACAGTTCCAATATTCATTGGTGTGCATTTTATAGTCTCAACATTCTTTTGTGTGCTTTTGTATGCATAGGACGCAGACAGGGTATATTCTGACAGTAGCAGCAAGTCAAATTTCCTTTTGTCAAACTGTTTGTGGACAATTTAAGGTTAAGAGGAAATAGATTTCATCTCAGTAATTATTTGAGAAATGTTTGTATATATTTCAGCATCAAACTCTGTAGGGTTAATGGTTGGAGTTTTAGATATAACACAAGGTCATTAAGATTGATTGAGCATATTCATTTGGTAGGTAAGTTCTTTTCTTAGCAGGCTGTTTGTTTTGAAGAGTAAACCATAATTTTTGTAGCTTAAGATTGTTGTAGTTTAGTATTGTTTTGGAAGATTGCTGTAGTTAGTATTTCTTTGGAAGATTAGTATTGCTTTGGAAGATTGTTGTAGGTTATATTGAGTTTGACAGTAAGACAGGGGTCAGCAAATTGATATCCTTTTCTTTATGACAGACCTAGGAACTCGTAGCATTGATCATTCAATACAGTAATAGCTTCGTCAATATCATTTTTGTTTGTGAATAGACTAGAATTTCTTGAAGTATTAGCATTGAGCCTACTTTTCCCGCACATATAGTGTAGCAGCTCAAAGTGAACGTACCCTGGTTGACAATTAATTGAAGGTAAATTAATCAATGATAATTTTACCCAACACCGTGTATATTTTAGTTTTTTGAATTTAAGTATGATATGCAAGTGCCTATCTAAGAATGCAGATTGATAGAGAATACGAGGAGAAGTCACAATGTGATGCGCAGGTTCTTACCTCTCGTCTTAACTCACTCGCATCTAAATCACACACAACAAGAAACTAAAACTAACTATCTAACCTATCCCTAGGGAGAAAGATTATCATTTATCAATGAGTAATGTATTTCTGTGCATGCATTAAGAAAAATCACAGATAGCTGTTACTTAATTCAAAACACATGAACATTAATAGATATATGAACAACAAGATAACTCATTGTTTATGAAAAGCCTTCATTACTCATAGTGGAAATTTCATAGAATAAACCAGAGCTCATTCATAACAAGAACATAGGTTCAAAGAGTTAGAACGATCTCACATCTAATGGACAACAAATGAAAATGAAATAGTTCACATTCAACAAATCCATAGCACAGCATTTGAAACCTTCCACCAAGCTTTCTCCAATAGGAAACTTGTAATTTCTTTATTGCAAAAGAAAATAGTTCTTCTTACAACATACTCTCACAAATCTATCTGGGAAAAAGTCCTCTATTCTATCTAACTCTCCTATACTTATACTACAAGAAAAACTCTTGCGATGCCCCTTGGTGACCTTTGGGCTCCCCCCAACCGTTCAGTCCCACAATTTTCTCTTTTAGTGAGTGCTCATGATTCATACAATACGTTACATTTCAGATTTAGATTTTAAGAGCACTTTATAAAAAGGGACCAACTTGGTAACTGATGAACTTTTCTCAAGCCTGGGCCTCTGCTGCTAGATCTCAGACCCTTACTTTCTTCTGATTTGTCTTCTTGACATATCTTCTCTACAGCAGCAATCACCCTGTCATGAATAACCAGTTCTTAAATCACTTAACGTTTGACAAAGTAACACAAACTGTATTAAAACATACATCTTGTAAAGTGAACTATCAAAAATATTAATGCATGAAAAGAAAAATGATAATGCAAGAAAATCCTGCAAGTTCGTATCATGAACTCTGCTTAATCCACTGTCCAAATTAAAATCACAAACCTGAAAAACAGACTCTTTACCTCAATCCAAGCCGCATCTGGACCAAATTGAAATCCTCCGATGAAAGCATGAATCATGACAAAGTAACCACCATCAAAAAATAGAGTAAAAGCACACAAGAAAGGTGGGAAAACCCTCACCTGTGGGAAAAATACTAAGCATTGGACGAAAACAAAACTCTCATCGGCAGACAGAAACACTATCAGTCGGGTGGTTAGTGCACTAAGGAGCCGCAACAGCGGAAGACATAAGGACTACGGCTTCTGCGACAATAGGACATCATCGATGATCAGAAGAACAGGGAACTAGCTAGAAATACATCAGCAGATAAACCAACTAAACATCGGAAAGATAGTGTACTATTCAGCCGCAACGGCAGGAAAAAAATCAGACTACGGCTTCCGCTTTCAAATGAAAACTGCGGCGATCGAAAGTTTTAATGACTAAGTTTCGGTGATGGTGAGCTCAATGCCGCCGGCGTGTGGGTGACACAATGGACTAGCCCTCCGATCAATAGTAAAAAACCCTTCCGATAGCGCAAAGAAAAACAGAAAGTTAAAACAAAAAAAACCACAGCATCGGTGAGCGCAAGGACTAATGCATCAGTGGGATAGTTCACTGAGGAGATGCAACATTGAAAGTCATATAGACTAAGGGTTCTGTGGCAAAAGAAAAACATCGGCGGTCGGCAACTCTAAAGCTAAAGGTTGGAGCTCATAACCACTAATCATCGGTGAGTTAGTTCACTAAGGAGCCGCAGCGACGGAAAAAAATCAGACTACGGCTTTCTATCAAAGTCATAAACCGTTCCGATAGTGAAGAAACAAAAGCAATAAACCATGGAATCGACAAGGATAAGAACTAATCCGTTGGAACGTTCATTAGTTGGCTTCTGCAACGGCAGCTGCATAGAGAACTACGACCCCGATTCAAACTTCGATTGCCCTCCGATAGAGATAAAACCAACCATCGAAAATTGAAATAAAAGTTAAGTGTTCAAAAGATTCTTGGCTCGGCAGCAATGAAATCAGTTTGTTTAACCTCCGAAATGGTGGCGGCATAGATAACGAAAGTTCCGACCAACTTCAACTGACTTCCGATAGTGCTAAAACAAAATCATCGATCGAGCAAATGTTAAAAAACAAAAAAATTCCATAATCAAAAGATTTGGCTAGACAAAGGTAGATTTATATCATCCAAATTTCGAAATGAAGGAAACAATTGACCTTAATTCAAACTCAAGAAAATCTAAATTTGTAGCAGAGGGAAAAAACAGAGTTCAGGAAACCGCAAAAAACAATCCAGGCAAGATAAAATCAAAAGGAGGGTCCAATTTTTTTTTTAAAATTTGGGAAAACAGTTGCAGCTGCAACAATTGGCGACTACCTGGTGAACCCAGATCTCTGGAAAACTTCTTCTTTGAGCAACATAATGTTTTGACAATAAAACCAACATGTTGAATTCTTCTAGATGTATGATTTCCCAAATGACAAATGTATGTACTTTTAATCATTGATGATAGTCCAATTTAGGAAAATGGATACCAAGATTTCAAAGTCAAGATAACTCTTTTGAGGCCAAGAATATGAGTTTCATTTTTTACCTCTGTATTCAGGTAGCTTCCAGCTTGGACACCACAGGATTGTAACATATGGTAAGCAGAAATATTCATTTGTTCCTCATTCCCATGCCATTTTTCACTTTTGTGCTTTTGGACTTTTTTGTCCTTTTTGAGTCCTCCTGCATGCCTTTCTTTCTGAATTTTTTATTCAGGATCCTCTATCCATAGTGTCCTTTTGTGTGAGAGATGTATTGATTTTTAGCGCATGGATGGAGAAGAACTTTGGCAATTTTGTACTCATATGGTTCAGTGCTTTGTTTTGATACATATTGCTTTCTTAGGAGATTTTTTGACTCTTATTTGCCTTTTGGCTTTCAATTCTTATCATGGGATCATTTATATATAATATAATGTTTACCTTGCTTCCTTTCCATGGGTCCTTACTGTCACTCCCTCAGACATTTTTAAATGTGAGATGGATGGAGCCTCGAAATAGTATTCCAGACCTTTTGATCGTGAGTTATTTTATAAGGATTAAGTAGGAATTCAATGTGTTCATAGCCATTTAGGAAGACTGCTAAACCAGAAGAAATTCTTTCAGATAAATCAATGGTACACAGTCTTATAATCAAGGATTTTTGTTAACCAGAATTCTGATGCTCTCCATGCAACCAAAAGTTTGCTTCTTTTATTGAAATCAATCAAAATCTAACTAAAAAAGATAGATATAAAAGAAATCAACAATAAACAACCGAATCAATTTATTTATTTACAAGATAATCAAGAAATAAAAATCAAGAAAAATAAAGTTTGAGAACTAAACCACTAACTGGTCAGTTCTCTGTCCACCCCTATAAATCTGGCAACTTGTAAGTTAAGGGGCTAGGCTTTACTGAAAAGGCCTAACCATTATAAAAAAATACTGTACTTGAATAAAAAACTACATCTACTATTTTACAATCAATCTCATCTTCCCGTGAAAATCGAAGGATATCGGGCTGGGTGTCTAGTGTACTGCTAGCTTATTCCACTTGGTAGTTTCCTGGTTCTAGCTCAATTAGATAATTTCCCAATACAGAATTCATTGGTTAATTTTTTTCTTCGAATTGAGTAACATTGTGCTTCATGTGGGGCTCTCTTAATATTTTTATTTGATTTGGACTTCCCTTATGAGGCAACCAAAGATGTGACCAATCTGATGTGAAATACCCATTTAGCCTTGCTGACCAGTCTTGATTCAAAACAAGTCCATAAACATCAGGTATGTATGCTACTACAATATCAATGTACTGACATATCTTTTCATTTGTAGATAAGCGAATCAGAACATCTTCCATTTCCCCGACAACTTTCACATTGGTCCTGTCTAGCTGAGTAACCTGCCAGTTAGTTGGTTTAGGTTGTCCATTGACCTTCTTGCAGATTGACAGTGGCATAACATTGACTGCTGACCCTGAGTCTACTAAACAATTGTGCACATTATGGTTCAAAATCTCAAAATTCAAAAGGAATGGCGGGGTTTTAAACCTAGCTTTACCTCCCACACTTGCTTCAACAATTTCTTCTACATGTTGATTGTTAGTGGGAAGCTCTTCCTCTGGTACTTCAAGTGATTTTAACAATTTTTTCTTTTGTTGAGGTACATTCCACATTTTAAATAATGAAATATTTGCCTTAGCCCTTTTAATGTCCTCCACAATATCGTACCCCATCTCAGGTGCTTTGAGATTTTCCTTGACATTATCAACTTTGTCTTCAATAGGTTTAGCAGGCATGTTGACTTGTTTCGGATCTTGACTAGTAATGGTAAATTCAGGTTTTTTATCAGCTGTGGTGCTCTTCTGAATTTTCTTTACATTCTCTTGAATTCTCTTAATTTTCGGAAGTATTGAATTTTCTTTATTTAACAAACCTTGACTTCTTGTTGTCACATTTGTTTCTAATGTCTCTTCATGTTTCAGAGAACCTTTGTATTTTGTATCAAAAAGTGAGACACAGTCCCATAAAACCAGAGCATCGTCATCTTGTTTTTCTGTGGATTTATTACCCTTTTCTTCCTCATCATCAGCTTCTGTTAGTTTAGAGTCCAATAGCTAATTCATTACTAATGTCATTGAATTGATCCATTGGGGGCAATTTTTTTTCAGAATGAGGCTGCTGATGAAAGGTGAAAAAATTACCCATACCTACCTCAGTTAAATTCATTGATGCAGGACTGTGTGGAGGAGGTTCAAAGTGATTGTTATCTTCCCTCCTTTTATAGTAAGGCTTGTATGCTTTATGAGCCTCCTTTCCTTTTTCCAAATCTATCACTCTGTTAGATAGCTTCTGCATCATTTTCAACATTCCTTCAAATGTTTTTTCTCCCAACTGCTTAGGATAATCTTCTATGCTCTCTTTTTCAGCTTCTACCCTCTCAGCTTCTTCTTAAGTTTATGACAATGTAGGTTTGACTGACATCTTGGCAAACATGGCCAATTCAGTCCCTAGAGCTGAAGTATAGTATTCACTCAAAACTTTATCATATGGTTTATTAGTTGCAAAAAAATTCTTTAGATAAGCAACAAACCTTTCAGTGAAACTATGCACTTTTTCCTTCCTTTCTTTCTTTAAAGCGCATAACCCTTTCATCAGAGCTGCATGAGTTTTTTGGACTGCATATTTACTTCTAAATATTCTTTCAAATGTATCCCAGTCTATGATTGAGTTTGCAGGCAGAGCAAAATACCATGAGGATGCTGCTCCTTTCAGGGTATGTGGAAACAATCTGTAGACTACATCTTCATGTTCTCCAGCCCGTAGTCCTTCTATAGCCAAGTAAAAGCTTTGCAAATGATCATCTACCAAAATCTTTTCACTTGGGTCAAACTTAGGAAACATTTTCTCAAAATCTTGAGGTAAGTCATGCAAAGGAGGTGTTAGGTTTAATGGTGATCTAGCCCTCCAAGCAGGTGGTGGATTTGGTGGGTTAGGTGGCTGATTTGCATTTACATTTGCCATGATTTTAAGTGGAGAGTGAGGTGGTGAATGAATAGGGGTATGAACAGGTGAACAGTAAGGTGTATTTGGGTCCAACTGATTCAGAGGTTGAACAACTTCCTGTAAGGCTATTTCTACCAATTCTTCAAAATATTCAACCAACACTGCGTCTTCCAATATAGGACGTTCTTTCTTTCAATATCCTCTTCTGGGTAAGGCAGGGATAATCAGTAATCCTCCAATCTTCTTCACATATGCCCTATTAAATCTTCTTAGATCATTGACTACTTTGTTATCGACAGAATACATACATTAGAGGAAATTTCAACTCAAAATGGGCCTTTTAAATTTTATTCAAATTCCATGTCATCATGAGTTAGCCAATGAAATTGCTTTAAATTTGAAATACCGTATAGGTCTTAAACACTTTTTTAATATAAATTTGGGGATAGGTATCATAAAAAAAACTACTTTTTTTGTTTGTATTTTTGACATATCTCCCCGTGTTTTTACTCAAATTTCGATCGGGAGAGCTCGTTGGATGCGGAATTTAATTCCGCATCCAACGAGTACCCACTCGGCATACTTTTGATGGACCCCGCTACCCCAAAAACAAGAAATACCTGAAAAAACGTAATGATGACATCACCATTACATTTTTTCAGGTATTTCTTGTTTTTGGGGTAGCGGGTTCCGTTAAAAGTATGTCGAGTGGGTACTCGTTGGATGAGGAATTTAATTCCGCATCCAACGAGCTCTCCTGATCGAAATTTGAGTAAAAACAAGGGGAGATATGTCAAAAATACAAACAAAAAAGTAGTTTTTTTCCTTTCTTCCTCAAAAATTAATAAATATTATTTTATTATTTTAACTATTATTTTATTAGTTCATTTTAGGAGGCCCATTTTGAGTTGAAATTTCCTCTAATGTGCTCTTTACCCTTTTCTTCCAGAATTGGATTGGGAAACAAACTGCTCTCAGAACTGTTATCGGTGGAATAGTTTTGAGGAAATGGGTTTCCTCGGCCAGCCATGCACTGGCTGCCCTCCTTCTAGCACCAAAAACTGTTGATTCCTATAAATTCGCAGGTAACAACAGTTAGGGATTCTTCCCAGTAAATGTTCCCAACTAGCCTGTTACTGTTTGGTATGGGGAATCCGTCCGGTTTACGGTCCAACTACCGTAGGTCAAGTAACAAAATACAAGGTTTTACCGGTTATAGCCCGGTCCATCGTGTATATTTTTAGTTTTTTGAATTTAAGTATGATATGCAAGTGCCTCTCTAAGAATGCAAATTGATAGAGAATACAAGGAGTGGTCACAATGTGATGTGCAGGTTCTTACCTATCGTCTTAACTCACTCGCATCTAAATCACACACAACAAGAAACTAAAACTAACTATCTAACCTATCCCTAGGGAGCAAGATTATCATTTATCAATGAGTAATGTATTTCTACACATGCATTAAGAAAAATAAAAAATAGCTGTTACTTAATTCAAAACACATGAACATTAATAGATATATGAACAATAAGATAGCTCATTGTTCATGAAAAGCCTTCAGTACTCATAGTGGAAATTTCATAGAATAAACTAGAGCTCATTCATAACAAGAACATAGGTTCAAAGAGTTAGAACAATCTCACAGTTAGGACAACAACTGAAAATGAAATAGTTCACATTCAACAAATCCATAGCACAACATTTGAAACCTTCCACCAAGCTTTTTCCAAAAGGAAACTTGTAATTTTTTATTGCAAAAGGAAATAGTTCTTCTTACAACATACTCTCACAAATCTATCTGGGAAAATTTCCTCTATTCTATCTAACTCTCCTATACTTATACTACAAGAAAAACTCTTGGGATGCCCCTCGATGACCTTTGGGCTCCCCCCAACCGTTCAATCCCACAATTTTGTCTTTTAGTGAGTGCTCATGATTCATACAATACGTTACATTTCAGATTTAGATTTTAAGAACACTTTATAAAAAGGGACCAGCTTGGTAACTGATGAACTTTTCCCAAGCCTGGGCCTCTGCTGCTATCGATCTGTTTGAGATCTCATAACCTTACTTTCTTTTTCTTTGTCTTCTAGACATATCTTCTCTACAACAGCAATCGCCCTGTCATGAATAACCAGTTCTTAAATCACTTAGCGTTTGACAAAGTAACACAAACTATATTAAAACATACATCTTGTAAAGTGAACTATCAAAAATATTAATGCATGAAAAGAAAAATGATAATGCAAGAAAACCTTGCAAGTTCGTATCTTGAACTCCGCTAAATCCACTGTCCAAATTAAAATCACAAGCCTAGAAAACAAACTCTTTACCTCAATCCAGGCCGCATCTGGACCAAATCGAAATCCTCCGATGAAAGCATGAACCATGAAAAAGTAACCGCCATCGAAAAATAGAGTAAAAGCACACGAGAAAGGCGGGAAAACCCTCACCGACGAGAAAAATACTAAGCATCAAACGAAAAAAAAACTCTCATCGGTGGGAAGAAACACTATCAGTCGGGTGGTTAGTGCACTAAGGAGCCGCAACAGCGTAATACATAAAGACTACGACTTCCGCGACAATAGGAAATCATCGGCGATCGAAAGAAAGGGGAAATAGCTAGAAATGCATCGGCAAATAAACCAACTAAACATTGGAAATATAGTGTACTATTTAGCTGCAACGACGGGAAAAAATCAGACTATGGCTTCCACTTTCAAATGAAAACTGCTGTGATCGAAAGTTTTAACGACTAAGTGTTGGCGATGGTGAGCTCAACGCCGCCGCTGTGTCAGCGATGGTGAGCTCAACGCTGCCGCTATGTCAGCGATGGTGAGCTCAACGCTTCCACTGTGTCAGCGACGCAATGGAGGAGCCCTTCGATCAATAGTAAAAAACCATTTCGATAGCACAAAGAAAAACAAAAAGTAAAAAAAAAAAAACCACGGCATCGGCGAGCGCAAGGACTAATGCATCGGCATGATAGTTCACTGAGGAGCCGCAATGTCGGAAGTCATATAGACTAAGGGTTCCATGGCAAAAGAAAAACATCGGCAGTCAGCAACTCTAAATCTAAAAGTCGGAGCTCAGAACCACTAATCATTGGCGAGTTAGTTCACTAAGGAGCTGCAACAACGGAAAACAATCAGACTACGAATTCTGATCAAAGTCATAAACCGTTCCGATAGCGAAGAAACAAAAGAAATAAACCACAGAATCAGCAAGGATAAGAACTAATCCGTTGAAACATTCATTAGTTGGCTTCCGCAACGGCGACTGCGTATTGAACTACAGCCCCGATTCAAACTTTGATTGCCCTCCGATAGCGATAAAACCAACCATCAAAAATTCAAAGAAAAGTTAAGTGTTCAAAATATTCTTGGCTGGGCAGCGATGAAATCAGTTGGTTTAACCTCCGAAACGACGGCGACATAGATAACCAAAGTTCCAACCAAACTTCAACTGACTTCCGATAGTGCTAAAACAAAATCATTGACAGAGCAAATGCTAAAAAACAAACAAACTCCATAATCAAAAGCTTTGGCTAGACAAAGACAAATTTAGATCTTCCAACTTTTGAAACGAAGGAAACAGTTGACCTTAATTCAAACTCAAGAAAATCCAAATTTGTAGCAGAGGGAAAAAATAGAGTTCAGGAAACCACGAAAAACAATCCAGGCAAGATAAAATCAAAAGGAGGGTCCAATTTTTTTTTTTAAATTTGGGAAAACAGTTGCAGCTGCAACAGGTTCCTAGCTCCTGTTACTTCTAAAAAAAAGTGTTTATTATAAAACAAGTTTAATTTACACCCAATTTTAACAAAATTTGAACAAGACTTAGAATAAAAATTGTGTTTGCTAACTACACATTTAGCTTATTCTTTTCTACCCATGTGTTTAATTTAGTCATCCTCGTTGAAAAGCTATGCGTTATTTTTTATTCCAACATGAATAGTTTTAGGGACTATATATATATA
>LPNX010502184.1:124633-148241 GCA_001517045.1 Pseudotsuga menziesii
TCAACTAAAATATATTCGCATAATATTTATTAGAAAAAAATAGATCCAAAATTAATAGCCTCCCATATATCAATGAGTAAAATGAAAAAAAAAAAAATTCGCCCTAGCAAATCTCCCTCAATGTTTATATTTCGCTCCTAATTTCTAGAGAAATTCTAGTCAAACCATTCCTTCGCCCCCAATTTTTAGTAATGGAGCCTCCCAAGGGTTATTTCTCCCTCTATTTTCCTTTAAATTTAGGCTTATGGTTGCATTCACATGTATTTTTAGTAAATTTCATGGGATACCTTCTTTGAGACCTCAATTTCCAGTATAGGAGAGAAAACGAAAGGCTTTTTTGTTCTATATAAAGGCTACAGTGATTCATGGTTCACCCACATAAGATTGTGCTTATAGGGTGAAGGTTCCGGTTGATGAGATTCCACTTTTCATTATTAGTTTTCTTGAAATTTTAATCTTCGCGTAACATATACATTTCTGAAAGCTCAAGTCTTGAAGGGGCATGCCGCACATTCAATTTATCATAGAATACAAACTTGCATCATGATTTCTATCCAATAATTAGTGTCATATACTTTTTATGCTTTTTATCCATAGTTACAATAGATTATTATATTGTAAATTTACATTTTATCATGTTTTTTGTCATAGATTATTTTTTAGGCCTCTTGAATTCTAGGGTACTCTTGATTCTTAGGGCTGATTCAGTGTTATTAGGGTTTTATTCTATCCTAGGAGTATTGGTCCAGTGAAAGTGTTATAGACCTCAAAAGATATGATTTTTTTTATGCCTTGTCATGTTCAAAACTATCAACTAGCATTTATAAGTTGTTTGTGGATGCTTCTCTTGAAGGATAGACATCACATGGTTTTTATATATTCAAACTGAATTTGAACCAGTTGTTTTAAATGTGCTTTTATTAGGATTTTCTTTTTAATTATTATTGGAACTAAGGCATTATTTAGAGTGTATATATTCATATTTTATGTTTGTTATTGTTGAATTTTTGGATGTTTGTAATATAAATTATTGCACACTGATTATAATGACAGAGCTACAATGGAATGGTCATTATTTTGGTTGTCTTCATGTAGATCTTTCCAAAGCATTCCGCTAGATTCTTTTATTTGTATTGAGAAGTTCGTGATGGGTAGATTTTTTTATTCGTATTGCCAAGTTCATCAATTTTATTTGTGACCTAAATTTGTTGGGTTAGGTACCTTTTTTACGATATTTTGTTTTTTGTAAGGGTCATTCAGAGGTAAAATGTTTTCTGGTGATTTGTTTTGATGTGTGATTTCTATCATCATCCAAAAATGAATCTAGTTATGTATCATAAATATATGATTTAGTTGGAATGTGATACTTCATTTCCATCATGAATGTAATATGTATCGGGCATGTTTGAGTTGAGATATAGACATAATATGCTATTTGATATCTAATCTTTTGCATTCAATGAGGGTGCTAAAACAATTTTATCACATTTTACATGCTTTCAAAAATTTCAAGGACATGGATACAAACACCTCCTCGGTCTATTTGAGAAAAATAGTCTTTAACTCAGTAGTTTTAGTGATATGTGTGATGATGCATTAATGTGAATTCTATTATTTTTAGTGTATGTTCTTATTTTTAATAATCTTTACAAGTTTACAACTAAATCTAAAAATTCTAAATCAAATAACCTAATCCATATTTTGATTGTCAGCAAAAGACATGTAAAAGCAACATTTGGATCTATAGACATATAAGAAGGTTATTTTTTATTAAAGGATATCTTAAAAATGAGAGATTTGGAACATAAGTTAATTGGGAATTCATACACTATATTAAGGTTGCGGGTCTTGATAATGCTCCACGTTGTAATAATGGTTTGTGGGTTCCATAATCACTCCACAGTGTAGAGTGTTCAATTCTATTAGTTTATTGGCGTGTCAATATTTGGTCCCCACATGTTCATTGGAAGATTAAGGGGCAAGATAAAAAGTGGAGTCCTCACTTTCCCTGAATCTAGTTAGTGTAGTTGTGTTTCACCAACACCTCTAGTTGTGAGTGACCCAATACTGCTTATGAAATGTATAAATAAACCCCTCCTCTTCTGATTCATGCATTTGTTTATTTGAGGGTCCAGGAGTTGAGAGAGTTGAGCTCTGGTATATGCTCTTTTATTGCACTACCTTAGTAATCTACATAATCAAAATTTGAGTCTTCCTACCAAAATATTCACCAAGACGTTACAAGGATTTATAATTTGTTGAAGGATTCACCATGTTTCTACAATGTTTTACAATTCAGTGAGATATTTTCCAAGATTTTACAATATCTTATAATTTAGTGAAAGATTCACCAAGATTTTACAAAATTCTATGATAAAATGAAATATTAGCCGAATATATATATATATATATATATATATATATATACATATTATATTATTGATAAAATAGCCTTTAAATTTTCATGTATATTATGGAGATTCACCCATTTATTATACATATAAATTTCGGGGTATTCTTAAAATTATCCCTGTATTCCAGTGATTTATTTATAATAAAAAAATTGACATCTACATTAATGGCTAAGGATAGACATTGGCATTTAAAAAAAAATGATTCCTAAGGCTAAGGAAAATGGAAGTATCTTGAACTTTAGGTCTTATAAATAAAAAACATAAATAAATAATAAATAATAAACGAAGTAGCCATCAGGTTGTATATCAGTGATAGAATTCAATGAATATTATAGTTTCAACTTTCAACTCAACATCTTGGCGCTAACCACTTGTGTGCATGAAGTTTGAACTCGACATTGTGGCGCTAACCACTTATGCATAGGCCTCTGGGGATTGAGATGGATATGGAGTTTTTTTTATTATACAACACTTTGTTTTGGTTTGTTTTATGGGACAAGTTATAGTTATGTAATTAAACATATTTATTATTATGATTTTCTTTATAATTTTTTTCTTATTTTTTTATAACATAAAATTGAACTAGCAAGTTATATTAATAATTAATTTAATATAGCTTATATATGTCGACTGACTTATATCAATCACTTTTAAATATGTAAGCATGGTTTATATATGTTGATCGATGTATATAAGCCATATTATTAATTATTAATATGATTTGCTATTTTATGGTCGACATGTGGGGAAGGATTGGTGAATTATTATTATCATTATTAAAAACAAAGAAATTATTTATAAATGAAATGTATAAAATAAATAATCCAAAAAAATAGATGATAAATAAATAAATAAAAAGTAAATAATTAATAATAATAGAAGTTCAATTATTTATACCATGTTTCAACATGGTTGACTTTAATACATAGTTACGTTAAAAGGTAGACTTTGAACCATGGTTTACCATTGTTTATGCATAGTTGAATTTCATGCATCATAGTTAACATAAGCAAGAGAACATGGTTGATGTTGATCATGGTCGACATAACCATGAGAACATGGTTGTCATTGACCATGATTATCATAATGAAGAGAACATGGTCAACAATTATTTGACCATAATAAGAAACCATATTAAGAAATCGCAACAACTTTTTTAAAGTGGTTGATTAAATTTGAACCATGGTTGACATCAATCCATAATTGAATTTTAAGCAAGATTAACTTCAATCCATAGTTTACTTCAATTGAAGGTTGAATGCAATCAAAGGTTGTCTTTAAACCATGGTATAGTTCAATCCATAACGACATTTTAAAAAGTGGTTGGTTAACATTGAACCATGGTTGACCTAAATCCATAGTTGACTTTTAAGTAAGGTTGAATTCAAGTCATAGGTGACTTTTAAGCAAGGTTGAATTGAATCTAAGGTTGAATTCAATCCAAGGTTGAATTTAATGCATATTTGACATTAATCCATACTTCACTTTTAAGTAAGGTTGTCTTCAATCCAAGGTTGGATTCAATCGAAGGTTAATTTCAAGGTTGAATTCAATCTAAGGGAGACATTAATCATAGGTTGTATTCAATCCATGATTGAATTTAATCCAAGGTTGAGTTCAATCCATGGTTGACATCAATACATGGTTCACTTCAAGGTTGACTTCAATCAAAGATTAACTTCAATCGATGCCTGACTTCAATCCGAGGTTGACTTTAATACATAATTGAATTTGAACCCTGGTTGAATTCAATCAAGAACCACTTTTTTAAAAGTGGGTGATTGAATTTGAACTATAGTTGACTTGAATCCATAGTTTACTTTTAAGTAAAGTTGACTTCAATCCATAGGTGACTTCTCAGGAAAGTTAACTTCAATCTAAGGTGAACTTCATCCATGGTTTACTTTAATCCATGGTTGGATTCAATCCGTAATTGACATTTAAAAAGGTTGAATTCAATTCATGGTTGTCTCAATCCAAAGTTGAATTCAATCCAAGATTGTATTCAATCCATGGTTGACTTAGTTAAAGATTGACTTCAATCAAAGGTTGACTTCAATACAAAGTTGAATTCAATCCATATTTGAGTTCAATCCATATTATTATGATTTATTTCTATAATTTCTTTATTATGTTTTATAACATAAAATTATATAATCAAAATTTAAATGTTTATTATACTATGATTTTTTTCTATAATTCCTTTTTATTTTTTTATAACATAAAATTATATAATAAAAATTTAAACAAAAGAAAAATTTACAAGCAACTAAAACTTATAAAGGATTTTTCTTTAGTATGGGTTATGATTTTAAATACTGACAAACATTGGTTATGATAATCAAATACAAATATCACTTAAGTTAATTTCCTGCATGACAACAACAAAATATGGTTATGATAATCAAATACAAAAAGACACGGGGGTTCACTCCGAGAACTTGTTACATAGCACGATCGTTCATAGGATATTAAAGAATATCCCTAATTTCACTAAATATTGGAAAATACTTCTTAAAATTGTATTGTTTAACCCCTTCCCAATATACCTTTCCAATTAAGAAAACCCCTAGTTTCACCAGATATTGTAGGTATCCATTTTAATCAACCCGCTATTAATACCTCCTTTATGTCATTGTATCAAGTTGTAATAAACAGGGGCCCTAATGCATCTTAGTATGATCAAACATGATGCTAAATAAAATAATAGTATAATGTTAATAATGATTTCACTGGGATTGTATGGGAAACTGATCAATTTGTAGCATTGGATACTAGAATACCCAAAGAAATAGTAATGGGGAAGGAAAAGTGTGTAAAAGGTAACCGAGTCAAGAAGTCAATGTAACAAAGAATGTAAAAGACTGATATTCCAATACTTAATGCAATGCTTAGAAAATATGAGAATTGGAGATGTTTCACACAAATTTCGAATCTACCAATTTTATATCATGTAAATACAAGTATAACAACAGAGATGTCATGTTTTCTATTAGCTTAATCAATTAAATTCCATAAAAATGCAAATTTGTTAACCTTTCATGGATGGATTTCCCTACATTTCATTGTATTTTATTTATTATGACAATATGTGAACAACCACTTGATTTTTGCTGAGAACATAATACAAAAAAGAAATAGTATTGATTCATGGGAAAATGTATTAAGGAAAATGTAAACATGTTTAAAAAACTTGAAACAACCCATTGACAAAAAGTTAAGACCTAATGAAATATTTATTATCCATTGTGCTAACTTTGCTCTACCTTATTTGACCATCTTGTATACAATCATTTTCTACATTTATCTTTACTTAACATTACATAAAACTCTATTCAACATAAATATTAAATATTTTAAGAACAATATCATAAAAGAAATATAATAAACATTCGAGTTCACACGCACACATACACACACATAGATATATAAATATAAAATATAAAATCCTAATATTTTAAAAAATAGTAATCTTGTTTCCAGTATAATTCAATAATCAATGCTTGAGTTGACACCTGTAAGCAGTGATAGGGGAGCATGGCTATTAGTGGTTTGATCCAAAATATTTCCTAGTTCCTACTTGTTCTCTAGGAATAGGTCACTGAGAGGTTTCGATGAGGAATTCGATAAGGCGTAGCCTTGTCTGAAATATAGGAGGAATTGGTGGGAATACATATCTCTGTGGTTGGCCTCCAAATCTATGAAGAAGAAGTTATATATATGAATCCACCTCACTATTTGAATGATATTCCTCATCCCACCCAAATAAAATAACCCCAATATTTATATTATTGTTTCAAATTAAAAACTTCCCTTGACCCCTTAATATGAGGAAATATATTTTTGAGGTCTTTAGGAGTATACAAACCCCCAATATGAATGGACGTGATATGATATCGCTTCTCTAGTGAACCCCCAGTGCACAAAGATCACTTAATTTAATTTTCTGGATGACAACAACAACTCAGAGGAGCTGACTTCATACAAATATCTCATAAGATATTTTCATCACTAGATTAACTAGAATTGTAGCATTGAGAAAATGATAAATTAAGGGTTGTAAACTTATTATGGACTTGAAAAGAACTGTAAACCAATGAACCTTTGACACTAAGGTAATAAAATAGTCATTTTTTCATAATTTCATTGCTCCTATTATTTTATATTGTTGTGAAGTTAAGGGGATACAACCATGTCTACAACATCTCTATCAATTTGTCGAGAATGATATAAAAAAGAAAAAAAAAACATTTTTATAACTTATAATCTCATAATTAAAGGAAATACACTTTATCCTATCCTTTTCATAAAAGCAAATCATTTACACCATTGAGAGCATGGTGGTGACTAGGGTATCTAATGTGCAAGAACAAGATAAACAACATGGAAGATAAGAGGCTTTCTAAGATTGCTTCAAATTCTAGTCAAAACCACCTAAGGCTCAAGTGGTGTATAAAGATGCTAAGTCTTCTCTAAATAATTAGAGAATCACTATGTAGAGTGGCAACAATATTAGAATTTTTCTTACATTTAAATTTAAGAAGAATTGTGGAGCAACAAGGAATTAGATAATAAGAGAAGAATAAGGTATTATAAAGAGGTGATCAACCCTACGCTAGATTATGAGAAGTATTTCTCTATTTTAACTAGTATAAAGAGTAAAATTAACATCACTAAAATTAAAACAAATTCTCACAAGCTTCCTAATGAAAGAGGGTATTGGGAAATTCTTAAAATATCATGGGTGAAAATAATTTGTCATCTTTATGATACTAAATGCTTTGAAGATATTACAAAAAAAACAAATAAAACAAAACGGTTATTTAACATTATATAATAATTTCAAAATATTTATTACAATATTAGCCTTCCTAATTTTCCAACTCCTCTTTTAAAACTACTAGAATACAAAAAAAAAAAAAATTAATTATGTGTCTTAAAATTTCATAAACCACCACCATTAACATCATTTATTATTTTGTATAAATTCGATCCCAAAAAAACTCCCATAAATTATTTTGTATATATTTAATTCTAGTTTTGATAAAAAAAAAACCATAAACTTAGAAAATGTGGGAAATTTATCAACTCAAACACGTTTTGAATACACGTTAAGATTGTTGAACCCTTGCAATGTGGGGGAATCACAATGCTAATCGCATTAAAAACACATGCACAATCCCTTCTTTAAAAGTATTTGTGATAGAGCCACAAATAATTCACAAAGGGCCATTAGGACTTGTTTTCTATGAATTTGATTTTTCTTTATATCACTCTTTCATTTATGACTAAATACCTATAAAATATGGTGAACATTAGCAAATGAAATATATTATAAAAGATATTATCAAATTTTTTTTTTTTTAACAGTTACATGTTATCATTAAAAATGCAGATTTATGTTAATTTAAAGATGTATATTTGTGTTAATTCTAGATTAATCATTGAAAAATTCAAATTCCATAATATACAAAATGTACAAATTGATTCAAAAACTAACCATCATATTATACACCAATTTCTACCATCATTTTTTCAACCCAACCAAAAAGACAGAAAAACTGTGATAAAATTAAAACACTTCCACCAATTTCTACGATATCCTTTTTGACCCGGAACAACATTTCCACCAATTTCTAAGATATCTTTTTGACCCAACCAGAACCACATTTCAAGATGAAGAATTCAGATAAAATTAAAACACTTTCAAATACAACTGTGATGATAAAATACAATTCTAAGCTTGCTGGGCAATTCTAAAAGTCAGTTTTCTGATGGGTATTCCTATACAGCTGATTTATGGGGATTCTTTGGTCATTATCTCATGGCTAAACAGAATTTCTGCACTTGATGTGCCTTCTCTGATGCACTGGTGGCCCCGCCGGTGACCTTTAGACATACATATCGTGAGCATAACATGCAGGCAGATGAACTCTCTAAACAAGGCATGAAGATGGATATGGGCCTTGTATCTTTCTCAGAATCTTTGGATGGATTGATTGTAAATCAATGATTATTAAATCTCTTTTAGAGTAGCTGAATATCTCTTTTATTTCAGCTTTGGTTCCTGCTATTGATTGATTACTTCTTGCTGTTCCATGATGAGTCCTTCCTGCCAGCATGCAATGCTTTGATTTTGTATGTTTGAAGTTTATCTTCGATATATATCAGTATTTTCAGACTTTTTCCTTTTGCTTTGGCTGCGGTTTATATCACTCAGTTGTTGCTGTTGGTATTGGGATCTGGCACTTATATTGCAGATTTGTATTTGATATATTTGCTGCTATGTTTTGATATCTACTTTCGTAGATGCATGGACTTGGGAACAGGAATTCATCATTCTGATATTATAAAAGATGTCTTTTGATTCATATGAATAACAAAGACTGGTATTTTTTCCTCTGAAAAACTGTGATGATAAAATTAAAACACTTCCAAATACAACTGTGATGATAAAAATAAAACACTTCCAAATAAAACTGTAGTCTGTTTACCATTAGACAAATCCTATAGCTATGGACTAAGCTTCATCGAAGTACTATGAACGACAACAGATTTACTATGCTCCACCCAAGCCGCAAAGGATACTTTCCATCTGCATATAATTAACATATTGCTCCTTGTTTCGTAAAATTTAATGTATTCTATTTTGTTTGACAAATCTGCGACTGCACACAGTTATGGAAAGGTAAGAAAATGACACAGGTGGTGAAGAACTTCGTACAAAGAATCTCAGCAATAAATGTATTATTTTGCAGAAAAATATTAAATATAAAAAAGATCAAAACTGTTATGTATACTTAAATAAACAGATTATTAAAAAAAATTACTAACTAATACCTAAAATATTATTCACATTAAAATCCCTCAAAATTTGCACTAAGTAAAACAATACTCACAAAATGGTTTTTCTAATTATGAAGCTGAGTTGCAAATGAACAACAACAACAGTAATGCTAAGATGCCGTCCACATATTCGTGCAGTGCTTGCAAGATCGACAGCAAAAATGTTCAGAGAAATCCGTGCTCGCTCTATATTTCCCGATAGACGATCCCAGAAGTTCAGAAGTTCCCGTCGATACACACAGTGTTTGGAAAAGGCCACGCCATTAAGTTACTATAGGTATGTTCTATTCCTTATCTCGATTGCAGATTCCCTCTATCCAACAGGTAAGGAGCAAAGTCAACTAATGACTCTACTTTTTACTGGTTGAATAGAGAGAATCAGCAATAGAGATAAGCTCGCTACCCAAACAGAGCCAAGAATAGTTGAAATGTAAAATTAGTTATTTGTTTTTGGAGTATATAGCGGAATGAATAATTAGGTTCAGGCTCTTTATTTTGGTCAGCTCCCCTGCAACTATAATCTCCAGCAAACCAGAAGGTTAATCTGTGAATGCCTTACCAGTCCATAATCAACAAAAAGTTTCTCACAGGCTACAGCCAAATGCACAACTGAAAGTTTGTCAAAGCAATATTTTCTCAAAAGCAAATCTGCAAGTGAAAAAACAGTATGAATGGTTTGCGTTTCAACTAGCTGTCCTGGCTCTGCTGGCCGTATAGTTAAAGCAAGGAACATACCCGTAGTAATTTAATGGCATGGCCATTTCCGAACACTCTGCGTACCAACAGGAACTTCTGGGGATCATTGTGTGTTACCTCAGGAGATTAGCTCTGTTGTTTGTGAGGAACGTGTTAATTATTGGCACACGGAAAGTATCATGGAGCTACCTATAAAGATGAGAAGATTAGGCCTCTGCGGTCGAGATGGAACATGGTTAATCTGTTGTCGTTTACAATAATTCGATATATGGCTTAAAATAAAATGTAATTATTCAAAAGAGGTCGAGATGGAACATGGTTCATATGTTGTCGTTAACCATAATTCGATATATGGCTTAAAATAAAATTTAATTATTCAAAAGAATCACATTTTATTTCTCCTAATGAAAAACCAACAAACACATTGCACTCGGCATTCACCCTGCTCATTAAAAAAAAAATTACAATGTTCCATAAAGTTGCAATTATGTACTAAAATATAGTGTTCTAACGTTTTCAAGTAAATTTTTATTAGGAAATCTTCAAAATTTGCACCCAATGCCTTCGACTTATATTTTACCTCTTATCAACTTCTCAAAATTTGAGATAGCAAAATTCATTAATTGTATTTTTGAATATTAAGTCAAAGTATCTTCACATAAATTTAAGTACTACATTCTTTACTTCTTTCTCGTCATTTATGTTTCTCGTATATATGACTGTTCATGTTGTTAAAGAAAGGCTTTCAGGTTAGTCATTTATATTTCTTGCATATATGACTGTTCATGTTGTTAGAGAAAGGTTTTTCTTTAAAAATAAATCTGCTTGTTATGTAGCTTATGTTAAAAGATTGTGAGCATAAAACTTATAACCTACAAATTGTTATTTAATTTTTTTTTAACCATTTAAAAAATCAAACAATATCTCCAAAAACCTCTAAAACTTTTAGATCTTCTTCCATAAGTAACTTTCACACCTTCTCCTCCCATAAGTAACTTGAGGATGTTTCTTAAAAGCTACACACTCAGCTATATTATTTATATTTCTTCAAATTATTAAATTGTTGTCAAATTTACACTATTATATGTGGTTTATTTAATAGTTCTTGCTATTTAAGTACCGTTTTTCCAGAAGGAAAAAAACACTTCCTTGATATTCAAAGTGAATCAAAGGTAACAAGTTACATCAACATGATATAGATATCATTCATATGCAGTGTCCAAATGACAATGATGAGACTAATAATGACAGTCATGAGGCTATAGAGTCACCCTTCACATCTTTTTGTTCCATAGGAGGGATGACTATCCAAAGATGTCCCAAGGGAAGAAACAGAGAACCCAGAAATGTTATCCAAAGAAGGGCTCGGGGAATTGACTAAAGACAATCACACAGGGGTGTAAAGCAACAATATCTATAAGATACATCATTCAGGAAAGTAAATGTCATACTCAAAGAAACCAAAGAGGTTTTGTGGAGTAGGCCAAAAGGAGAATAAGCTCATATAAAATAGTGGAATTGTAGCTTCCCCAATGACTATACCTTCATAATATTTAGTGAAGGATAGTAGTCCTGTTGCCATTTGGAGCACTTCCTTGGATAACATATATTCCCTCTCATTATATTCTCTGTAGACATGTTGGTAATCAATAGATGTGAAGAGTGCAATAAGTTCTTTGATGTTTTCACACCAAGCTTCCAGATCTAGATTAGTGAGAGTAGAGGTGCCCTTTGCCCAGTTGATAATAACAGATGAGTCTCCATATATATGCAACATTGGGAGCCCAATTTCTTTGGAGAAATATAGTAGAGCCCAAAGGGCCATAACCTCTGCTCTTGTGTTGGTACTTTTACCACAGCCCAACTTGATATTGAAAAGATGTGACTGACTAATCAATAATAAAATACCAGCGCCCCCTATCGAATTTGCAGCAACACCATCAAAGAATCATGTAGGGTATGGAAGGACAGGAGCACTTCCAATGTTCTTGACTTTATATTTTCGGTTATGTGGCACATGATAGGAAGTAACATCTTGCATAATAATGTGACCGAGTCTGTTAACAGATCAGGTTTTTTTCCCTCAAATATATAGCAATTCTGGGTCTTGCATAGGTTCTACATGAAAAAAAAGGGAGATAGAGTAAATCACCACTTCTTTTGAGGCAATTTTCAATATTTACTAGCACAGAAATGTCAGTCCATGTCAATGAGCAGTTATAATACATGTGGATAAAGTTGATGGTCGAGCGTGCAAAAGAACGATCAACAAAAAGATGTCATACTGATTTATCATCCCATTTGCAGAGGCATCACCTATTGGGACCATTCCAACCTTTTTTTACTAGATTACCCCAGGTATTGACTTAATTTTCAATAACAAGCCAATCAAAGCATTTAAGTACCCTAGTAGACATAAATTACTTTGGTAGTTGATTGATTTAAACAAATTATATATATTTAAAGTTTGAAAAATGGGAATAGTTTTACGAAATCTTAAAGTTTGAAACATGGGAATATTTCAATTTATGGCATCTGGTGGAGAGTGGAGAATTTGCGGTGAGTAAGGAGTTGGTGTCGACATTTCGAGCCATCCGTAGCTCATCTTCAAGACAGTAGCGAGATTCTTGGGAGTTTGTTCATCTTTCATTAATGTATTAATATGAAATGAAAGATGAATTATCTTCTTGTTTTTAGTTATTCGAAGTTTTCTCAGGCATCTCAAGTTTTGATTGGAAATTGACATCTTTTCACCCAAAAGCTATCATGGTATTAAGCATTTGTGGATAGAGTTGAAAACTATTTGAATCATGTTGTTGGTTACAATTTCCATCAGATTGAGATAACAGTTAATTGTTATAATTATAATTTATTTTTATTTTTATAAGATTAACAATATTTTTAATTTTTAGTCACATTTTGATTTGATGGGATTTAGGTTTAAATTTCTTATAATTTATTGTATTAAAGAATTTATAATAATACATCTTAATATTAATTTGTGTTGAGCTCTTTTTCTACTTGATACATCTCACCCACTTATGATGTAGGAAGCTTATCTTAGCACAATAATAAAACTTCAAAAAACCTTTACAAGTTTATTTTGAAGGAATTTCAAAATGTTAAAAATGATAATATTTAACCAACATTTCTATAGACATTAATATACAAATGATGTATTCTATGTATCCATGTGATGCATGATAATTGTATCTTGGATTTATATGTAAAACACATCCCTATCCACCTTAACATGGTAGTTATGTGGACCATTGTAAATCTTATTATAAAAGAAAAAAATGTGATAGTTTTTGAGGCATTTGTTGAAAGGTGATAATTTGATGAAAACACTATATAATTGTATTAAAGAGTCTTTAATTACTTTATAGGTTGGTATGGACATGAAAATATAGCATGTTTCATCCATTTCATATTATTTAGGCTAAGCACTTTATGCTTCGAAACTTCTTATTATTTCAATAAGTATGTTAATCTTATTAAGGATAATGACTCTTTCATCCATTTCATATTATTTCAATAAGTATGTTAATCTTATTAAGGATAATCACTCTTTATTTTATCTGAGTGGAATGCTAAAGCATAATTCCTAGTGCATATGTGTGACGATAACAACAATTGTGTTACCTAATCATGGGTGGATAAATGCTAAGAATTTTTCTAAATGTTTGGAAGTTTTCCAAACTACGACAACATTCTAAACAATACTACCCAAGCATAAAAAATGTCCCTTTAATCATTAATGCTACAAGAGATGTATGGGCGCCTGCAAGAACTTGCTACCCAAGTATAATGCAATGGAAGGACGTGAGCGGACCTAATCGACAACGTGCACACACGTGCTCCCGCTTCGGCAGTGGTAAACATCCACACCGGGTTGCCAGTGTGGGCAATAGGAGCGCGCATGTGCATGTGGACGCGTTCGCATTCCTATGCGCGCACGTCCATGTAGACGTGCTCGCGTGATGGGCACAATCGCAAGCAGGGATGCGTGCACGTCCCTGTGTTTAAAAAAAAGTAGTGGGTATTGTTTCTTTGTTTTATAGCCACCCACGAGAGCACAAGAAGGAGACAACGACCCCCAAGGAGACGAAATTGACCCCCAAGGAGCCCAACGGACTTGTGCAAATCACCTAAAATGACGTTGGAGTAAGGTAAATAGAGTAGGAATGCAAATTTTTTTGTTTATTTCATTATTTGTATTGTTTTTAAAATAAAATACAAAATTAAAAAAATTGAAAATCAATTGAAATGGGAAAAATTTGATACTGTAGGTGCAAATTACCTAACCACAATGAAAAATACCAATGAACCATCCCAATAAAGGAATGAAAAAAACCAAACAGAGGACCCAAACCTCGAAATTAAATGAAGAAAACCCCGAATTAAACGTAGAAAACCCTAAAGATGAATTACATGGTGATTTAAACCAATTAAGAATTTTGAGTGATGAATTGAAGAACATGAGGGAACCCTCTCGGGTCTCCCTCACCACATCAATACAAAACATTATAGAATCTATCAACAATTCCCACAGTGAGATAACCAGCTTGAGCGAATATAGGGCTCGAATGAGAGAGCATTATAGCAATGGTATATCCAAAGAGGATATAAAAAACCCAAATATCACAAAATCCCAACTGTGGAGCAAATTTACAGATCCTAGACTAGGACAGCCTCCATATGTGAGGAAGAGGCGAGTTTGCATGGACTGGTATAATTACCATCCATGGAGAGAAAACTGGAGGAAGAGATGGTTCATGGTTTTCGACAAGCCTCCATGCAACAATGTCGAGGTCCACATTATTTTCTTAGGAAACTGTGGGATGAGTTTGTGTTAGGATTCCATGTGAACTACTTCGACATCACCGAGTTCCAGGGTGTCGATTTTGGCTTAGCCCAAGATTGACCTCACGCCCACTGGAACCCACTCATAGGACCTCCTGCACCTAGGAGAGAGCCAAACCCACCTCCTCAACCCCGTAGGTTAGGTAGCAGGCTAGATGAGATCCATGAGTCCGTTATATGTGCCACACGGTACCTTCTCAGGCATACCGCATTTATGGCTATGTCCTCGCAGAGCGAGCAGGACCCCCTGAGAGACACACTTATACATGGTCTACTGGTGGTGGATGAGGGACAACAGATATAGGTGGTAGCCAGGTGGATCCATCCATCTAGATGAGACTCATGCCACATCATTGTTCTCGTTGTGGGAATCCATGCGAGGTTCCCACGCATGAGCATGGCACAGAGAGCTACCCACACCAGGTTAGTTATTGTTTTATTTAATGTCATAATTTCTAATAAATTTAACCTAGAATCATATGTTGATGACTTGATTTTTTTAATGTAGAGCTATTCAGTGCCAAGTTTGCAACTCACGGGTGGGAGGACGTTGGTTCCTTCAACCTAGATGGAGCCATGACAGTTGCAGAGGACATCGCGACACCATACACACAGGTAGTTTTCTTTCAGTAATTAAATTTAATGTTAGTAGTTAATCTTGTCGTCCAAGATATGTGTCTCTCTTGTAATTTGTTTTAATATTTGCATCGTGTTTATTGTTTATTGTTATTGCTCCGCGATCCTATTTTTCTAACAAGGTCATGAGAGAAAAAAAAAATTCTACCACACTATCTTAAAATTCATTCAATTCCTTCAAAAATGGATGAAATGTTCTCTTACCTTAATTGGTAATAAGCTAGGAAGTATGTTTGACATTGGTGAAAAAATGAGGGACCTAGAAAAAACTTATGTGGAAAACATTTACATGGAGATGCACCAAGATGACGGGTTAGATAATTAAATTGGTAATTAATGAATTGGGTCTTAGTTGTATTGTCAAGAATTGAATATGTGAAAATAACCATTATCTACTCAATATGCTGCCTATAATAGAAACTTAGAATAAAATGTACTAAGAAGGGTATTCTCAATTAGGATACCTTAAAAAATTAGGTTTGAAATAGGAGGAGAAGAGAACTCATAGCCATGTCAACTCTCTAGACCAAAAAGGAAATGAAGCATAAGCAAGGTTTACTAGGGCTAACTAGTCAACTAATTCGTATATAAGGAAACTTTAGCATCAATAATGGATACAATTTTCAAAGATATAGTTAGGGAAAATATGACAAACACTTACCCTACAAATCATCCATCCTTTGATATTGCACAAGACAAGCATATGATTTTTGAATATCATCTCAAGGATCGACGAGAAAGTCTAAGGAGTAAGCCCATAAACTTTGTGGATATTGTCTAAAATAGAGAAAAAAGTAACATCCCTCAAATTCATAAATTAAAAGAAATATTATTATGCAAGTTTGGGACTGTTATTATCACTATTATATCATTGATGTTATGTCTCTTGATTGATTTGTGACTTCTATTGTATCACTGAATTAGTTCTTGTCAATCGTCTCATATTTATTTAAATTGTTGGCCCATATTTAGTTAATATTTACTAATTGAATCTAAATATTTTTGTGCAAATGAACATGTGTCCACAGGATTGAGTGTCCAACCATCCCCACCGGGGATCAATAGATCCCCTCGTGAGCAGGTATCTTGTAATAAAGTATAAATTTAATTTAAGTTTTGATGGCTTAGATTTGTATAGTTATATTTTTTATGTACTAATACACAATGCCGTGAATATGTATGCAGGTCCCACTACATAGGCACGTCGGTGTCACTATCTCTCCACCGACTGCCTTTTTCCCATCATATATGTCAGGTGTGGCCCTTGGCATACATGTCCATTTCCCTGCATCCCTCCCCACCTCATTCCATCCATCCCTTGCCTCCCACCCACCACCCCACTTCCATCCAGCTCCCCCCTCCCCCCCCACCCCACCCATCCACCCCCTCCCTTGCAGTTTCCCATGTTTCCACCCTCCCCCCTCCGACAACATTACACCATCCATCCACATTCACCCATCCCAAAAATCATCCCCCTCCCCCATATCCCCCCACCACCCTCATTTCCTCTTCCAGGGTGGCTCGTTCCATTCTACAGCGAGTTGGTGTTTATCATCGTACATCACCACTTCGCCCACTTCAGTCCATGCCCTCTCCTACAGTGCCCCCTAGTGTTGTATCCAAAATCGATGTGGCTACATCCTCTACTATGCCATCCACCTTAGCATCATAGCAGGTTGTACAACCCACTGATCCACCTGCCACCCCTGAGGACCAGCCGATTGCTCGAAGCGGCCAGAAGAACCGAGCTTCATCTAGCTCAAAGAAGAGGAAGATCAATTTTGGAGTTGCATCTGGGAGCTCCGAGGGTGGGCAGGAGGATTGAGAGACCCTCCTATGTACACTAGCCATGATGTAACATTTTGGCACGAGTTGCCATATTTTGTATAGGGCACGAGTTGCCAGATTTTGTATGGGGCACGAGTTTCCATATTTTGTATATGACATGAGTTTCCATATTTTGTATATGATTGGAAATTTTTGTATATTAATATATCATGAGATATTTTACTTGACTAGAAATTTGATTTGGTTTAATAGTCCCATTGGCTTGGAAACTTGTCACTTATAAAATTGTTTATCACTGATGTTTACTTAAAAATATTGTACCTTTGTCTTGACAAGCTAAAAAGTGAAATATAGGACTGTCATAATGCTAAATGCTTGGCTGGAAATACTTTTATGTCGGTTGCAAAAGAGGTTGAATTTGTACGATATGATGATAATGTCCCATCAACACCACTAACATGCTTCAACCACATGCATAATTGAAATGAAAACATCCGATAATGATAATGTCCCATAAAAATTGTTCTTACTTGACAAATAAAAAATGAAACAAGTTCATGAATATGTGTCTTCTATAACGATCTATTGAGCACTTGCAATTTTAACGATCTATTGTACTTGTTGCAATTTTAACAATTTAAGGGTTAGCATGCATAGCCTAGGGTTTAGAATCAACGACGAAACACTAACCCCAACTGAAGTTTAAAGGTTAGCATGCATAACCTAGGCTTTATAATCAATGAGGAAACCCTGACAGGTAATATCCTATTTAGGGCATCCCTAGTAGCCTTCTTAGCCTTAGGTCACTTCCTTACCACTCACTTCCTATCTTGTCATCCCTATTGATCCTTTCTTTGCTAGTGACATGTTCTCTTTGGGTGTACAATGATGGTTTGAAGGGTCATTTTGGCTAGAAATTTTCTTTTATTTCAGAAGATTTTCCTTAGTCATCATCTTGATGGCCTACACAAGTGCATGATGACCCCTCCAAAGGGCTACACTTAGGATATCTAACGAAATAAACACCATTAAAGTTTACTTAACAAATTCAGCCCAAAATTATCTCAAATTAGCATCCATAACCAGTGCTAGAATCTACCCAATCATAAAGATAATATAAGCTAAAATTCAAATCACCACACTATAATTGTTTTCCTCATTAGGGTTTATAAACCCTAATCATCTTTTATCATAAAAGCACATGGCATTTCAGGCAAGTCTAGATAGGGTTAGCATTTTAGGAAAGTCTATCATGTAACTATTGATCAATTACAATAGTGTTAGCTATGGTTTATGATAACAAATAAATTCAATTCATAACCTAGGGTTTAATTCAATTGTAACAATTTGATCATTTGAGTATTGCTGATTCGCCTCCTAAACTTCTCTAAAAATCATCCTATCATTTGCACACATTGGTATTTGCATTTGTGAACATATGAAATAGTAAGTAGTTCATATTAATCCCAATAAAAATATTTCATGTATGTGCATAGCCTAGGTATAGGGCCTTTTGGTTTCTACTTAAATGATACTAACCAATCTAATGATATATACCTAAAGAGGTCATAAAACCCTAGTTCCATCTCATAACTTGTGAACTCTAGTTATAATATGCAATTTGTAGTTCATGAAACCCTAGTTGGTTTTCAATTTGTAAGTGTAGCCTAGCACTATATGGCCTTTTGGTTTCTACTTAAATGATACTAACCAATCTAATTTGATCTTCAAACCTAAAGAGTTCATAAAACCCTAGTTTGTTGTTCCATGTCTCAATTTGTGAACCCTAGTTTTATTATGCAGGTTGTTGGCTTATATTTTAGTACACAAATAAAGTAACCTATGATCTATAGACACATAGTATTTTCTTAATGCCACAACATGTGTTTTCTTAGTGATCTCTAGACACATTGGGCCATGAAAACATGAGGGAGAGGGCCATTTTCAACCCAAGTTATAGCATGCAATTGTAGTTCATGAAACCCTAGTTGGTTTAGGATTTGTACATGTACATGTGTTTCTACTTCCATCTCATTACCTATAAAGAGTTCACGAAACCCTACCAACTACTATAACATACCATAACATACTAACATCATACCATTCTAACATACCATACCATACTAGCATACCATACCATACCCTACAATACTAACATCATAGTACATACCCTACAATACCCTATGATACTAACATCATACCATGTACTAACATGCCATACCATACCATACTAACATATAGCATACCATACCATTCTAGTTCCATCTCATAACTTGTAAAGAGGTCATAAAACCCTACTTACATCTCATAACTTCTCAACCCTAGTTATAGCATGCAATTGTAGATCATGAAACTATAGAATGCAATTGTAGTTCATGAAACCCTAGTATGCAATTGGAGTTCATGAAACCCTAGTATGCAAGTCTCAACAAGATTGTAGTTCATGAAACCCTAGCATGCAATGGTAGTTCATGAAACCGTAGGTGTGTTTCTCTTTTCCATCTCATAACTTGTAAAGAGATCATAAATCCATATTTCCATCTCATAACTTCTCAACCCTAGTTATGCCATGCAATTTGTAGTTCATGAAACCCTAGTTGGTTTAGGATTTGTACATGTACATGTGTTTCTACTTCCATATCATAGCTTTTAAAGAGGTCACAAAACCCTAGTTCCATCTCATAACTTCTCAACAATAGTTATAACATGCAATTGTAGTTCACAAAACCCTAGTTGTTTTTCAATTTGTACATGTACATGTGTTTCTACTTCCATCTCATAGCTTTTAAAGAGGCGACAAAACCCTAGTTCCATCTCATAACTTCTCAACCCTAGTTATAGCATGCAATTGTAGTTCACAAAACCCTAGTTGGTTTTCAATTTGTACATGTACATGTGTTTCAACTTCCATCTCATAACTTGTAAAGAGTTCATAAATCCCTATTTCCATCTCATAACTTCTCAACCCAAGTTATATCATGCAATTGTAGTTCATGAAACCCTAGTTGGTTTAGGATTTGTCCATGTACATGTGTTTCTACTTCCATCTCATAACCTGTAAAGAGTTTATGAAACCCTACTAACATACTATAACATACCATACCATAACATACTAACATCATACCATTCTAACATACCATACCATACTAGCATACCATACAATACTAACATCATAATACATACCCTACAATACCCTATGATACTAACATCATACCATGTACTAACATACCATACTATACCATACTAACATATAACATACCATAACATTCTAGTTCCATTTCATAACTTGTAAAGAGGTCATAAAACCCTATTTCCATCTCATAACTTCTCAACCCTAGTTATAGCTTGCAATTGTAGTTCATGAAACCCTAGTATGCAAGTCTCAACGAGATTGTAGTTCATGAAACCCTAGCATGCATTAAGGTATCCACACTATAATTTTTTTCCTCGTTAGGGTTTATAAACCCTAATCATCTTTCATCATAGAAGCACATGGTATTTCAGACAAGTCTAGCACCAGTTTCAATGTCAACATGTCTATCCTAGGATGATTCCTCAAACCCTAGGTCTTTGTCTATTGCATCAACACAAGCACTAAGACCTCCATGGAAAATCAATTAAACTTAAAAAAATATTCTTCTAAGCAAGGAATCAAAACAAGCTCTAGACTTATCAAGTTAAGTTTTTCATGGTCTTTCCCTAACCTCCATGTATCACACAAGAACAAGACTGCAATATCACCAAAGAAATTAGATCTTTTCTTTGTATCTTCTATAGGGTTGGAACCCTAATTCTACCTCCTTTTCCTTCACAGCAAGAGCTATAGATTTTGCAAGACAACCATCAATTCCTCTAGTATTATATCTCTTTCTCCAAGGTTTACTTACATATATAAACCCTAGTGTCCTCATGCATATCCAAGTTTCAACATGTAATGCATTCCTCCTCTAGCTTTGTACCACATCTTCTTGTTCCCAATGCTCCTCAACATATGTGTTAGAGGTGGTTACAATGCTCCAATGCTTATCCTCAATATGTGTTCCAAGGTGGTTACTATGCTCATTTGTTCTCCTCAACATGTGTGTGAAGGTGGTCACTATGGTCCAATATTTCACTTATCTTCATCCTAATATCGCAAGGCAACCCAACAAAATAAACCCTATTCCAATTTTACGTTAACACCATGAAGATACATCCCTTTAGGGTACTCTTTCCAAGCATATAACATATCTAGAACCTCTTATTACAACAAATTACAACATCAATAAATCTAATGAGAAAAACCCTAGTTTGCGAAACCGATGCACAATGGAGTCATTGGGCCATGCAAACGCAGTGGAGAGGGCCCACTAGAGGTAATGGCATGCCAGGAGACCAACGGATTCGACGGCTCGTTGATCCGACCTCCGGTTGCCGAGTTATGTCGAGTTGTGATTTGCATGAACATGTCATTCAGGGACACTTGGTCACTCTCGGGAAGGGAACGAAAAACAAAACAAAGTAGCAAGATTGCATTTCATTGGATCCGACAGGTGTGTATGGCCAATGCCGACATGGGAACACCATCAAGACTGGAACAGTGGAGGTTTTTGCAGAGTTGACCCACCAATGCGAGAGTTGCATTGAAGGAAACTGAACAAAACCCTAGTTTACAAAACCGACGCACAATGGAGTCATTGGGCCATGAAAATGTGGTGGAGAGGGCCCTCTAGAAGTAATGGCCTTCCAGGAGATGAACGGAGTTGACGGATCATTGATCCGACCTTCGGTTACTGAGTTATGTCGAGTTGCAAGTTGCATGAAAATGTCGTTCAGGGACACTTGGTCACTCTCGGTCCGGGAGCAAAAAACCAAATGGAGTAGCAAGATTGCATTTCATTGGCTCAGACAGGTGTGTATGTCCAATGCTGACATGATTTGGTCTTCCATGATGTTGGTAAAAAAATTGAAACCTGAAAAGATGCAATACAAGCCTAATGGAAGACCACACAAATAAGCATGTTTCAGTTAGCTGCAATAATATCTCACTTTTGACCAACATTTTTATTACTCAAATGCTTAAGCCTCTTACACCACATTATAAGTTTTTTCCAATATTAAATGGAAACCCAAAAACCTACTATGGATTGATCTTGTATTGTTTATCATAGCAATGACACTAGGAATATATTTTAAACTCCTATAGCAAAGGTAAGAGAAACATGGGTGAAAGATTAAAACCAGTGAAGGGTGTCTATTCAAGATACATGCATCAAACATTTTCACTTGAAAGTTACATTCAAATAATTCAATCTCTAATTAAAAAGAACAGAAGTAATTGAGAATGCAAATGATGAAAATTTGTATTCTTGCATAGCTTTAGTGGATAACAAGAAGTAGTGTGAAAGGGATGGAGAAAATAGTCAATTGTCTCTAGTCAAAATAGTTAATTGGATAGAATCATGTGCTTGTGCAAGCTAACACATCAAAATATGGATTCCAGTTCCATGAGTGATTGGAATTGATAGATACTATTAAAATACAAGACGATCATGATAACTTACTTCGCTTTCTATGTGAACTCTGCAAAATCCTTTCCCTTTCCATATATATCGATGCCATGTCTAAATATATAGCATGTATAAATACTTATTACCAAGTATGATCTGTTTTATGCATTGTACTTGGTTAAACTGGCATTTGCAGAGATGGATGGACATTTGTTACATGGATTGACAATGATCACATGAAGACCAACAGATATGGAGGACGCATAGATGGATGGACATCTGTTACATGCGTACTCCATATTTTTTGGTCTTCATGTGACCACTATCAATCCATGTAATAGATGTCCATCCATCTATGCAAATGTCAGTTTAAGCAAGTACGGTGCATAAAATAGATCATACTTGGTAATAAGTATTTATACATGCTATATATTCAGACATGACATCGATATAGATGGAAAGGGAAAGGCTTTTGCAGAGTTCACATAGAAAGCGGAGTAAGTTATCCTTATCATATTGTCTTTTAATAGTAGCTAACAATTTCAATAACTCATGGAACTGGCCTCCAAGTGGAGTGTAAGCGAAATTACCCAATCTCATTCAATATATCCAGTTGGATCCTCTCTATTGCTAATTTCCTCCATCAATATTTCATGCTATGAATGAGGCAAGAAGTGACTTACCTTGGTTGAGTTCTTCGTTGACATTGTCTGTAGATGGATGTTCATGCCAACAATCAAGTTTGTGAAGTGATAGACCAGAGAACCTGGTCTTTAATCCATGAATACATGCCCACTAGTTCTTCTTGATTTCCCATCTAGTGTAAGATATTCCCCCTCAACCACCATCGAGCCAATAGGAAATTCATTGCCT
>LPNX010502184.1:148745-255855 GCA_001517045.1 Pseudotsuga menziesii
GTTGACCCTGCATTTTCTATATTGCTCATCCTGCCATCACATTACATGCACATGTTGAACATACTGCTTGGTTTTCTTGTAGAACTCCATCAAAAAATCACATACCCGTACTTGTTTCCATGAAAACAAGGGTCGTATTAGAATGTGACCTTTAAAAAATGTATATATAGAAACTGAACATGTAAGAGGAAAAACACGCAATAATCATTTGCACCTGTGACTTAGCCAATGCAATATTTTTACTTTCCTTCGCACTATCTAATTGATAGGTTACGTACTTGAAACTCTACATCTCCATGGTCATATTGCCAAATTGATGCTCATCGCTTCCATTAATGCAATGGTTCAAAAGATCAAATTCACTGCAGCTAGAAAAATTCCCATATAGACATGATTTTCCATAGTATTTTTGTCCTTCATGCCTTGGACACATGATGTTGATGATAAAATCTCTCGATGCATTCGGTGGTATTACAGATTCATTGCAGCCCTGCTCAAGTTTAGTATGCAAATCACAAAATATATGTTTATACGTTTCATAAATTTATTCATATTCTACATGGTATCTACAACAGCATGTGTTTCAATCAATGCATATACGAATGTACCATGGTTTACATTTCTCAAAGGACCTTTGGCCCAGGTTCAATTATGTGTGCTCATTCCTGAATCTCTCATAGAGTGCAGTCTGTGTTGTGTCAAGGAAGTGTTTGATGTGGGGTTCACATCTAGTAGCACCTTTTCTCAGCTTTAGCACATCTCTTTGATTAGATGAAGGTTTGGTATGATCATGCCATAACGTTTGTACTAATTCCTTAACAACATCAATTAGCTTAATATCTCAACGAGGCAACCTGCTGACAAAATCCTAACAATCTTTTCCCCCTGAAGTCTGCAGATTTGATCTTATAACATAGTACTTCTAAACAGTTTTTCTATTTAATTTAAGTATCTTAGAAGTGTGTGAAAGGAGGCGACGTTGCCGTGTGAAATTGCTTACAATTGATTCTGATAACACACGACGAGCCGCACAAAGATCTTTAGTATGGGACGTCTTCCCAATCGCATTAAAAGAAGATTGGGTATTTCTAACAATATGATTGTTAGCCTCTGAACTTCTAACCATCTTTATCCCCATAATTTTCCTAACAACAACTAAACAATTTGACTTTAACAAACATAGTAATAATTGACATTTACCTGCATTGCCTTTGGATTCAAAATATTCCTTCATTAATTTGCTACATTGTCAATCGATAGTACGTTTAGGAAACTTACCTTCAAGGCCTGACAGACAACTTTCATCCACATGGATACGTCTAGGAGTCCTTTTTCTTGCAGTAGACAGTCGAGGTAGGGAAGGTGGACATGAGCTACGGATCCCAGGGCTTCTTTGTTGTGGTGATTCATTCACATGTCGGTCCATATTTTAAGTGTGCTCAAAATGGTTGTGGTCTTCTTAGAGAGATTGAAAATTAATCATTGCTCCTAGGTCCAACGCTTCATACTCAGCGTCTCTCAATAAACCTATGTCTTCAAGAGCTTCAACATGGTTTGTTGATGGATTGTTGCTTAGATACTGTGTTGATGTTGGAACTTGAGTTGGGTCCATTGGACGCAACCGCTTCACCCGTGGTTCTGAAGTAGAGGTTTTTATGTCATCAACTCTATTAGGATCGGTTGCAGTATCAGTGGAATGTCTAGACCATGTCTCACTCTCTCTATTGCTAACCTGGCCTTTTCTATTACCTCATTTTCCTTTTCAATGGGCATATTCCTTCGAGTTTTTCTTGCTCTGTTACGTGAGTTTCCCATATCCAAAAGTTTCTTTATCAGAACTATGAGGTCTACCCTTGCATAATAAGCAACAAATAAGGTATTAGTTCCATTATACAAGATACATGATGCATTCCAACATAATTAACTAAATTACAGATATGTTAGTATGCTAATTATTGGCATTGATACATAAACGTTGATTAAAGGTTTCTCTTTATGTTCGAACCAAAGTTTCATTTCTATACTATATTTGAGTCAAGTAAATATAGTCAAGTTTGCAGGTATTACAACTATAGGATTATGACTTCCTTTGTGTTCAAAAAGTATTGGAATTCAAAAGAAGACGAGTGAAATGAGGAGGTTTCAAATCCCTTGAAAAAAGGAGAAATCATTGAGGTAAAGGAATCCCTGTTAAGCTCAAAGGTATGTTATGATAAATCTAAGATGAAGAGGAGAGCATGGACAAGTTGGTGAACTATTCAATATGGACCCTCTCCCATGATTGCTTCCAATGTTTTTATACAAATTGAAGAGTCTCAATAGAGAACCTCATCTATGCCATCCTTGTGGGAAATCAAAATATATTCATGTGCAAATGATTATTGGTCTACATTTCATACTTCATCTTGTATAGATAATATGGACAATTTGGTGAACTATTCAATATGGACCCTCTCCCATGATTTCTTCCAATGTTTTTATACAAATTGAAGATTCTGAATAGAGAACCTCATCTATTCCATCCTTGTGGGAAATCAAAATATATTCATGTGCAAATAATTATTGGTCTACATTACATACTTCATCTTGTATAGAGAATATGGACAACTTGGTGAAATATTCAATATGGACCCTCTCCCATGATTGCTTCCAAGGTTTTTATACATATTGAAGAGTCTCAATAGAGAACCTCATCTATGTCATCCTTGTGGGAAATCAAAATATATTCATGTGCAAATGATTATTGGTCTACATTGCACACTTCATTTTGTATAGAGAATATGGACAACTTTGTGAACTATTCAATATGGACCCTCTCCCATGATTACTTCAATGTTTTTTTTTTAAATGAAAAGTCTCAAGAGATAACTTCACCTATGCCATCATTGTGTGAAATCAAAATATATTCATGTGCAAATGTAAATTAGTTAACATTGCATACTTCATCTTGTATGGAGAATATGAGACTTGTTTGGATGTGAATTTGGGATTTATTCTTGTGAAATTAAATGTAGTCTATGAGAGAGATATTATTGTAGGCATATCATAAAACATAAATCAATGAAATGATCTGAAAGCTTGTGAATTAAAACAATTATTTACAATTCACCATACCTATTCAAAATGATCTCTTCTTGTAATGAAAACTTGTAGTGTGAATCTTTCCACTAACTTCCAAGACCACTAAATATGTTTGTTAGATTCCAAGAGTGAACTTCTATCCAATAGATCAAAGAGTAGTGATGGATTGTGAGCCAAATTGCACAGTTCAGGAGCACAAAGCATGTGAACAACAAAATAAACCCGTGAAAATTTGTAGCAATATCGGGAATCCATATCTCTATTTTTTTACCTACTAACAGGTGTGCACACTCGTATTTAAGCACACACACGCGTGTATAAGACCGCGTGCGTGCATTGACGCGCACTCAAAATAAAACGCGTGCATGCTCTTGCCTAACATTTAGAGCAGTTACTCACTAACGTTTATCTCATTTAATGACTAACGTTCTTCAACAATGACTTTGAATTAATGATTACTTTGAGTACTTTTACAATATAGTATTCACCACTACTTTCTTCTTAGTCCCATGGGTGCCATTATGAGGTCTTAGGCTCCTTGCTTATGTCTAGTGAAGTGTAAGGGAGGCCTCCAACACTGAACCTATCATAATCATCATCATCATCATTGTTCCTCATCATCATCATCATCATCATCATCATCATTGTTCCTCAACATCATCATCATCATCACCATCATTGTTCATCATCATTGTCATTGTCGTCATCCTCATCCTCATCATCATCATCATCATCAATGTTCATCATCATCGTCATGGTCATCATCATCATTCCTTTGAAAATGCTTGAAAATAAAATCAAACCGAAGTTTCAACTAAACCTATCATCATCATCCTCATCCTCATCCTCGTCATCATCATCATCATCACCATCATTGTTCATCGTCATTGTTCATCGTCATCATCATCATCATCGTCATCCTCATCCTCATCATCATCATCATAGTCATCATCCTCATCATCATCATTTTCATCATCCTCATCATCCTCATCACCAACATTGTTCATCATCCTCATCATCATCATCATCCTCATCATCCTCATCATCATCAACATCATCATCATCACCATCATTGTTCATCATCACCATCATTTTTCATCATCATCATCATCATCGTCATCATCATCATCATCATCATAGTCATCATCCTCATCATCATCATTGTCAACATCCTCCTCCTCCTCATCATCATTGTTCATCCTCATCATTCCATTGCAAATTCTTGAAAATAAAATCAAAGAAAAGTTTCAACTAAACCTATCATCATCGTCATCATTGTTCCTCATCATCATCATCATCATCATCCTCGTCCTCGTCCTCCTCCTCCTTCTCATCATCACCATCATTGTTCATCATCATTGTCATCGTCATCATCATCGTCATCCTCATCATCATCACAGTCATCATCATCATCATCATCATTGTCATCATCACCAATAGTGTTCATCATCATCATCATCATCATCATCATCCTCATCCTCATCCTCATCCTCATCCTCCTCCTCATCATCACCATCACTGTTCATCATCATCATCGTCGTCGTCATCATCATCATCATCATCATCATCCTCCTCATCATCATCATTCCATTGCAAATGCTTGAAAATAAAATCAAAGCAAAGTTTCAACTAAACCTATCATCATCGTCATCATTGTTCCTCGTCATCGTCATCATCATCATCATCCTCGTCCCCATCATCATCAACATTATCATGATCATCATCACCATCATTGTTCATCATCATTGTCATCGTCATCATCATCTTCAACATCATCCTCATCCTCATCATCATCATAGTCATCATCCTCATCATCATCATTGTCATCGTCCTCATCGTCATCATCAACAACATTGTTCATTATCGTCATCATCATCATCATCATCATCATCATCGTCCTCATCATCCTCATCCTCATCCTCATCCTCATCATCACTGTCATTGTTCATCATCATCATCACCCTTATCATCATCATCATAGTCATCATCCTCATCCTCATCATAGTCATCATCCTTCTCCTCCTCATCAGCATTGTTCTTTGTCATCATTCCATTGCAAATGCTTGAAAATAAAATCAAAGCAAAGTTTCAACTAAACCTATCATCATCATCATCATCATCATCATCATCATTGTTACTCATCATTGTCGTCGTCATCATCATCATCATCATCATCGTCATCGTCATCATCATCATCCTCATCTTCATCCTCATCATCATCATAGTCATCATCATTGTCATCATCCTCATCATCATCATCATCACCAACATTGTTCATCATCGTCATCATCCTCATCCTCATCCTCATCCTCATCCTCATCATCATCATCATCCTCATCCTCATCATCCTCATCCTCATCAACATCATTGTTCATCATCATCATCGTCGTCGTCATCATCATCATCATCATCCTCCTCATCCTCGTCATCCTCATCATCATCATTGTCATCATCCTCCTCCTCCTCATCATCATTGTTCATCATCATCATTCCATTGCAAATGCTTGAAAATAAATTCAAATCTAAGTTTCAACTAAACCTATCATCATCATGATCATTGTTCCTCATCATCGTCGTCCTCATCATCATCCTTGTCCTCCTCATCATCATCGTCATCATCACCATCATTGTTCATCATCATTGTCATCGTCATCCTCATCCTCATCCTCATCATCATCATCATAGTCATCATCCTCATCCTCATCATCGTCATTGAAATCATCCTTATCATCATCATCATCATCATCATTGTTCCTCATCATCGTCAGCATCATCATCATCCTCATCATCATCTCCATCATAGCCATCATCATCCTCATCATCATCATCATCTTTGTCATCAACATCATCATCCTCATCATCACAATCATCATCATCAATCATCATAATCACTGTCATCATAGTAATAGTCATCATGATCATGATCATCATCACCATCATTGTTCATCAACATAGTCATTATCCTCCTCCTCCTCCTCATCATCGTCGTCATCAACATCATCATCCTCATCATCGTAATCATCATCATCATCATCATCATCATAATCATCGTCATCATAATCACCGTCATCATACTCATAGTCATCGTGATCCTCATCCTCATCATCATCATCATCATCATAGTCATCATCATTTTCATCATCCTCCTTATCATTATCATAGTCATCATCCTCATCATCATCATTGTCATCCTCCTCCTCCTCCTCATCATAGTCATCATCCTCATTTGATCATCATTGTCATCCTCCTCCTCCTCCTCATCATCATTGTTTATTATCATCGTTCCATTGCAAATGCTTGAAAATACAATCAAAACAAAGTGTTTACTTAACAAATGTGTGCACGCGTCTTTAACGTGTGCACACAAAGTAGCGCGATCGCGCTTTTAGTGCGTGTGCACAAAGTAGCGCGATCGCGCTGCTAGTGAGTGCGTGTTGTGTTTTAAACTACGCGCATGCGTGATTTAAATTTAGAATTTTGGCGGCACCTTTTTTCCAACCAACGTGGTGGATGACTTGGCTACTTTGGTTTTAGGTTCAGGTTTCCCAACCAAGTGGTTTGGACTATGTTATGAGATAAAAACTTGTTTTGTACCACTTCTCCTATTTCGTGCATGATTTTCCATATGACACGCTTGTCCACTGTTAATTAAATTTCACACACTTGTGTAACTCTGTCTATAGATTCTGAATATGTAATTCTGATTTAAATCTATTATCTTTTTCTATTTTTTTATGTAATTTTAAATAGACTAATGTCAATCTAACACAAAAGGTAGGCTATTTGCTTTGGCTATAACTTTTGATTGGCTCACCTATTTAGAAAATGGAAAAGAGCCCGCACAAGAAGACACAAAGACCTACATCCTAAAAAAAATATCATTCATTGACTATGTTAAGACCAAGATGTGGTGGACCAACGCTCAACCTTGTCATTTTAGGGCGTCGCTGACTTCCTTAATTTGAAAAATAAAAAATATAACATAAATAAATATGTAAAAATAGCGATGCACTAGACACACCTGTTATCTACAACTCTATATAATTTTTTTCACAAAATTCCACCATTTACATACCAAACGAGTGGACCAACGCAAACATATTCATTATTTTTTGGGAAAAATATAACATACCAACCTTTGAAGAACCTCATTTTTGGGGATTTATGCTTAGTCCATAAATAAAAGTTATATATTCCAAAACGTAATCCGATTTTCCACGTTTCATATTCTTACACCATATTCCAAAAATTTGTGTAGGTACCTCTAATATTACTTTTTAACGTTCAGATTTCTGTTTTTCCAAAAGTCCATTGCAACGAACGTGTCATAAGTGACCAGCATTAGCTTGCACCAGCTCGTATGTCTCCTTGATATCGCGTTTTGGATGAGGGGGAGAGAAGAAAGCTACTAGACATTCTCAAAATATTTCACAATGTTAAAGAACATAAGAGTGCATATTTGATGATGTAGAGAATTGAATGAATCATAATGAGAATCCACACTATTGTAATCCTAATAGTTTTGTGTTACAAAGAAAAACTAATTTTCCTTATGATGACTTTGATAGGATTGGTATATTCTTGAGAGATTTATATTTAATTATTAATTACGAGTTTTCTTTATGTTAAGAGTCTATTGTATTAATGAGGATGCCATAAATTACATAACTATATGGTCGAGAATCCCATTTATATTTTCAAATAATCATATCAATATTAGAGATGGACATTATAACCATGTCATGGTATAGGGAACACTAACACAGAATCACCAATGCAACTTTTTAGATTCCTTTAAAGATATGGAAAATGTGAACATGAAGAAATAGAGATGACCTCATTTTCATGTGTTCACTCAATGTCTATTGTTTTCTATACAAAATTGTCATTGAGCCACATATTTGTTGTTAATTTTACTAAAAGGTATCTAATGTGAATACAATTAACACCCAAACCCATCACTAATTGTTTTGAGGATTTATAGAGCCAAACCTATGAAGGAAAACATAACAAAAGCAATGGAATAATGATGAGTGTGGGATAAAAAAAATTTATGTATGGAAACTAAAAGAAAATGCAATTATAATTTCTAGTACGACTGAAAATGAAACTCATAACCCATGAATTCATTTGGAAATTTAGATAAAAAAGGTATCTGAGCTTCTTTGGAAAGCTTTGATTAAGTGACACTAAAATGGGGGTTGTAGGATTATCTAAGCATAAGCTATGAAATGGATTTAATGTCGTGAGAAAATTTATCATATGAGGAGAGAACAAATGAGAGAGACATGATTTTAGTCTTTGGAGGAAATTAAATCATAGTAAGTGACAAGGGGAGGTAAACAATTGCGTGCAGAGAGAGCTCACAATAACAAATGATGAAGGTGGAAAGAAAAAGTGGAAGCAAGGGAGCGAGAAGGAACATATAAGGAGGTAGAGAATAATGCCAAAGATTCGGGGGATAGGAGCAAGGGTTATAACCCAAAAAATATGCACATGCATATGAGGAATGGGGATCATGCAGACGTAGGTGGGAGGGGGGGAATAGGTTTCAACTCACGTCGAGAAATGGAGGTGGGTTCAGAGAGCAAAAAGGTAGATACAGGTGTAGGTAATAATGAAGAAGGGATCTGAATATAACCAGAGCAATGGGGGTTCATGTGACCTCTACTAGATCACATAAATGGTGGAGAAGAAACACATAACCGCACAATATGAACGAGGTTACATGCTTTGATGGTGGAGGATAGAAACATGTTATGATAGCGCAAGAACACAAAAGCATGGATATCGTAGGAAATAAACACTATAGAAGAAGTCATTTTATTAAACAAAAATAAACATTTTATATTACAATGTATTTTCCCAACTAGGTTTTAGTGATATAATACTTTTTGCCCAAAATATAGAAAGAATTATTGAAATGATCATTTTGGGTTGTTGTACCTAAAAGCAATGAAGAATGCTAAATCTATTTTTTCAAATAAAAACGAAATATGAAACAGATTCCCGCAAAAACTCACAAAAAAATACAAACTCTAACTCACAAGTACACTATCCCTGAAAAAACCCCTTTGAGGGAGTGAAATTGCGAAATTGCAAGTGCAGGTATGGCACCCAACATTATTGATTTAGGGGCACATTAACTCACATCTCATTCTGGTTTAATTCGTCGTTAAGGTGAAAATACACAAAGTTTTCGAGAGCAACTCAAATTTGACAAGGACAGATTTAAGTCCGGGAGGATGAAGGGTGCGTGTAGTATTTTGAGGATACTAGATTATTAAGCCCCTCCTTTGGTCTAACCCATTAATTAGGAAACGTACTTCTAAGGTGTGTTTGAGAGGCCTCTTACTTTGATGGTGGGATACTTTGTTGTAACTTTTAACTAATGTAAAAGAAGAAAAATCGATATTAAGATAGTTAAAATTAATTTTTTTTTTTATAAATTTTATAGTGAAATCAGGTATTGACCATTCCTATATGACATAGGTTTTTTCTTAACATTCTTATTAATCAAAATTATCTGAATTTAGTATTTTTTTTAAATCTTTTTGAGTTAAAGCTAACCTAACGATTTCTTACCTTAATAAAATTAAATAAATAAAAAATAATTTGAATACATATAAATAACTATCATCATTATTATTTAATATTTACTTATAGAATTATTTGAATTATTTTGATGTTGATAAAAATGTTCTCATGAGAAATTGAAAAAAAAAAGATAAGCCATAAAGAACTTTATCAACCCAAAGTCATTCTAAACGCACATGTAGATTGCTTAAAGACACATGCGCTTTATAAAGGCATTTGTCATGGAATCTATGTGAATATCATTCTATGGATATGAATGTAATATAATATTTTGGATATAAATGTAATATAATATATATGTTTTTTTATATGTACGTACACGTACACAAACAACATAACAATATACTAACATAAGTATTTCTCCATTATTATTCCAACATTCCCCCTTAATGGAGAAATAGACTTTCAACAAATATGCTTGCATGATTTGTAGCTCCCCTTCTGAATCGTGCAACTCCTTCTCTGAATCGCGGAGATAACCATGACAAGAAACTATTCTCAATTGAGAGTAATGCGTTGTCATTAGAAGCAACGAGATTGATCAACAAACATCGCTCAGGAGGAATCTTCTTAATAATTTCACTTGAATTGTCCACACCAACAGTAGGCAAATAAATGCTGGCAAAAATTCTTCCATGAGGCATTCTATCACTTATGCTGGCTAATTTTCTGATAGGTGGATCATTCACGCTAGAATCGGCAAGTATGCGTCCAAACTCATTATCCCAAACCTTTTCATCAAAGGTCGATTGACCATTAAGCTTGGAAATTCCAACAGTGAAATTAGTAGGTGCACTACTCGCTACATTATGGAAATATGGCGCTTCAGCTAATGTAATAGCAGAGACCAATGGAACTGAATCGATGAGCATCTCATCAAATGCATTTACGTTCTCCATATCTTCAATAACCTGCTTTTGCTCCAGCGGAATCTCTTCATCTCCTTCTTCATCTGCAAATGAATCTTCAAAGATGCTTTCAAAAGCAAGTCTCATTAGGAAGTCCATTTTGAATGGAATAATTACCTTCAACACTGAAGATCGCAGCAACAAAATACAGTACCGCGCCCCTGAGTACTCGTGAAACGCGGTAGTACCGCTCTCCTGCCCACTGACGACCCGCGGTAGTCTGAGTTCATGGGCAGCGCGCAGCTCAACCTCCTGCGCTCTCTTTTAGAAAATTGAGACTGCTTTTCTTCTTTAGCTGATAGGAGGTGCCAATAATTCTCACTAGGCTCTGCACGGTGATGGGCGCTCTCCTCCAGGACACTTTAAATACGATTCAATAGCTGCACTATCGACCTTTTTACATACAGGTCATTCTCCTTCAGGAAACTTCAAATACAACAGGGGAATTTGTTGCTTCACTCATGACAGATCTCATAGACTCCACGCCCACACAGCCCAGCAGTCACACTCTCACGTGGATGGCAGTAGCGAATGGGCAACGCTCTTCCCTTCATGCCCAACACTCACGCTAACACCAGCCTCAACCTTTTCTGGCAACTTGCGATCTCTCCTTTTTAGACTGGCAGTAATCTTCTTTTGATTGGACAACACAACACTCTCACTTTTCAAATCTCCCTTCAGTGTTCTCGCTTCTAGCTGCAGCAATCCAAGAATTCCACACTCACGCTGCGAACTCTACAAAGACAGATGGGAGGAGGACAAGGAGAAAACCAGTAGATACCAAATTAACTTGACAAATGAACCAGCCAAAAAAAAAATTGTTTTTCCACCAAACAAATGCCTTCTCCACGGGACTTCAGGTCAATGACTTCTCCACGGGACAGATTCTATGGAAATGAGAGTAGAATTAACTCCACACGGTAGGCGGCTCCACTTTACACAGGCCTGTCGATCTTCTCCACGGTTTCTCCTTCACGCGGCAGCTGGGCGACTGGATACTTTCAACAGGTCACGTCTCTCTGACTTCACATAAACTTGCGATCTCTCCTTTTCTTGTCACGATCTCGGATCCCACAATTTCCACAGTCTGCTTCTTCTCCACACACTGGCAGCTAGGTGTGTTCCTCCAACCTCAGCTCTGATACCAAATTAAGTAATCAGAGAGCAACAAAGCATGCACAGTAGCATAGACTGAAGGTGAGCCTAACGCTCAACACAGCTTGATTATTCATAGGTAATAGTTACAGATATATAGGTTTAGAGAGCCTTCAACAGACTCCTACAATAGTGGATCTGGAACTACATGTACACAAACAACATAACAATATGCTAACATAAGTATTTCTCCATTATTATTCTAACAGGATAAGGTAGATGGAGTAGTATTTTCATTTTTTTTTGTTTTTTTAATGTTTTTAATTGTTTTTCAAATAAAATATAAAATTAAAAAAGTTTGCAAATGAATTGAAATGGAAAAAAATTGATATTGAATATACAAATTACCTAAACATAATGACAAAGACCAATGAACCATCCCAACAAAGGAGTGAAACAAACTAATCAGAGGAACAAATCAACCCTGAATTAAACGAAGAAAACCTCGAATATAGATTTGGTGAACCACCAGAAAACCTCGAAGATGAATTACATAGGGATTTAAACCAGTTAGGAATATTCAATGATGAATTGAAGAACACCAGGGAACCCTCTCAGGCTTCCCTTCCCACATCACTACAAAACATAATAGAGTCTATCAACATTTCCCACAGTGAGATAACCAATTTGAGCCAATATAGGGCTTGAATGAGAGAACAATATGGCACTGGTATATCCAAAGAAGATATAAAAAACTTGAATATCACAAAATCCCAACTGTGGAGAAAATTTATAGATTCAAGAGCATTACAGCCTCCAAATGTGAGGAAGAGGCAAGTTTGCATTGACTAGTGTAATTACCAACCATGGAGAGAAAACTAGAGGAAGAGATGGTTCATGGTTTTTGACAAGCCTCCATGCAACAATGTCGATGTCCCACAGTATTTTCTCAGGAAACTGTGGGTTGAGTTTGTGTTAGGGTTCCATGTGAACTACTTCGACATCACCGAGTTCCAGGGCGTGAGTTTTGGCTCAGCCCAAGATCAACCTCACGCCCATCGGAACCCACTCAGAGGGCCTCCTGCACCTAGGAGAGAGCCAAACCCCCTTCCTTAACCCCTTGGGTTAGGTAGCAGACTAGGTGAGATCCTTGAGTCCATTGGACGTGCCACATGACACCTTCTTAGGCATACCACATATGTGGCTATGTCCTCACATAGCAAGCAGGACCACCCCGAGAGACACATTTCTGCACGGTCTACTAGTGGTGGGCGAGGGAGAGCAATTAAAGGAGGTAGCCAAGATGATCCATCTAGCTCGATGGGACTAGTGCCACATCATTTTTCTCATTGTGGGAATCCATTCCATGTTCCCATGCAGGATCATGCCACATAGAGCTACTTGCACAAAAGTTAGTTATTTTTTTATTTAATGTTCAAGTATTGATTATACGTTATGCAATCTCATAATTTCTAATAAATTTAACTTAGAATCAGATGTTGATGACTTGATTTTTTTAATGTACAACTATTCAGTGCTGAGTCTCCAACACCCGGGTGGGAGGACGTTGGTTCCTTCAACCTAGATGGAGCCATGGAAGCTGTAGAGGACATCGCAACACCATACACATAGGTAGTTTTCTTTCAGTAATTAAATTTAATGTTAGTAGTTAATATTGTTGTCCAATGTAGTTAATATTTAGTAATTGAATCTAAATATTTTTTTGTTTGTACAGGTGTCCGTAGGAGTGAGTGACCATCCATCCCCATCGGGTATCAACAAATCCTCTCGTGAGTAGGTATCGTGTAATAAAGTATAAATTTAATTTCAGTTTTGATGGCTTATCTTTGTATAGTTATATTTTTTATGTTCTAATATATGAGGCCATGAATATGTATGCAGGTCCGAGTAAATAGGCACATCAGTGTCACTATCTCTCCATCGACTGCCTTTTTCCCACCATATATGCTAGGTGTATCCCATGGCATACATGTCCCTTTCCATGCATCCCTCCCCACCCCATTCCATCCATCCCTTGCTTCCCATCCATCACCACACTTCCATTCAAATCCTAATTCTTCGTCATAGCCTTCGGTCACTCCCCCTCGCCCCACCCATCAACCCCTTCCCTTGCAATTTCCCATGTTTCCATCCTCCCCCCTCCGACCATGATACACCATCCATCCACATTCACCCATCCCTCCACCCCATCTCAGACCTCATCCCCCTCCCCCATATTCCCCCACTGCCCTTGTTTCCCTGCCCACTCCAGTCCATGCCCTATCTCACAATGCCCCCTAGTTTTGTATCCAATGTCGATGTGGCTACATCCTCCTCTATGCCATCCACCCTAGCATCAGAGCAGGTTGTCCAGCCCACTGCTCCACCTGCCACCCCTGAGTACCAGCTGACTGCTCCACCTGCCACCCCCGAGGGCCAGCCGACTACTCCACCTGCTAGCCCCCAGGACCAACCTATTGTGTTCGTGGTGAGATTGATTAGTTTATGAAAATCTCATGCAATATTAACAAAAATTAACATAGGTAGTAAATTGTATGAGTTATCTTACTATTTATATATTGCAGGGTGGAATTACCGAGAGACTTGGATCACAGAGGATGGTATCTTGCTCACCACTTACGATCTCTTCTAGGATGAGCTATTTCAGATTTGAAAACATAATTTTGATTTTTAAATTGTGTTTTATACTTGTATAATTTCCTGTAGGAGTTGTCATTTTAGAGCCCAAAAGGAGGTGGTCGAAGTGTCCAAAACAACCAAGCTTCCTCTAGCTTGAAGAAGAGGAAGATCAATTTTGGAGGGGCACCTGGGAGCTCCGAGGGTGGGAAGGAGGATCGAGGAAACCCTAAACCTAGGATGGAAACCCCAACACCAATGCTACATAACCATCTCTTGTGGCATCTTATAAAGTAACTTTTTGTTTGTATATGAGCATGCCTAGGATTGTAGTCATATTTCACATATTCTTTATACACTAATCAAATGAGATACTCTTTACGGTTTATCATGCACAAATTGCACAAGTTGATGTTAATCAATGGGGAAAATTTAACCCTAACGAGGAAACTATTTTGACTTGGAAGGAAATCATTCTTAGCTTGACAGTCCTATCTTCATGAAAGTGGATTTATTGGGGTCTATGTCAATGTATGTTGGTTGCAAAAGAGGTTGAATTTGTACGATATGATGATAACATCCCATCAACACCACTAACATGCTTCAACCACATGCATAATTAAAAGGAAAATTGCATCCAATGTTATTCATAATCACCCAACCAATCCATGTATGTGTCTCTAGTTCTATTTCATACAATTATTTGTTATACTTGTAATTCATAAAGCCTTAGTTTCTTTGTTGTAGTGAAGGTACATATATTCTAGGTATATGGTATATTGGTTTCTAGTTAAGTGACACTAACAAATCTAATTATCTAAACCTATTGAGTTCATAAACCTTGGTTTTTAATTCTATGTCTAAAATGTGTGAACCATAGTTTTTAGGTTTGTGGTTTGTAGTTTATGAAATCCTAGCTATGTTGTAGTGGAGGTACATATATTCTAGGTATATGGTCTACTAGTTTCTAGTTGAGTGAGACTAACAAATATAATGATATAAAACTAATGAGTTCATAACCCTAGTTTGTAGTTCTATGTCTAAATTTGTGAACCCTAGCTTTCAAGTTTGTGGTTTGTAGTTCAAGAAACCCTAGTTTTCTTGACATTTGTTCTTATAGATTAGGTATATGGTCTAAGTTTATTTATGTACGTATATGGTCCTAGTTTGTAGATGTATGTGTCAATTTGTAATCCTTATTTTTTAGGTTTGTGGTTTGTAGTTTATGAAACCCTATTGTTTTGTTTCAATGTGTGCATGTAGCTTAGGTATATGGTTTAAGTATTTCTACATAAGTGAGACTAACATAGCACATGATATCTATGCATGTGAATTTATATTTCATAGAACCCTAGTCTGTAGTTATATGTATAAATTTATAAACCCTATTTTTTAGTTTTATGGTTTATAGTTCATGAAACCCTAGTTTTTTTGCTATTTTCTCTTGTAGCTTAGGTATATGCTGTAAGTGGTTCTACATAAGAGAGACAAAATGATGCATCATCTTTGTGTATGGGAAATTCTTTCAATCCATGAAACCCTAATTGGATATATACTTATAATTCATGTATGAGTTTTTACTTCTAATTCATACAATTATGTGTTTCTACTTGTAATTCATGAAAATCTAGTTTCTTTGTTGTAGTGTAGGTACATAGATTATAGGTATATGGGCTATTGGTTTCTAGGTAATGGCATCCTAGGAGACCAATGGAGTCAACGGTTTGTCGATTCGACCTCCGGTTTCTGAGTTATGTCGAGTGGAAAGCTGCATGAAAATGTCGTTCAAGGACACTTGGTGACTATCGGTCTGGGATCCAAAAACCAAATGGAGCAGCAATATTGCATGCCATTGTCTTTGGAAAGTGTGCATGGGAAATACTGATATGGGAACATGACCAAGACTGGCATGGTGGAAGGTTTTGCAGAGTTGACCCACCAATGCAAGAGTTGCATTGAAGGAAACTGAGCAAAACCCTAGTTTACAAAATCGATGCACAATGAAGTCACTGGGCCATGCAAACACATTGGAGAGGTCCCCCTAGAGGTAATGGCATTCCAAGAGCCAACAGAGTCAATGGATCGTTGATCAGACCTCCGGTTGACGAGTTATGCTGAGTTGAAAGTCACATGAAAATGACGTTCAAGGACACTTGGTGACTCTCAGTCCAGGATCCAAAAACCAAATGGAGTAGCAAGATTGCATGCCATTTCCTTTGGAAAGTGTGTATGGGCAATGTTGATATGGGAACACTACCAATACTGGCACGGTGGAGGGTTTTGCAGAGTTGACCCACCAATGCGAGAGTTACATTGAAGGAAACTGAGCAAAACCCTATTTTACGAAACCGATGCACAATGAAGTCATTGGGCCATGAAAACGTGGTGGAGAGGCCCCCGCTAAAGGTAATGGCATGCCAGGAGACCAAAAAATTCAACGGTTCATCGATCTGACCTCCGGTTGCTCAGTTATGTTGAGTGGAAAGTCGCATGAAAATGTCGTTCAAGGACACTTGGTGACTCTCGGTCCGGGAGCCAAAAACCAAACGGAGCAGCAAGATTGCATGTCGTTGGATCTAGAAAGTGTGTATGGGAAATGTCGATGTGGGAAAACTATGAAGACTGGCACAGTGGAGGGTTTTGTAGATTTGAACCACCAATGTGAGAGTTGCATTGAAGGAAACTAAGCAAAAACCTAGTTTACAAAACCAATACACAATGAAGTCACTTGACCATGCAAACATGGTGGAGAGGCCCCCTTAGAGGTAATGGTGTTCTAGGAGACCAACGGAGTCGATGGCTTGTTTATCCGACCTCTGGTTGCCGAGTTATGTCGAGTCGAAATTCGAATGAAAATGACATTTAGGGACACTTGGTGACTCTCAGTCTGGGAGCGAAAAACCAAACGGAGCAGCAAGATTGCATGTCATTGGCTTCGAAAAGTGTGTATGGGAAATGCTGATATGGGAACACTGCCAAAACTGACATGGTGGAGGGATTTGCAAATTTGACCCACCAATGCGAGATTTGCATTGAAGGAAATTGAGTAAAACCCTAGTTTATGAAACTGATGGAAAATAAAGTCACTGGGACATTAAAATGCAGTGGAGAGGCCCCCATAGAGGTAATGGCATGCCAGGAGACCAACAGATTCAATGGCTCATCGATCTAACCTATGGTTTATGAGTTATGTCTAGTTGAAAGGCACATGAAAATGTCATTCAGGGACACTTAGTGACTCTTGGTCTGGGAACCGAAAACCAAACAGAGTAGCAAGATTGCATGAAATTGGCTCTGACAAGTGTGTATGGGAAATTTCGATATGGGAACACTACCAAGACTGGCATAGTGGATGGTTTTGCAGATTTGTCCCACCAATGCGAGAGTTGCATTGAAGGAAACTAATCAAAACCCTAGTTTATGAAACCGATGCACAATGAAGTCACTGGGACATGAAAACATGGTGGAGAGGGCCCAATAGAGGTAATGGCATGCTAGGAGACCAACGGAGTCGAAGGTTCGTCGATCCGAATTTTGGTTGTCGAGTTATGTCGAGTTGAAAGTTGCATGAAAATGGGGTCCATGCAACCCTGGCAATGGTGCACCGTCCCTGCAAAAGCCTATGCCGAGTGACCAAGGGTTCCTTTCCCATGGTGTCCATGCCCAAACACACCTGCATGAGCCAACAAATTCAAAAATCAACGCTCGGTTTGGTTTTTGGACCCCAACCTTGAATTGGCCTAGGGATTCCTAAATGGCTTTTGTAGGCCTACTACAACTTGCCATACAACGTTGATCGGGGCTCCGATCGATGAACCGTCAATTTTGTTGGGATCATGGCATGATATTATGGCCAAGGTGTCCTCCCCCCCAACTCTACATGGCCCGGGCATGCCTCCATGCCAGATTATGCAAACTAGGGTTTCACCCCAGTGGAGTGTAAGCACAATTACCCAGTCTCATTCAATATAGCCATCTAGATCCTCTCTTTTGCTAATTGTCTCCATCAATCTCTCATGCTCTGAATGATGCAAGAAGTAATATTCCTTGGTTGGGTTCTTGTTTGACATTGTCTATAGATGGATGGTCGTGCCAACAATCAAGTTTTTGAAGTGATAGACCACAGAACCTGGTCTGTAATCCACGAATACATGCCCATTGGTTCTTCTTGATTTCCCATCTAGTGTAAGATATTCACCCTCAACCACCATCGAGCCAATAGAAAATTCATTGCCTTCATCATCAATCAATGATCTGTTCAGGATTTATTTACCTCGAATGCATCGTGCCAACCAATAATCTTTGCCCCATTCATTGTCTTTCAGGGAAACAACTGCATATATATGTCTTGGCTATACAAGATCTGAGATATGGTCATCGTCTATCAAAATCATTGATTGAACCTCCTCTAAGTGGATTGTTTCAACGACTACATGTGGGTCTACTACAAGTGACACACGATCCCAATCATCAACCCAATCCATAAATTCACATTCATCCCATTCACCACTGCTACAAGGGTTGCAAAAGAAAGCAAGTTTCCACGCTCATATTTCAAATAGGGTTTTTTTCCAGCTTCAAACATAATTAAATGCACATATTCCTTGTACTGTGCCGTAACTATAGGAACAAGATCGATCTATGTCAACCACTTGCCAAAAATTCCTGACTGGCATTCCTGCCTTTGTTGATGTATGTTGCACTTTAGTTCAGTCTGACATTGTTGCAGACAACCATTGAACTATGGATTCTACATCTTTGATATGGGGGTTTCTGGTAAACCTCATCTCGTCCCTTTGTAGTGCGGTCCTTATGCATGCACCGACCCCGTCATGCTCACCTTTGTCGTGCCCGATCTCAAAGTAGTTCCATATATGCAACACATTGTAAGTCTTATGCAGCATACTCATCCATTGGAAGACTCAGAAATTTTTAAACTAGCCCACACAACCATCTGACCATATCCAATGTTGATCCATTTGTATATCTTCCTCCTTTTGCTAATCATAGAAAATTTGAAAACAATGTTGCACATAATGCAGATCATGGCATCTATCATCAATGAATGTAAAAGTTTGTATCCTTTTGTATTATCTTGTTGTTGGGAAATAGGGCAGACCCGGGTTTTATACCTTTAACTTCGCACCAACAAAAGACCCATAGAGTTGGCCCTTTCAGCAACAACCTGCGAACAGGTTGCAGTCTCACCCGAAACTGCTATGGGGTGCCGGAGAACCAGATTTCTGCAAGCAAAGAGGGATATTACTGTACCTTTAACTTTTAACAGATTATAAATATAAATCACAGAGCTTAGCATTCACTTATTTATCTTTGCAGTTAGATAAACACACAGTGCCTTTCGCAACCCTTTACTGGGAATTCACAGCGAAGTTATTGTCTAGCAGTGATCTCTACTTATCAGATATATAGATATAAATGCATGAAAGAACACAACATAAACAACACACAAAACCATGACACAAGATATAACGTGGTTCACCCCCAGTGTAGGGGTTACGTCCACAGAATTGTGTTTTATTCAATCTTTCTACAAAAACCACAGTTCTGATCTGCGCACTCAGCTGCAGATCCCTTCAGTCCTCAAAGCTGTGCACACAGCTGCAGATTTCCTTATAACCCAAAACCCTCTACGCACACAGTTGCAGAGGTCGTCCACGCACACAGCTTGGACTTAACCTTTTCTTACAAAATTAGCCTTAGCTTTGCATCAATTCCTTCTTCACAAAAATCCTAACCTTACTTACTTACAAGAGTGCCTATTTAAACAACGCACTGTTACAAAACCATGGATTTAAACCATGGGCACCTTGAACCCTAAACCCTGGATTTAAAACATGGGTTTATTACAGCATAAGGTTTTTGACTCTGCCCCGACACCCATAAGACTAATTTGAGCCGTAGCTCCGCTTACAAACTCCCAAAACCCGCGGAGCTATCCACCTTAAGGACCATTAGGGTGCGCGCCTCAACATGCCCCTAAGACTCACCAGTATCCTGTCCCGGGGCACTCTACTGGTTTCCTGGTGGATGAAGCTTCTTTGCGAGGATGGTGAACTGAGTATTGAGACTGTGCATGATGTCGTCAGCTACTTTCTCCTTTTCCACCAACTCCTGCAGTATGGCGAATGATGCTTCACCGGCCTTTTCCTGTGCGAATGCATCATATTCCTTCAGAATTTTGAACTGGCTATCTACCGCAGTACTTAATTCCAAAGCCTCACTGACAAGTGGCTGTATAGAGTTTTCCAACTCTGTTACTTTCACCCTACATGACTCAATTTCCTGCTGGAGTTCCTTGTTGCGCTTTACTTTGAGCATTTTCTCCATCGGTGGCAGAGTCTTAATTTCCACTTTTACGGTATCCAACTCAGCCTGTCGTTGCTTGATGGTTTCCTGCAACTATCTTATTTCTGGATGTTCCTGCAGGGTGGTCCAGGCCTCGACACTGTCTCCAAGCAACTTTGCTGCACTACCCACAATATCAGAAATTTTCGATGCGGATGCCTGAATGTCTGCGTGGCGTTGTTCTTTAACCTCAGGTGGATTTTCCAGAGGGATGGGCAGTTGAAGCTCCATGATTTGAGCCTCATGTGCTGCTTTGAGTTTCTCAATTTTACTGTGAGACTGTTGTGCATAGTCTTTTAGCCTGACTAATCTTTGTTCTGGCTCTTCCACCAACTGCACGTCGAAGTCAGGAAGACTTTAACATGCCTCATCCAAGACTCGGACTAGTGTAATCTACTTTCTTTCGGCGTCCCTCTTTCTCTGATCTGCTGACTCTAGCTGCGCTGCGAAACCCTGCTGCTGACTTATGGCCCCTTCTAACTGTTTTTGCAAATATTGGTCTCGTGCCTGAATTTCTTTCATAATGGCTGACTGACAGAGATGTAGCTCTGTCATAGAGAGCTTAGTGTAGTCTATGCCAACTTTCATACTCATCACTGAGCGAGAGGCTGCATCTGTTAATATAAGAGTTGCGCTCGAAATTTTCCCTTTGTTATCTCGAGCCAGCCATTGCCTTAGGTCTGGCTGCGCGCTCACTGGGGTACTGCTGGCTGCAGTGCCAGTTACTGATTTCGCTGCTAAGTCCTTAAGCTCCGAGATGTGCTTGGATACACTGGTGATGGCATCCAGATGCATAGCTGCAAACTCTGGCCATTGTTTAGTGAGAACTTCGGTGGACTTTGACAAAGCCTCATCAAGCCTCCGCACTTGTCAAACTGGGTGCTTTGTCAATATTATTATCCTTTGATGCCTTTGCTTTCTTTCGCGGCGATGGTTTGTCTACTTCCTCTGCATCTTGTGTCTTGCGCTTATGCTGCCTATTAGGGTCTGAGGTAGTTTTAACTGAGTCTTCTTCTTCTTCTTCTTCATCTCCATTTCCACCATCTCCTCCCTAGTTGTTGGCTGTCTGCTGTGACTCAGTTTGTTCATCACTGTCTGCGGGGGGTTCTTGCTACTGCGCGTGACTGGGGCCTGCGCCTATATCGGTGACAGGAGGTACAGGAATATTAGGTTTTGTCCCTGTGTCTTTTAACCATTCTTCCGGCCACTGCTGTATTATCGCGAGGATATCATCTTTAGTCACTACATATGGAAACTTAAAACATTGATGCTTCTTATCTGCACAAGCCTGGATAAAAATATGGTGCATATCGGCCCTAAAATTGACCGCTCCATCATACTGAGAGAATAACTCATTACTAAGACATGGGGTTTTTATGATCTCATACGAGATACTCAGCATATAAAAGGAAAATACATAGTTTGTCATCTATTGGTGGGTTTTATCCTGTGAAACCCACAGTGATGCATACCTGGCTGCGCTAGGCATGTGCGCTGGTACAGCAGCAAACTGTGCTTCCGTAGGTTCTTTCCATCCTACCAGTGCGATGAGGATAATCAACCATGAGTAGTGGAAGGGCCTACCTTTTTCCTGCGCGTCGCGAGCATCTTCAAGGAATTCCTTCATAACATATGCTGCCCAGTTGTAGCTGTAGCCTTCGGCGCAGTTGATAGCAATTCGAATGACCGAGGCAGGCACTTCAGTTGGTCTACATTTCCACATAATTTTGCATGCCAAGAGCTCAGCTGCGAAGCAAATATTCTGCTCTTGAATCGCGGAAGTGTGATACCCACGTTTCCCCTTCGTCAGGCCAAAGCGCTCCTTCATGCTTTGTGCGAGCTTCGTATCTTCATGCTTTGAGGGAAATTCTGTCCTCGGATCAGGCCCTGCCACTGGTAAGCCGGTAATCCTATGAATGAGCTCGCCATTAATAAGGATTTTCTTGTCACCGATCCATAGGCAGCTGTCATGTACTAATACCAGCAGCTGCTTGACCACGATGGTGACTTGTGTGCTGCGACCAAAGTGGGGAACATCGAGCATTTTCAACAAACCAGCTAGATCCAAGCCAACAACCCACTGTTTTACTTCCAATAAGGTCACCCCAGTTTCTTGATATTTAACAAAATGCAAGTATTGGGTAGGTGCGAATTGTGGAAACTTCCCACGGTCACTTGTGTCGTGGTCAGCATACTTAAGCCGGTCTATTTTCCCTGTCATTGTTCCAACCAGATGCATACCTGTTGGCAGTGAAGGAGTGCATATAGTGAACTTAGCATTCCGCCGAGGTGGCTTAACTCCTGGTCGAATAGGCTGAAGATACAGTGGCCGTTGTGGTGCAATGTTCTCCTCTCCTTCAATTGGGATCTCTGTTGAACCAGGCGGATCCATTTCGGGATCCTTCGATGTTTGCCCTGATTCCTTATGTCTGTCCTCGTTCCGCTTAGAATGAACTTCAGGTTTAAAATGTTTCCTGGCAGATCATGTCTGCATTGGCGAAGTCGATGCTGGTAGAGTCTCTTCACGGGCTGCAGGCTCAGGTTGGGGGGCGAAGATGTGCTGCAGACCCGTCTGTTCAAATTCTCTCAATAGGTCCTGGAGTTCACGATCAGCTGACATGGGTTCAATTGTGAAACTCAAGGAAATGCGGAATGCAATTTCCCGATACCCGGATGTCTTCATATACAATCCATCGGCCATATCTGCCATAAATGTACATTGAAGGCACCAAATCTGACAGAGGTCCTGTTGCCACGGTGCTAGATTTCGGTGGATACCATTAGGACAAGCAATTAAGATGAGTAAAGTATCGGTGCCGCCAAAACGGCAGTGTTCCAACAGTCGGCTTTTGGGCTGCAGCGCCTCCAGCTCTGCAGCTGCGTCATAATAAGGACCATCGACACCATATTGACCTTCAGCATGTCCTGACAAATTCCACGACCAAGGGGTGAACTTCGATCCCACAGGTTGGTACTTGGTAATTTCTCTGTCACCAGACCTATTAGCATGCCAAGGCTCGACCTCCATCTCTCGGGATGTCTCCCGTGTCTGGGAATTCGGTATCGGTTCTGAGAATGTCACACTAAGCTCTTCTGGGTCTGTCGAACCATCAAAAACAGGTAGGACTCTTGTAAGCCATCTAAGAGACTTGGTAATTCTGGCGCATCTGTGTCCATAGAACTCATACAACCGGTTCTGCCGGTTCTCTAAACCATCATCTGAGTCCATCATATAGGATCTGTCACACTACCAATCCATAATACCTTCGGCATTAGGATCAACATAATCTTCTTCCTTCGCTGTAATATTGTAGATATGGTCCAACACATCCTGATCTTCATCTTGGAGGGGTTTTGTGTACTTTTCTCCTTGGGAAGGATCCAATGGGACTATGACTCTCAAATCCTTCCCTTTGAAAGTCATCTGTCTCTTCTTAAGGTTAATAACTGCAGCATTTGCCATTGCCCACTCAATACCTAACAAGGCTGGATAGGGATTGTTGTCGTCAATGATCTCAATAACTTCAAAGTCTGCTATAGTACGTACGCCATCAATATCTACGGGAACATTAGGGAATCGCCCTAGGGGCACAATATTTTGCTGATTGGCTAATCTCAACTGGATAGGGGACCAATCAAGGGTAGGTTTGCCCATTTGTTCCCAGGTTCGCTTGGTTAGGACATTGATTTCTGACCCTAAGTCCAAGATCACATCAGTCATCTCATACTCTCCTATCTGAGTGTTCAACCTCATTTCCCTACCAGTTCTTCTGACTCTATGAACAGCTTTTGCCTGACCAGAACCTTGCTGAGGTTTGCAGGAAGCAATAAATTTCTGCAACTCACTTAAAGCATTCTGATTTCTTAAAAGTTTCAGACAACTTTGTAAAAAGAAGGACAGTGTACTTACTTTATCCATCAAAGCTTCTTGCAGCTGCGACTGCTGCTGATGTGGCTGCGCAGGTGCTATTGCTGGGCTAGAATCCACAAAATATTTCTTGGCATCCATGAATGTCTCCTTTTCTCTTTCAATATCAAGGGCGGGGATTTTCACGGGAGCCTTACGAACCCAAGCCTCATCAGGTTGTTTCTCAGCAGGCTGTATCTGCGTCGTAGATCCACTTCGGGTAACAACATTAATTGCTGGGGTAGGTCTTTGCTCAATGGAAATCATCTGAAGATTCTGAGTGGGGCCACTGTTTCTTTCTTGAATCTTAGCTATCAGCTGTGGGCACTGCTTGATCACATGATCTACTGCTCGGAAATACCGGCATGTCATAGTCAGGTTCCGACAGTCGCGAGCCAGATGTCCGTCCTGGTTGCAGTTATAACACACCACCTGACCACGACCTCTGCTAGCCATGCCACCATGACCACGGCCTCCAAAACCACCTCTACCTGATGCACCACCGCGGTAGCCATAGCCATCATTACTTTGTCCCTCATTTTGTACCCGATAGGCATCGTAGGTGCGTTCCCTCATGAGGTCATAACTGCGACACTCATCTTCATTATGGCCTACGGACTTACATAATTTGCAGTAAGGGTTCTTGGGGACTTGCACAAACATCTGTAGTAGATAAAAATTCTCAGGTCGATATTGGCCAGTGGTCCGCAAGATCTCACAATATAGAATAGTAGGGTTGAATGGGTTTGGCGCACCAGTATTCAAGTAATTTCTTACCACAAGACACTGTTCCTTGTCATGACCCTCTGTCTGACATTGTGTGCACCAGACCTCTTCGCGACCGGTTTTTCCTTTCTTCATATCGCGGAGCTCCAGAGCCATCACTGCCAACTGCGCTTGGATTTGAGCGATACCAGAGTTATCTTCGACAGGGGTGGTTTCAAGCTTCATCGCGATTTCTAGAGCCTCCTGCTGGTCAGCAACCTTCTGTTGCATGAGTGGAGTTCTGATATGCGGTAACAACGCTGCAATAAACCATTCCTTGTGCTACGTAGGTCCAATGGGGAAGATGACTTGGTCTAGTATAACTTTGAATCTTTGATCAAAGTCCCACACTGATTCTCCACGCCTCTGCTGAATCTCTTTCAATTCAGTAATACACTACGACTCGGATTTTGGCTTTTTAAATTCCTTTATCATTGCTACTTTTATGTCAGCCAATGCATGGTTCTGAGTTCTGGAGAACTTCATGAACCAGGTCAGAGCACGGTCTCTGAAGGAAGTAACCAGCTGCGCTCTTTTTGTATCTTGATCCATAATGGACTTAGCAGTCCACACTGCTTCACATAAAAACCAGAACTGCTCTGGATCCTCGGATCCAGTTCCTTTGAAAACAGGTAGCTTAATGTCATCATGCATGTGGGCCATAGTGGATCTAGGAGGGGATGGAGGGGGACTGGAAGTAGGCGGGGGGGGACTTACTGGGGTAGACTAACCTGCGATAGGAATACTCGGGCTAGGGTGACTTTCAGACTGTGACGGGTTCTCATGGATAATAGGTCTTTGCTGCGGGGTTACCAGAGGGTTTCCAACATAAGGGGTTTCTTCGGGTTCTGAATCGGTGGGAATTACAGCGGAATACTCAGTATGCTGATCCTGGGAATAGGATCCAAAATCTCTCTTGTACCTTTTGCCACTTCGCAGCAAACCACTTTGCTCATCGAAGGTATTGTCGCTTGCAAATATAGGTTAGTAATACTAAATCTAACAGTCTGATTCAATTAGCAATATACCTTTTTTAGCCAATAGCATTTTGATTCGCAAACTAAATGAATTCAAAAACTTACCCCTTGGGCCTTTGAAAAACTGTCGCTTGGCTTCACTAAAGGAGGTACTTGTGTCGATGGAGAACTCCATCACAAATGCTTCAAAGGTTCACGTTGTCCAGAAATCAACAGCGCGAGAGATCTCGTTGTTCACCCTTTTTAGTATATTAATTCTCGCGGGGGTCCAAGCAAGAAACTGACGTGCTTGGAAGTTCTTCCTTCGCTCTGCTAACCTGGATAACCACTGGTGCAACTCTATGTGGATACTACCAAAGAAAATTTCATAAATGTCACAAAAAACATACCTTTGTAAAAAGTCGTTTGCTCTACGACGCGGATCTTTATTCTCGTGCTTAGCAAATTTTAGATAAGTCTCATCAAGCCAATCACCGATTTCCTTCACAGAGGGCCTCCAGAACATAGCCCTCGAGGTACGACGTAAACCCCTCTTGAGCAGATACTGAGTTCAACCGGCAACGGAACCAATTTGTTGGGCAATAGGGCAGACCCGGGTTTTATACCTTTAACTTCGTACCAACAAAAGACCCACAGAGTTGGCCCTTTCGGCAAAAACCTGCGAACAGGTTGCAGTCTCACCCGAAACTGCTATGGGGTGCCACAGAACCAGATTTCTGCAAGCAAAGAGGGATATTACTGTACCTTTAACTTTTAACAGATTATAAATATAAATCACAGAGCTTAGCATTCACTTATTTAGCTTCGCAGTTAGATAAACACACAGTGCCTTTCGCAACCCTTTACTGGGAATTCACAGTGAAGTTATTGTCTAGCAGTGATCTCTACTTATCAGATATATAGATATAAATGCATGAAAGAACACAACATAAACAACACACAGAACCACGACACAAGATATAACGTGGTTCACCCCCAGTGTAGGGGTTACGTCCACAGAACTGTGTTTTATTCAATCTTTCTACAAAAACCATAATTCTGATCTGCGCACTCAGCTGCAGATCCCTTCAGTCCTCAAAGCCACGCACACAGTTGCAGGCCTCTGCGCACACAGCTGCAGATTTCCTTATCACCCAAAACCCTATGAACACACAGCTGGGGCTTAACCTTTTCTTACAAAATTAGCCTTAGCTTCGCATCAATTCCTTCTTCACAAAAAGCCTAACCTTACTTACTTACAAGAGTGCCTATTTAAACAGCGCACTGTTACAAAACCATGGACTTAAACCATGGGATCCTCGAACCCTAAACCCTGGATTTAAACCATGGGTTTATTACAACATAAGGTTTTTGACTCTGCCTCGACACCCCTAAGACTAATTTGAGCCATAGCTCTTCTTACAAACTCCCAAAACCCGCGGAGCTATCCACCTTAAGTACCATTAGGTTGCGCGCCCCAATAGGCCCGTAAGACTCACCAGTGTCCCATCCCGGGGCACTCTGCTGGTTTCCTGGCGGACGAAGCTTCTTTGCAAGGACGGTGAACTGAGTATTGAGACTGTGCATGATGTCATCAGCTACTTTCTCCTTTTCCACCAACTCCTACAGTACGGCAGATAATGCTTCGCCGGCCTTTTCCTGTGCGAATGCATCATATTCCTTCAGAATTTTGTACTGGCTATCCACCGCAGTAATTAATTCCAAAGCCTCACTGACAAGTGGTTTCTTTCCCCAACGTCTCTGTCGCATTTACCCACTGATTTCCAAGCTAAAAATAATTTTTGAATTGCCTAGCGATTTGGAGGAGAGACCATGTTCTCTTGGTTGTGTTTGAATTAATTTTTTGGCCACGTTAGGGCCAAAACATTCCCGGGAAATTGAATTTCTGTCAGGGGTTGTTCTTACCCTCCTTGGAAACTAATTTTGTGGCTAAACTATTTTTCTCAACTCAAAAATGGTGTATATTGTTGTGTATGCAATTGGTCTTTGGACTGTGTAGGAGTGGAAAGGAGTTTGCTTGACAAACCTAGTGTTTTGCAGGAGCCTCATAGATAGAGCTAGAGGGATGGCTCTCTTCTCTACACTCCCTGAATAGCACTGGAAGGGAAGTCATGTCCTGAGGGACTGTGTAGCAGAGAAGGGAATGATTCCTTGTGTTGGGTGTGTGTGGATGTATTAGGAGTAAAGCTAGTTCTGGTGAAGGCATCCTTAGTTCTTTAGTGAGCCCACTAGCTTAGCAGACCGTGATTCCACCTCATGATAACCTGCTGAACCCAACTTTTTGGCTTGGTTATGTGTTGTTGTGCCCCTTGGTTGTTTGATAAACCCAAACCTAGCTTTGCATTGACTGAGTTTTGACATATCTTTGGCTATGTGTGAGCCTGCTTAGTTTTCTTTTCCTTGGGGAATCATGCCCAACTCGGGGGTGGCAGTGTTGCTAAGATATTAAGAAGCACACTGGCCTATGGTTGGGTGGAACATTGTAGCAACATAGCTGGTTGCGAGACAAGCTTCTCCATAATATAAGTATTCTTTTCTATTTCATCTCTGCAATTGTATTTGTTTTTTAATGAAAATGATGAACATGCTAAATGCTTGAATGGAAAGTAGTTTTCTTCCATTGTATGATAAATAGCTCATGCATCTATGCATGTTTAGTTCAAAGCATTTAATTTTTATGTTCACGGGGCTAGTTTCCCGGGTAGATAGCAGCAATCGATAGCATCCTCTTCGTTAATCGGAGGGTCGGGGATGTTACAGTGTGGTATCATAGCACACGTTGTAGCATGGGCCTCAATGGGCCGTGAAGAAGCAGTGACAGAGGAAAGGTTACCCTCTGCCCAATAGAGGAAAAGTGTGAAACATAGGGAGAATTTCAAAAAAATTCTAAGAATTGAAAATATCGGATGACTTAAGCTGAGTCCGTACGATACGTCAGATGACTTAAGATGAGTCCATCCAATACGTCAGAGGACTTAAGCTGAGTCCATCCAACCAAGAAACCAAAGTAGAGAGAATTTTTTTCATAAAAATTTCTAAGTTTGAATTTTTTCCGAAGGTCTCGGCTGGGAGGAGGCAAAGGTCTCGGCTGGGAGGAGTCGAGGGTCTTGGCTGGGTGGAACCGATGGTCTCGCCTGGGATGAGCCGATACATCAGCTAACAACCCAAGACCCAACTGATAAGGAAAACGAAGAGAAATATTTTGAAAATTTTCTAAGTGTCAAAATCATCGAAAGACGTTTGTTGAAACCAGTCGATACGTCGGATCAGTTAGCCGAAGGGTTGTCGAGACTGCGGATGAGAAAAAATGAACGGAGCTGACACGGCGGCAGAAAGAGGAAGAGGAGAAGAAAAATTCAAATTTTTTTCTAAGTATAGGAAATCTCGGGAAAAGTTTTTTGATGTCGTTCGAGTGAAGCTCTCCAAAGCATCTCGGATAACTTTTCAATGTCTCTAGGGAGAAGCTCTCTGAGGCATCTCGAAAGAGAAAAGAAGATCGATCCGAGGAATCGAAAGGGAAAGGAATATAGAGCCAATGTGTCGAAATACAAAGGAATATTGAGCCGATGCATCAGAAGACAAAGGAATATCGATCTGATAAGGCGTTGGAAGACAGAGGAAGATCGATCCGATAAGGCTTCAGAAGACAGAAGGAGATTGATCCGATAAGCGTCAGAATGGAAATGAAGATTGATCCGCCGAGGTGTTGAAAAAATTTTCAACTATGACCTAATACATTGTATGGCTTGTTGGGAAGGGATCTGATGGGATGGAAAAATATAAGTTTTCAATGGGATTTTTCAGTGGAAAAGCAGGATTCCAGTGGGACTTAGAGGTGCTGAAATGGTGAAAAATGGCAGCAATCTTATGCGCCAAATTATGCAAAAATCAAATATTTACAACAACAAAAAATGAGGGTGTTTCCCTCGACCTGCCCTGCAGTGGTGGAAGCCAGAAGGGGGAAAGGCTCCTTGACCCCCATCGCCCCCCTGAGAGCGTCGTTATTGGGGAAAATAAAATTCTATAATTTGACAAAGTTGTCAATGTAGTATTTTCCAAATGCAGGTAAGTAATTATGAACTCATGATAATGTTATACAACAAACAATTGTGTTTATTAACACATTTTGCAGAATTATAGCCACCTTCAAAGGCAACATTCCACATAGAGCAGTTCCAAAAATTCATTCTTGGTTGGGCCAAGATGAGAATCGATGATATGAATGATGCACAGGACCCCTATGAGTTCGAGGAAGATGCTATGGGATAAAGTGTTAGAGTTGGAAATGATGAGATAGAGTCCAATGAGAGAATATTTCAAGATACTCCCCCCATATTTTGTAACCACCATGAGTAGCCTAAGGGTGGATTTGCAAAGTTGCAGAGAAGACAATGAAAGGATGCTTAAGGCTCAAGAAGATCAAAATTAGATAAATGCAGCTATACTGCAGAGTTTGACAGATATCCAGGGACAGATAAACTCTAGGCATCAGACAACTAATCTAGAAAGAAGCAAGAGTAGTGCCAGGGGAGATTCCCGTAAAAGGTCCCATGTCTCCAGGAGTGCTTCCAGGGATAGGAGGAATACTCTAAAATGGCCTACCAATGGGTCATCTGATTCTGAAAAACCAAGTGGGGATTCAAGCTCTCTGTCTTGTCAGAATAAGAGGAGGATATGTTACAAGAAAAATTCATGAGATGAATTCAAAAAGGAAAGGCCTCCTAATTTTAATGGTGAGTTCAAGACTGGTCAAGAAGATGATGTTTGGCTTCTTGGGATGAGGAATTATTTCCAAGTTCAAGACTACTCTAGAAATATGCAAGCAAGGGTAGCTATATTCAATTTGACTAGAAGAGCATCCATATGGTGGGAACACCATAGAAAAGTAAAGAAGGTTAATGAAAGAAGAATTGTGTGGAAACAATTCAAAAATTATTTCAAGCAAAAGTACCTCTCTGCCAGGTACTATGATGATAAGATTAAAGAATTCCATGAGTTGAGATTGGGACAACAGACTATGGAAGAGTATGCAAATAAGTTCTTGGAACTATAGAGGTATCATCAGGTATATCAAAGATGAGAAAGTGAAGATCCAACGTTTCCTGAGTGGATTGCCTTAGTCTTACAGAGATAGAATTGAGTTTTATGAACCTAGAACTCTTGAAGAAGCAATAAGGAAGGCTAAGTATTGTTATGAGCAAAGAAAAGGTAAACTTGATTATCATAAGACATGGAAGGAAAAAAAGAATGAGAAGTCTGACCAAAGGAAGAAAGGTTTCAAACCTTCTAACTTCAGGAATCAGCAGAAGCAACCCTCACAAGTTGAGAAGAAACCAGCTATAGCGATGGGAGAAAAGCCTAGAGATCCACAGAAGAGCATGGAACCTCTCCAATGTTGGAAATGTGGAGGACCCCACATGCACAGGAATTGTCCACTCGAGAATGAGAGTGCAAGGCTAGCTTACAACATTCAAGAAGTAGAAACAATGGTTCAAGTAGCAAGGGTCATCCCTAATATTTATGCAACATTGGAGGACCACTAGGCAGATCACCAGTCAACTGTGGTTGAAGTTGCAGGTAATATTGTTGAGCAATCTGTTTCTATTTTGATTGACCCTAGTTCTACTCACAGTTACATTACCCCTAAAGTAGTGGAGATTTGTGATTTTAAGAAAGTAAAGCATAGCAAATCTTGGTTAGTTCAGCTAGCCACTAGAACTAAGAGAAAGGTTAGTGAAGTGGTAGAGAAATGTCCATTGGTCATGAGTGGATTGGTCACTTGTGTACCACTTGGTACCTATGGTGTTCTCATCGGGTTGGATTGGTTAGAAGCTCATAGAGTAAAGCTTTACTGTTATAATAAGGATTTTGAGTGCTTGGATGAATAAGGGAACTCAATGATTGTGAAAGGCACTCCCAAGGTGATTTATGTGAGGTAGATTTCAGCAATGCAATTGAAGAAGTTATGTAGGAAAGGTTGCCAGTTGTATGCAGCTCATGTTTTGGAGGAAACAGAGGATGAAACTCCTAGGATGGAGGAATTTCATGTGTTGCAATAATTCAAGGATGTTTTTCCTGATGAGATTCCAGGGCTTCCCCCAAATAGGGACATTGATTTCACAATTGAACTTGTCCCAGGAGTAGGACCAGTGTCCAAGACACCCTACAGAATGAGTACACCATAGATCCTAGAGTTGAAGATGCAACTGCAAGAATTGTTGGAGAAGAAGTATATCAGGCTGAGTGTGTTTCCTTGGGGAGCACCAATTTTTTTTGTAAAGAAGAAAGATGGTACACTTAGGTTGTGTATTGATTACAGACAACTGAACAAAGTCACGGTGAAGAACAAATACCCTTTTCCTAGGATTGATGACCTCTTTGATCAAATGAGAGGAGCAAAGGTATTTTCCAAGATTGACTTGAGGTCTGGTTACCATCAGGTAAGAATCAAGGATGAAGACATTCATAAGATAGCCTTCAGGACAAGGTATGGACATTATGAGTTTGTAGTGGTACCATTTGGTCTCACAAATGCACCAACTACATTTACGTGCCTTATGATTAGTGTCTTCAGCAGGTATTTGGACAAGTTTGTTCTTGTTTCCCTTGATGACATTCTTATTTATTCTAAGAATGAGGAAGAGCATGAAGATAATTTGATATTGACATTGCAATTGCTCAGGGAACATCAGTTGTATGCAAAGCTGAGCAAGTGTGACTTCTATAGAGATAGAATTCAGTATTTGGGTCACATTATCTCATAAGAGGGTATATCTGTGGACCCTGAAAAGATTGAAGCCATTATGAATTGGCCTACTCCAAGAAATGTGATAGATGTAAGATCTTTTATGGGACTTGCAGGATACTACAAGAGATTCATTGAAGAATTCTCCAAAGTTGCATATACCATCACTTCTTTGCAAAAGAAGGGGATAAATTTTAAATAGACATCAAGGTGTGAAGAAAGCTTCCAGCCGTCGAAGAATCTTCTCACTAGTGCACCAGTATTGAAAGTTGCAGATCCACAGAAATATTTTGTGGTATGTACTGATGCATGCGGACAAGGGCTTGGAGGAGTCCTTATGCAAGACAACCACGTGATATGTTACGAGTCAGGAAAGATGAAGGACCATGAGAAGAACTACGCCACTCATGATCTAGAACTTGCAGCCATAGTACATGCTCTCAATATGTGGAGACATTAGTTGAGGGGAAGAAGATTTGAGTTAAGGACAGACCATTGTGGTTTGAAGTATTTATTTGGTCAGCCTACTCTAAATGCTAGGCAAGCGAGACGGCTGGAGTTTTTATGTGAGTTTGATTTTGAAATAAAGAACATAAAGGGAAAAGAGAATAAGGTAGTTGATGTGCTCAGAAAGAAGCTGCTGGAAATGCATGTGGCATCTCTTAGTATTTGCCAATCAGATTTGAGATAGCATATTGTTAATGATACTACTGGAGATGAGTTGTATGAATAGGTAAAAGACAATTTGCTGTAGCAAAGTCTTGAGAAGAGGTATGAGGGATATAAATTAGAAGAAGATGGACTTCTTACATATAAAGGAAGAATTTATATTCCAAATGTAGCAGAGTTGAGAAGAGTTGTTATGGATGAAATCCATCAAGCTTCATATTCTGGTCACCCAGGATATCATAAGACAATTGCTACAGCCAGAAAGCATTACTTTTGGCCAGGAATGAAAAATGACATGGCTGAATATATTTCAAGGTGCATGAAATGTCAGCAGGTAAAGGTTGAGCATCAACACCCAGTAGGTTTGTTGTAGCATTTTCCAGTTCCAAAATGGAAATGGGAAGTTATTTCCGTGGATTTTATTATAGGATTGCCAATGACTTGGAGACAACATGATTCCATCATGGTTGTGGTGGACAAGTTGACAAAGGAAACGGATTTTATACCGGTTAAGTCTACGCATAAGACTGATGACATTGCAAAAATATTTAGGAAGGATATTTTCAAATTGCATGGATTGACTAAGGCAATAGTCTCTGACAGAGATGCCAAGTTCACTTCCAATTTTTGGAAGGTGTTGTTTGCGTATTTGGGTACAAAGTTAAACTTCAGCACTTCCTACCATCATCAGACTGATGGGAAGATAGAGAGAGTGAATCAGGTGCTTGAAGACGTGCTTCACATGTATGTGATGGATAAACCAACCAAATGGGAAGATTATTTACACTTTGTAGAATTTTCTTATAACATTGGACAACAAGAATCCTTGGGGATGAGTCCATATGAAGATTTGTATGGTAGGAGGTATAGGACACTAGTGACTTGGGATAATCCAGTGAACAGGGTTGTGATTGGTCCATAATTACTCAAGGAGATGGAGCAGGAGGTTGTAAACGCAGCCCATGACAAATAGAAAAGCTATGCAGATAAGCATAGGGTGAACAGAGAGTTCAGTGTTGGGGATCATGTTTACCTCAGAGTGAGGGAAAAGAATAGTTCCTTGAAGCTTGGAAGTTGTGCCAAGTTGTCACCAAGATATTGTGGGCCGTTTGAACTGCTTGAAAGAATAAGGCCAGTTGCATATAGACTTGCATTGCCTGCTAGCACTAGAGCTCATAATGTTTTTCATGTTTCTTTACTTAAGAAATATGTACATGATCCTAACCTTGTGATAAATTGGGATGTGATTCAGGTGGAACCCGAGGGAGAGTTCCAAATCGAGCCAATGCGCATCCTTACCAGGGAGGTCACAATGCTCCAGAACCGAGCCATAGGGCAGGTAAAGGTGCAATGGGAGAACTACAGTCTTGAAGAGGCTACATGGGAGCTGGAAGATTCCATGCGATTGACACATCCATTTTTTTTCAATTCTGCGGAACACTGAGGTGGTACCAATGTAGCATTTTGTTCAATTTTGCAAAGCACTAAGGACAGTGTTGTTGAAGGGGAAGGGGAATGTAACACCTCGGTTTTGACCCCATTTGCATTAAAAATGTATATGATGTATATATTGTAATTAATCATGGTGTGGAGCTAAAGGCAAAAGCCCCACCATTGATTTAACATTTTATGTTCTGGCGATTAAAATTGTTGTCGATGGTATATTCGTGCTAAGTTGGCACATTATAATTTTTGGCATCATGTAAATATGCATTTTACTTAAAATACCCACAACCAACTATGTCTATGCAACATTAAAAGAGATGGGGACATGATTTCCTAAGGATAAGGAGGGGGGAATATTTAAACTTTGGGGCCAATGGGGAAAATCCAAATGTCAAAGGGAGAACCCATGAAACAGTCAACTACCTTTCTTGTCTCATTCACCCAATCATTTAATTTTGCCAGAAATTGGTTGAAGTAGTTATTGCATGGGGATGGAAGGAGTATGGGCAGGAAATTCGAATATGGGGAAAACCCATTTTTGGGGAAAATCATTTTTGACTTTTGGGACAAGTAAACACCCAAAAATGCATGCCATTGGGATATACATCCATGTTCTTCATTTTTTTTCTCACACAGGGAAGGTTGGGAGCTGTTTTCACCTCCATGATTTTTCATGTGGTATCCTCTCCTTCACGATTGGGTTCCTGGGTGTTTTCATCTTCATCATTCACCCACGTTGGGGTTATCTCAAGCAGCTAGGAATTCCATGTGTGTGAATTTCATTTTTGAGTTGCTGTGGATGTGTTTTCCCCTCACATGCGTAGTCATTTCCTCATTCTCTTGGGCTGTGGATTCATTTTTGGTAATGATATGTGGTTGGGTTTCTTTCCCCAATGTTTCTGTTACATTTCCCCACTGATTGCCAAGCTAAAAATCATTTTTGAATTGCCCAGTGATCTGGAAGAGATACCATGTTCTCTTGGTTGTGTTTGAATTCGCTTTTTGGCCACGTTAGGGCCAAAACGTTCCTAGGAAATTGAATTTCTGTCAGGGGTTGTTCTTACCCTCCTTGGAAACTAATTTTGTGGCTGAACTATTTTCCTCAACCCAGAAATGGTGTATATTGATGTGTATGCAATTGGTCTTTGGACTTTGTAGGAGTTGAAAGGAGTCTGCTTAACAAACCTAATGTTTTGCAGGAGCCTCATAGACAGAGCTAGAGGGATGGATCTCTTCTCTACACCCCCTAAATAGCACTGGAAGGGAAGTCATGTCTTAAGGAACTGTGAATCAGAGAAGGGAATGATTCCTTGTGTTGGGTGTGTGTGGATGTCTTAGGAGTCAAGCTAGTTCTGGTGAAGGAATACTTAGTTCTTTAGTGAGCCCACTAGCTTAGCAAACAGTCCTTCCACCTCCTGATAGCTTGATACACCAAACTTGTTGGCTTGGTTATGTGTTGTTGTGTCCCCTTGGAAGTCTGATAAACCCAAACCTAGCTTTGGATTGACTGAGTTTTGACATATCTTTGGCTATGTGTGAGCCTGCTTAGTTTCCTTTTGCTTGGGGAATCATGCCCAGCTCGGGGGTGAAAATGTTGCTGAGAAATTAAGAAGCACAATGGCCTATGGTTGGGTGGAATGTTGCAGTGACATAGCTAGTTGCGGGACGAGCTTCTCCATAAGATAAGTATTCTTGTCTATTTCATCTCTGCAATTGTTTTTGTTGTTTAATGAAAATGATGAACATGCTAAATGCTTGAATGGAAAGTATTTTTCTTCCATTGTATGATAAATATTTTATGCATCTATGCATTTTTAGTTCAAATAATTTTATTTTATGTTCATGGGGCTAGTTTCTCGGGTAGATAGCAGCAATCAGTAGCATCCTCTTCGTCGATCAGAGGGTCGAGGACATTACAGAGGGGCTCAAACCACTTATACTGCATCGCACACAAATAATCCACTAGCTTATGGGTGGAATCCATTTCAAATTAGTCCAACTACTTCACAACCGATATATGGGGGAAAACCCACCTTTATGTTTGGGAACCACGAGGCAGGTCCTTCTACCTCCCAAAATCATGCTTTTCAGGCTCCGGTTAGGCCTAAAATTCCATTCGTGGCAACTTTAAACTTGCTGGATTTGTCTAAGTTGATGAATGAACCAATGGAGCATAGTGCCACATGGCCACCTGTTGTAAGCAAGTTACCCTTAGGAATTCCCAAGTTTGAGGAAAAAACTGGTGAAGGTCCAGGTGCCCATATCACCACTTTTCACTTATGGTGCTCTTCCAACTCACTGAACGATGACACTATTTGGTTGAGGCTGTTCCAAAGAACTTTGACTAGTGTTGCAGCAAAGTGATATATTGAATTTCCCTCTATTGCATTTGACATTTTTTGGGACTTAGCAAATGTGTTCTTTAATCACTTCCAGCTTCCTGTCCTATATGATGTCGACACAAATATCTTGTCTACCTTTTGATAAGACAAATCCACGCACATATTGGATCATATCCAAGAGTGGCGAAGACGGAAGAGGCTTATCACAGCCACCATACCCCCTGAGTTCTTGTTAGAGTGGTTCCTAAAATATTTATTGCCTTATATATCTAAGGATGTATCCACTTCGAGGGTGACCACTGAAGAAGAGGCCATCCTCAAGGATCAAAAGATGGATTTGATATGTGATCAGTCTAGGATATTATATGAAATCATACATGAGGCACCACGGTCTACCCATAATGTTGAGAAACCCAATCCCAGACCCCATGCCAATGGTGTGGTTGGTTCAGTTAATTATCCCACCGTAGAGTAACTGGCCGAACAACTCCATGAGTTGTCAGTGAAACAGTCTACAAGGGAGGAAGCAAAGGTTTCCCCCTCACCCCAAAATGAACTTTTTTTTGCACAATCTTCCTAGAAGGGAAATCAGCAGCCCAGTGGGAAAAAGAAGAAAGGCAAGAAAGGTGGGGAAATCAAAACAAGCCTAAACCCACGAATAATGACGCTGGGGGGAAGAAGGATAAGAAGAAGGTGAAATTTCCTTGTAAGTTGTGCCAGGGAGATAAATTAACTCATCAATTCCATCTCATTGATCAAGCATAGAAGTTTCTTTAAAAAAAACAACCAGTTGTCCTAAAGGATCCATTTCCCCAAGGACAGAATGCAACTTGTGTTTTTAATTTAGCCGGGGGCACTCTTGGTGTCTCTCCTGACCAAAATTATATCAACATGGTACGATATAGTACCTTTCTCTAGAGGAGAAACAAAAATTATGAGATTGAGGCTCAAGAGAGGGGTAAGTATGTTGGTGAAACCTCTAACCCTCTCATGATCGAGAAACCTGTTGATCCAATGCCTAAAATACCGAAAGGTGTATTTAAAAAGGAATTTCACAATCCAAACTCTAGGGCTGCTTCTAACTACTCTGTGGTGGAATATTTGTCCCAAACTCCTTGTGCAATGTATACATTTGAATTATTTTAGAGTTTTTCCGCTCAGTGGGATTCCCTCTTAGCAGCTTTAGGTAGCATGGATTCCTCGAGTTTGATGGAAAAGTTCAATCTGCCACATGTCAAGATGTGCCTACCGTATCATGTGGCTTTGTTAGTAGATGTTGTTCATGGTGGTAAATCCATTGGATGTACAATTTTTGATGAGGGTTCTTCCACATGTGTTATGTCTCTTTCTTGCTGGAAGGCTTTAGGTTCCCTAGAACTAGTTTCGTCAAACACCTTGCTTACTGCTTTCGACGGGACGTCTTTCCGCCTGCATGGTATCCTATCAGATTTTGAAATTAAGTTGGAAGGAAAATAAGTGTTTGTTGAAGTGGAGGTGAATGACGCCCCATTGGACTATAAATTTCTTCTAGGGAGAAGTTGGACTTACGCTATGTGTGTGATTGCCTTGGTTGTTCTTTGAGTGGTGCTTTTTCCACACGAAGGAAAGTTGGTTATTATGGACCAACTCAATTTCACTCAAAGGGGTCGTTTGGAAACGAATGAGTCCACTGTACCTTTGGTTGATCAGGTTAAATTGACTATGGAGAGCTTGGGGGTTGGAATGTATTCATTGTTAATAGGCACATTTGATATCCCAACCTCGATAAATTATCTAGGTTCTAGTAGTGTGGGTAAGTCTATCATGATAGTTGTCGATAGAAATGACCCTTGGGTCCTTCCTACCTGTCACTAACCTTAGGTGTGCTTATCGGTAGTGGAAGTGCCTTATCAAGTTATTGTAAACACCATTGTTGATCCTATCTTGACTCCTTCTACAGTCTCAAAGGAGTCGAAAGAAGCTTACCCGCTTGTTTGGGTAGAGAAATATTTATATTCAGATGACTTCTTAGACATGGTTTTGCCTTTGGATGAAGCCATTTTGGAATCCATGAGTGGGCAATATAAAATCTGTGAATATCTTCACCATAGATCCTACTTTCTTCCAGAGCTGAGTAGAATTGAAAACTAGGAGTTCCATGTGAGACTGGAAGATGATGTTGATCTACCGATTAATCCCTTACCAAGGGAGGGAATTTTTGCCGAGGGGAATATGGAAAATATTTTTTTTAACATTCCTATCAACATCTCTGCAAAGCCCAACGTCGTCGAAAATGTACATATCGGTGCAAACTGCTCTCCGAATGAGATTCTATCTATACTACCTTATTTAAGGAGTTTCGCGACGTGTTTTCCCTGTCATATGAGGATATTTCAGGCATTGATCCATTGATTGTTGAACATGAAATCCAAACCTATCCTGACGCTAAACTAGTTCGACAAAATCTTAGACTTGTTAACCCGTGTAAGGCGACATTTGTTAAGGCTGAAGTGGAATTTTTTTTGAAAGTTGGGTTCATCTACCCGATTTATTTGATGAAGTGGGTGTCCAATCCTGTTGCGTTGATAAGAAGCAAGGGACGATACACATATGTACATATTTTCATGATTTAAAATAAATCATGTCCCAAGGATAATTACCCCACACATTTTATAGATCAAATTATTGACGCTTGTGCGGGTAGTGAATTTTTTTTGTTTATGGATGGTTTTCTGGATACAATCAAATCCAAACCAAGTTGGAAGGCCAACACAAGACATATTTTATTTGTCCATGGGGTACCTTTGCATACAAAAAAATTCCTTTTGGATTGAAAAATGTAGGGGCTACCTTTCAATGGGCAATGCATTTTCCCTTCCATTACATTAATAACATTATCGAGCCATACCTAGATGATCTTCCTGCTCATTCTCATAAGAGGATTGATCATCCAGATCACCTTCGCTTAATTTGTGAATGATGTAGACATTAAAAAATACGCTTGAATCCCCACAAGTGTGTTATCTACGTTGAGTCGGGACGACTACTCAGGTTCACAGTATCAAACAAAGATATTCAGGTGAATCCTTTGAAAGTAGAGGACAATGTAAATCTGCCTCCTCCTCGTTCTATCAGGAAACTTCAGAGCCTGCAAGGAAAATCTAATTTCCTTCGATATTTTATCATTAACTATGCCACCTGTTGAAACAGGACACTCCATTATCCTTTACTGGTTCCCTGAATATGTTTTAACTATTTAGATATTTTTATGGGAAGGTTGAAGGAGTTTGAATGGATGTAAATAGGTTTCTGTTATTCTATATTTTTTTTCTTAAGTTTTGGATCTGATGGTTTATTGCATGTCTGGTTTGTTCTGGTAGTTGTAGTTGATTGATGCAACAATGATGTAACGTAGGTGTTGTTTGACCACTATGGTGAGTAACATATCAGTGTATTCGTGCTCTGTTTCTCAAAGAAGCACTCAATTTTGAGATTTCTGCTTATCACGAATTAAGCAGGTGAGCAGTAATTATACTCTTTATTTTCTTGCCCCATGTGTATTTTTCCAGTTTTCCTACCTATGTACTTCCCTCTTAATATCATGTTTCTTGGAAAAAGTCTCATAATGGATTTGATTAGATGTATCTTTTTGCATTTTCAACATTTCAAGAAGACTCATCAGTCACTTATTGGATTTTATATTTTTTGTAAATTGTACTTTCTCTACATAATCCTTTAAGATTTCATCAATACATGATCTGGATTTCCCATCATCAATCTGATAAATTGAAGTTGAGCAATGGTGACTTGCTGGAGGTGTCCAGCGATGAAGAGGGGTTCAAAGGGGCTTGGTTTTGTGCATGACTTGTAAAAAGGAAGGGGGTGGGGTACTTGGTGGAGTACATAGACCTTGTGAATGATGAGGATGACATAAAACAACTGAGGCAGAGAGTAGATAAGCTTCACATAAGGCCAATCCCTCCAGAGAAGAGTAAAGATCAGTTTATTCTGTATGAGGAAGTTGATGCTTATGAGAACGATGGGTGTAGTCACGAAGGTCCTTAACAATCACAAGTATATAATATACTTCCTGCATATAATATACTTCTTGCAAACAAAAGAAGAGATTATATTTAATCATGCCAAACTGCACCCGCATCTTGAATTCCTAGATAACAAATGGGTTGAAGCTTCCAAGGTATGCACATTACTTCTCTTCTTTCACTTCATGAGAATTGATAGTGATTTTTAATGATAAAGTGCTTTTGAGTTCGTTGTTTTCCCATTGTTTTCTATTTTTCTTGTAATGTTTATTTCTTATTTCTTCCACTGTCCAGGATACCCTATTCATGTCCGAAGATTTTTTTTTGAACACATTAGGTCCAAGTATCATGTTTTAGGATGGCATACTTTTAGGTTTTTCCATGGACTTCTAAGTGAATTTTACTGTGTTGGGACCTCTGTCAATTAGGACGCTGAGATTCAGATGTTTTCTATAACGACTATTGTTGGTAATCTAGAGAGTTTTATACATAGGATATTGTTCCTGAGTTGTGAATATTGTTCACCTCGGGGCCTTCTAAGAATTCTTGACCTGTCTTTTTGTCTTTTCATTTCACATTTAATAATGATATTTCTGTAGATTTGTGTATACCCTGGCCTACATGAGGCTTTTTTCTTTCATCCATGTACACAAGGATCTCGCACTTGTTGAATTGAATAATATTCTCCAAGTCTAGGTATTTTACATATGTTTCCCAAAAAAACTTTGCTGATCTATAACCTCTTCTACCTACAACAAAATATCTAACCCGACAGTAATAGTCAGGTTCTGCACTCTCTTTAATTGCTAACTCTTGTATTGTTGGTTCCATATAATAGTCAGAATGCCAAAGCTTTGGAATAAGAGATTCAATATTTATAGTATGCATATAAGTTATGGTAACTTCACCATTTCTATATCTGGATATTGACGGGTTAGTTGTTGATGTAAATTTATCAATGGATTTTGATGGCAGAGGACTGTTATGAAGATATTCATTACCAGTATCAGCACTTGGCCATGTATCGATAGTGCCTATCAAACATAGGAAAACAATCATAGGAAAACAATAAGTCAAAAACGTCGTAAACCAAGGGGAAGACTTATGAATAAGATAAATACATCATTTTACTATTCCCTACATACTAGAAAAATTGAAATCAACAAATGATCAAGCATATTAGGTATACATACTCTGAGGTTCTTGTGCAAAGGAATTTTCCAGACTAGGTTGTCTAGTGATAGTGTCCACTTCCAGTGTGGAACATTATTCCTACAATTTATTCACAAACATTTCTCTTATCTCTATATTTGTACAGATTTAAAGCAGGCACAAAAACTAAATCTTGAAACACCTACTACTTTAACTTCAATGAATCGGGTATATTTTTTAATAGCTTTTCATAATTTTCTATTTAGAATCTCAACCATAAGCTAATGCACATGAACCATAAATTATCACATCAAGAAGTTCACACTTTACTCGTCTGCAATTAAGTATTATGTAAATTTTTACTGTATAAGCTTTATTTTTTACAAAATCTTTACTCATTAGAATTAGAGAAAAATATAAACTTAGAAATACTTATGCATACAAATTCACCTGATAGTGATTGAACCATAAACATTTACTACTTGATAGAAAGACATCATAAAGTTCAAATTTGCATAAGTTTGGTGTACAATTCTAGGTGGAAGTGCACAGAGGGCCATATGGATCTGCTCTTGATATTCAAGTTAATGCAGGGAACATGCGCCATATCTAAAATTCATACCATACCAAAAAACCCTAATCATCTAAGAAATAGATATTCTGAGAGAAGAACATCCAAAAATTCTGAAGTTTAGATTAGTTTATCATTTTTCTGAGATACACTCATGTGTTGTGCAAAATTGTATATTCCTAATGTGTTTCTTTATATATCTACATGAACCGATTTAGAGGTTTGGCTTGTAAAATCCCTGCATATAATGATTTTCTATTGGCATAGGTATATATTCCTTTTTCATGTCTTCATTTATGGATAAACTTTACTTGGAAAGTTATTTGAAAATGTTGGCCACAATTTTTTCAATATCATATAGTTTATTTGTAATTATGTCTATCCTACATTCTACTTCCCTCTCTTTCGGTATAGTTTATTATCGAATACCTTAGATGTGCATGTTTAGGAGGTGACACTCATGGCTTTTCCAGACTTGGGGTAATTTTTTGGTTTGATATCTACATGACTTGTCTACATTGTGGTAATAGACAGTAATAAAATATGTTCTCTAGCCATACATTTCTTTTTTTGGCTACATAGTGAAGGAGCATTGACTAGGCATCTTGAATAATTGGTTCTTATAGGCGTGCCAATGGAAATTCATTGAATACTTCCGTAGACACATTGTGGAACATAACTAATTGCTAATGGATGTTTTTCTTACTTTTCTATGACCAGAAAAACAGTAAGGAATCAAGTCTACTCCATTTCCAGTATGTTTTGGTTTCTATAATAAGCAATGCTAAAAGGTCTCCAATCAAAATAATTTTAGAAGATACAACTAGAATTTATTTATCTCAGTATACAAAGAGGATATACAGTTGGGAAAATCAACATTCCTAATCTTTCTTTAAAAGAAAGCGGGCACAGTTTTCTAGTTAGCCTTTGGAAATAGTGATTACAACTAATGGAGAATATTTAAGGATATTGAATTGAGGCCTTGCTCATGTAGTACAAGAACAGAACTGATCATGTATGATAAATCCAAACGCATCTTGGGATATTTTTTAGGCTTGTGGGATTCTGCAACATTTGGATGTCTTTTGCCTGGCATGGGATTATGGTCTGTGATTACATGCAATGTTAATTATGCAATTGACAATTGTAAAGAAGGAAATGGTGATCCAAACTTATAGTTAGATATCTTAATCCATAGTTAGTACAAGAACAACATTGATCATGTATGATAAATCCAAACACAGCTTGGGATATTTTTTAGGTTTGTGGGATTCTGCAACATTTGGATGTTTTTTTCCTGGCCTAGGATTATGGTTTGTGATTACATGCAATGTTAATTATGCAATTGACAATCATAAAGAAGGAAATGGTGATCCAAACTTATAGTTAGCTATATTAATCCATATTCAGCTCAAATGTTACCTCTACCCTAATCCTGTTCTAGTCTAAAAAGGATAAAGTTGATTCATCTAAAATCCCAAGTTCAATCTAATCTCAAAGATGGCCACCTCAAAAACAAAAAGTGTTTATGATTACAGTTAATGGAAAAATGGAAACAATTTATTGTAGTAATGTTGATTACATCTAATGGATAGATTCCAAATACATATTGAACTGAGAAATACCAAGCAGGGTATCAGTACAATCAGACTACTCAACACAAATTGTCAATAAGAAGTTCTGCTTCATTCCTTTGACCAATTATTCCAAACACATAGTATGCAAAGTCAACACACCCTTAAGCATATATAAACAGTTACTAATTACATACTTCATGCTCTTTTCCTAATACTTACCATAAGATGGGTGTTATTGTTTGGCACTAGCTTTCAGAAGAGTCTTAAAGAGCTCTGCATGTGTCTTGGGTGTCTTCCTTGTGATGTTGGTTCTCCTCAGAATGTGTTATCAGTACTATGCATGCTAGGGATTCAGATCTTCTATGTTTTTGTTGGGATGCGTATGCTAGGGATTTCTCTACTTTCCAAACCCTTGCTGCATATGCTAGGGCTTCCTTTGCCTCAATATACAGATCTCAATGGATAGAGAATGGCTACAATACGAGTAGGGATTTCTTCAGGTTATGTGGCAATCTTTTTGTGTGAAATTAACAGATACAAAAAGACTTAAGTCTCACAAAAGAGTGTTGAAAGTGTAAATTCGAAGGATATTCTACTTTTACTTTAATTTATTATTATTATTCCTCCTTCGAGAGATGTCATTAATGTAAAAGGTCATGTAAAAGTACAAGTCACTCCAGTTGCCATTGGCTCCACTAAAGAAGTTCCAGCACATGGAAACATAGCTTCCTGAGACCGGTGACGTCGTTTAGAGGGAGGCAGGGCAACTTCATCACTTGGTAGGCTACTTCATAAACGATATTCATCAGCCTTTGGTGGCAAACACATAGGCCTTTCCATAAAAATTGAAGACATATTCCCATGTGGAAAATCACCTTCAGTTTCAAGACTGTTAAAAATTAAGATATTATTAGTTCTCAAATGGCATTCATTTGACACACAAGCATTATCTGATTCCATATTTTCTCTATTATTGTCATTGGCACTTGCTATACCTCCTTTATTCGATCCTTCTACAATTTTCTTGGTTTCATATTCAGCTTGAATTCTTTCCCTTTTCACCAAATGCAAATGTTCATCAAAGTTAAGTTTCCTTTCCTTGATCAGTGTCCTTTTCTTTCGATGATCTACTCCATATAATACTTCAAGAACATTTTCTTCTTCTGTGCAAATATTTATCTTTATTTGATTATCCGTGGAAAGATAGGATTGGGTTTATAAAGGCCCATCTCCTCACAAAGAGTGGAAGTGGCCAAAATATAGATTAGAGTGGGTTTATGATAGCCAACTCAAATACAAACAGTAGTGATAGTGGATGACCTACAAGAGAGACTTGTGTGGATATCAAACTCAAGTAGGTGGTCATTATAAAGAAATGAGATGGTTTATGGATATCGCAACATAGGGTTGGTCCTATGTACAACATCCTCCCTGAAGATGAGCGAAAGGTCAAGAATAGAAAGAAACATATCACACCTACCCCCTTAATGTCGAATACATGCCATTTGAAGATAGAATTTCCCTAAAACACCTTAGTGTCTGTTACCCCCTTATATGTAGGGGTGACTTGATGTTCATATTTTCATATTGTTTGTGTATGCATTTTAGTGTTCATACTTTGCTATTTTGACTCTTGAGAGGTGTTAACAGTTTTCAGTTTTCTAGTTGTTAGGGTTCAGTTTCTGAGTGCAGATATGTGTACCATGTGCTGAAAATTTAAGACAAGCATTGAAGAAGGTTTCTAAAAGTTGCACATAGAACCTACAATGAAAGTATTGGAATAATTCTTCAAATCGAAGCCTTAATGATAATGCAGAAATAAAACCCCTTGACATTAAAAGTTGCAGGTCAGCCATGGTTGACAAGTACAGGAACTCCAGCTTGTCCCTACTATAAATATCCCCACATTGGCATCAATGAAGCTAAGCTTAAGAGAAAATGTCATGCTTGTATAGATCTATTTTATTGTTACTGACTCAAAAGCTGAAGGTAGTTTTGTAGACTGCAATTTTTTTTAATTCGAAACCTATTTGTATTTTAAAGAAGCATATAAAACCCCTTTGATTTTGTATATATCTAACAAACTATAAACCCCATTGGACAAAAATATGTTATTTTTATATTTTCCTTAGATTTATTTATTTGATTCCTTGATTGGTGTTTCCTTCCTCTTAATGAACATAGGCGATATAGTGTTCTATGGATGCATGAGAAGTCTCTTTTATTCTTATGTTAGACATAAATTGTACCCCTTTGGAGAAAGCTTCTTCTAGTAATAAGGTTGTATATTACTTATTACTATTCATTTCCCATCTTCAATTTCCAATTTCCTTCATATGAGCTCGTTTCTTGTTTTACCACATCTATAAATGTTAGGTAGCTTACCATAAACATTGAGTGTGCAGATCTACATAATTTAAGATAGGTTGACTGTTTTTAACAATACTGACATTTGGACCATATTGGTGAAACATTCTTATGGTAATAAGGTTGTACATTAGATATTACTATTCATCTCCCATCCTTAGGATCCATGCTTATGAATGTTGGTGCAAATTCTGATAGTAACACACAATATTAATCCAATAGTCCTCATGTGAGCTTGTTTCATAACTTCTACAAATTTAAGGCAGCTTACCATATTTGTTGAGTGTGGGTCCACATAATTTAAGATAGGTGGACATTTTGTAAGAATACCACCATTTGGACCATATCTTGGGAAATTTTTTGACCATTTTTACAAGTTGGTTAAATTATTACTTTCTTCTTTTCATATTTTGTTTAGGCATAGGCACCCTACTGATTGAAGATGCTGTGAGTTACATGTTTTGCTTGATTGGGGAGCTGTGCAAGCAGATGCTTTTACTGTTGATCGGATTGCATCCTTAGAGAAGGTCTTGTTATTTGCTTATGTCCATATAGAGCATTTTGTGAATAATATATATTTGTCATTTTCAAAATCTCTATCACTACTACTATTTTATTAAGATGTTTTCTGGATCATATTGATTTTTAACCTTCCAAGTAATTGCAATAAAAGTGAATATATGGAAACTAGATATTTGATTGTGAAAAATACTCAGTACACCTGATTTGTAGTTTATATTTTTAATATATGAAGCAGTTTATTTTGAGATTTCATATGTTGAAGTTTCTTTACTTGGCGAATCTCGCAAACTTAATGCTGCAGACCTGCTGATGTCAGACATATTGGATTTAGTAACATGGTCCATGGATTAGGAGCTAGTTACCCTTCTACTAAGGATTTGACCAGCCATTAAAACAATAACTTGGATTTAGTAACATGTTCCATGGACTATGAACTAATGACCCTCCAACTGAGGATTTAGGCTTTACTGTAGGAAAAGATAGTTTCCCTGCCTTTTGTTTGATTTGGTGAGAGATTTTATATTTATAAGAGAGATTCTTGGAGGGTTGTATCCATTAGGACCAAGTGTTAATTCAAAATGCATGTATGATCCAATATACAATTACAGAGTGACATTTATGTAGCGAAATGTGGAAATTGTTTGGGAAGCATACCGTGCAGGCACCTTAATTTAGAAAATCTTATAAAGGATTGATATGAATATGAAGACACCACAGGTTTCTTACTGCCTCCTGTTTCTGTTGCTTCTTTTTGGATCAATGTGTCTACTTTGACACATTCCTCATTTACCTTAATTGACTTCTTGTCATTATCAAAGCATTTAGTATAATATTTTTCATCTACAGAAATCTTGTATGCATCATCATGTCTAGTCACACCAGTTGGCGCTGGCTCCACTAAAGTAATTACAGCCTTTGCAACACATGTAGACATAGCTTCCTGAACCCGGTGACATCGTTTAGAGGGAGGCAAGGAAACTTCATCACTTGGTAGGATACTTCACAAATGATATTTATCAACATTTGGTGGCAAACACATAGGCCTTTCCATAAAAATTGAAGACATATGCCCATGTGGAAAATCACCTTCAGTTTCAATACTCTTAGAACTTAAGATATTATTAGCTCTCAAATGGCATTCATTTAACACACAAGCATTATCCGATGCCATATTTTCTCCATTATTTTCATTGGCATTTTATATGCCTCCTTTATTTGAGCCTTCTACAATTTTCTTGGTTTCATCTTCAGCTTCAATTCTTTCCCTTTTTACCAAATGCAAATGTTCATCAAAGTTAAGTTTCCTTGCCTTGATCCGTGTCCTTTTCTTTCGATGATCTACTATAGATAATACTTAAAGAACATTTTCTTCTTCCGTGCAAATATTTATCTTTATTTTATTATCTAATCTCTCTGGTAGAGTTGATAACCCTGAATTATGTTTCTTCAAGAGCTTTATTTTCTTCTTCAGAATGGAATTCTGATGCAAAGAAGTGTTTGGAACTACCCTAACTTCATTGTATTTAGTCACAAATGTAGAAATCACATGATCTTTGACATTAGGAACATAATTTTCATCAATATTTCAAAATCCTTTTCACCCTTCAAATTTTCTTTACAGTTTGAAACCTGAATGCTCTCTTCATTGTTTCCTTGTTTAAAAGATTCAAAATTGCTAACAATGTTATCTGTCACTGTTTTTCTACGATCTAGGAACTCACTTTCAGGCACTAATCGAGGAACTCTAATTTATTTTTCCATGCTTTTCCTTTTCTAAGCAAACTGCTTTTCACTCATAGTCTGCTCTGAAATAATTCATGTATCTCGTGATTGTATCCTAATTTCTTCAAGATAAGAAGAAAAATTCAAAATATTGTCTCCATCATTATGAATATTTCTTTCACTCTCTGATGACCTTTTAGAATATCTCTTTGTTGTCTTCAACTCTGGCTCAGTTATTAAAGACTGCACCAGAAACATCAGACCTCAAATGGTTCTCAAAATGGCTTGTAGGCACTGCACCAGCAACATCGGACCTCAAATGGTCCTTAAAATGATTTGTAGGCTTCTTTATCTTTAGTATGGACCTCATATTGTCAGATTTAGATGTTGATAATGAAGTGTGCTTTTTAAGCCCAACCTAAACTTAATTGAGCATCTTCCCATCTTTCTTATCAGATGATATCAGGGATGTCATAGGCTTTTTCTTATTCTCACCTACCCCGTGTTTCTTTTTCCAATTTTCTTGCCTATGTACTTCCCTCTTAATATCATGTTTCTTGGAAAAAGTATCATAATGCATTTGATCAGATGTATATTTTTTCATTTTCAACATTTCCTCTGTTAGCAATATCTTTTTGTATATTTTTTGCATTTTAAACTTTCAATTTGTTAGCAATGATCTTGGAAATGATTTTATAAATAAGATTGCATAAAGCGATAGGTTTGTAATCGTGAGAGAAATTAGTAGTTTTTCTTATGGATGGGTGGGGTACCATTTTCAGTCTCTCTTAATCCTTATTTTTGACAAAAAAATGGGACATAACTCAACTCATGTACATGTCATCATCAGAGATGGTCGATACTTATTTTTAAATGTGAGTATTGGTCTCCAAAATTCATGGTACGAGCTGATTTATAACAACTCATTCACTTTCACTCACTTCTTGTAAAATTGGCTGGTCTTCCAGAAAAATAGCACAATTACATCAACATAGTCCAATTGGTGGAGTGTCACTAACCACTAGTCCAACGACATTTCAGTATTATTATGGTGAAACACTATTAACCAAGTCTCATAGAAAGAAACAAAGAATCATGGAATATCCCTGGAACTATATCCCTCATTTTGTGGGTTACTCTACTCCTTACCAACCTTGAGTACTTCAACCACAACCACTGAATTTGTAAGCCAATTCATTTTCCAATATATTTAATTTTTTTTACATCCTCTAGAGAACTGAAACACATGTTAAAGGATAATGATGTCGGGTTGTGCTCATTTTCTTTGATAAAACCAAAGTGGCAAACATAAAAATAAAATGAAATTTACTCATACTACCTGGGTTGAGTTTATTGTTGTCCATCTTATTGAGAATTATGTTTCTGTATTTTAATCTTCAAAATTCAACAGCTATTACATGGATTTTTATTTTTGGTGTAAATGACCAAAAGGCACGCTTTTATTATCTAGAACCAAAAGGTTTATTTGCAGAGTAAGAATTAGAAATAAATGGATTGGGCAATATTTCATTGCATTTACATTTTTCCTATCTTAAGATATGTACATTTTGTTTTTTTACAATTGGTCATTATTTCCATAGCAATGGGCTATAGCAGTAACATCATTAATGGCCTTTGTGAAATCATGTTTCTTCACATCCTTTAGTTTCAAGTTTGATCCCGTGCAACAAACTAGATGTCCATTATTCCTTACAAGTTGGATTTTATGTTTTAGTTTTTATTGGCCACTTGAATCCATGGATTTTTTTATCTAGAACCAAATGGTAGAGTGCTCTTTTATTTGCAGAGTCAAAAATAAATGGATCAGACAATATTTCAATGCATTTACATTTTTGCTATCTTAACATGTACATTTTGTTTTCTACGATTAATCATCATTTCCATAGCGGTGGGCTATAGCAGTAACATCATTAATGGTGTTTGTGGTATCATCTTCCTTCACATCCCCCAGTTTCAAGTTTAATCATGTGTAACAAACTGGACTACCATTATTCCTTACAACATGGCTTTTGTGTTTTAGTTTTTATTGGCCACTTGAATCCATGGCTTCTTGCATTGAATTTGTTGAATTCTGTGACTCTAATTTGAAATGAAACAAAAAAACTGATATCATAATGCTTGTTTTTATTAATTATTGTGCGGTTTTTGTAAATGTTGAATATAGTGAATGTGAAATAGTGCTAAGCCCTTAGGCTTGTCAAGAATTAGGTAACCCTTATTCTATTATTTATCTATGTTTTTCCTTAATAATCTCTTTAGCGCATCGTCTCTTGGATTTTCTTTCCATCTCCATTATCAGACCAGTAACTTGTAGCCTCAGTCTTGGAATGTCTTCCATAGGATGAAGTCTGACATCTTGGTGAAAGCTATAAGTTACAATAGTGCAATCTTGTAAATTTGAACTTATTACATATATTGTTAATGATCAAATGTTCTGAATTCAGTGTGTAGCAATGCAGGGAGAGTATCATACTCATAGTCAGACATCTACATTCCCATCCCAAAGCTCAAAGGTTGGCATCAGAACACCAAGCGTACAGTTCTTGCTCCCTTTCTCCATATCCCAGTGGAAGAGTGCAATCTCTTTTTATAATTATTATTTAAAAGCAAGAGTAATCATCTACTATCTTTTAAAATTGAAGATACTGATTGGAAACATTGAGGTGTTTTGCTAAGACAAATTGAAAACAACCTTGTTTTCACAAGGATTTGTTGAGATCATTTTTGTGATGTTATGTTTGTGTTTACTTTTTATCCTCCTTTGGGACCTGTCTATACTGTTAGAATTAAAATTGAAAACAAATTTAATTCAAAATTTGATCAAGGATGTTGGGTATTTTTAGGACCTAGTATTTGTACGGTCAAATAACTCAGTTATGAAATTTTCTGGTTCATTTTGAATTGTGTGGGATAGAATTACAAAATCAGAATTGTGTGGAGTATTTATAACTCACAAACTTATTTGAATAATTTAAGACCCCAGTGTTAGCAATTAGCTCTTAAACTAACCTAAGCTCCACCAAACTGAATTTTCATACTTTCCATTTTATATCATAATTCTCAATAGTTGTCATTTGGGTTGAAATGCATGAGGTGACTTCTACAGTTATTGGAGATTACCTTTATACACAAATTGGATCCCATAGGTGAGACAAATAAGTCTAGAAAGAAAAAATCAAGTTATGGTTAGTGTGAAAATAGTGAATGTAGTTCATGAATCTCAGTACTGGGTTTTGAGTAGTGTGAAAATATTGTATGTGGTTCTTGAAGCTCAATACCAAGTTCTAGAAGTGCACCAGTCCACAATATTTACCATAAAAGAAAAGATGTTATGTTTAACGCAATTTTTTTTATACTTGATGAACCTTTGAAAAGGATTGGGCGTATTGACTATGAAACACAAGGAACCTAAGGCATCAGAGTTTACAGAGAAGTAGCTGAAAATATCTTGAATTTGATGTTGGAGACACAATTATTATTGAATGAGTACTGAAAAGAAGTCATTTTCGGAGATTGACGTCACTACATGATGCATGACATTGGATGCTTTGCTAATATGAAGCATTGTTGTAGGTTGAAATATTGTTTCCTGTGCATTTTCTGTATTCATGGATGATTGAAACCCAGAAAAAGACAAATGAATATCCTTGCTATAGAGTATCATGTATCATGTATCTTTGTTGAAGAGTATCCTCGTTGTAGCGTTCCTTGGTATGCATTTAAAGGAATTTAAATTATGAATATGTACAATGTTACACCATTTATGGTAGCATGAGCAGATTTTGACATGCCATTTCATCTTATTTATATTGACAAGTCAACATTTGAGTCATAGGTTTTCATTAGCCAAACTGTTTAAATTTGGTTGTCTTTCTATCACAACAAGGGGACATCTGTGAAAGCACAAACAACCATTATTCGTATCACAAAGCAATGGAGGAAGATCATAGAAAGAATGGAATTTGAAGTTGATAATAGTGAATGGTTAATTTTATAGATTAATATATCTATGTATTATTTGGAAGGGGTTGACGATAAAAAGGTAAGAGTGCTTTTTTGATGGAGAACCAAAAGGGGAGGGTGCTGGTTTGTACTAGACGGTATAATTTTCAATGCATTTATTTTTTTCCTCTATTAAAGTACTTTTTGTTTTTTCACAATCACCCTACAGATGAGATTTTATACTTGATTTCACTAATATTCATATGGTAGATATTCTTTGTTACAACGTTACAAAGAATGGGCAGATTGGACATTCAAGTTGATAACAATGAATCGATAGTCTGGGAATTCAAGTTGATAATAGTGAATGGGCAAGTCGATAGATTCCCATATATGTTATGTTTCATGTTTCAATTCATATCAATTTTAAATATGTAAATATTAGTTTTTGCATTGTACTCTAAAATACTTTTGAAGACCTTGATTCGAAAAGGACATTAATAAAATATTGTTTTTTACAAGGGACAAAGTCCCTTCTCTAAGACCTTGCAATTACAGATTGTGCATTGTGTATATCCACCCATTTTTAGTGGTGGTCTCTCTCCCTTATCTCTTTTTTCATTTCCTTAATTATTTAAATTATAATTTAATTGAATTTAAATGAGTATTTATTGTTTATATACTCATGTAGTAATTATTTTCTTTTGCATGCACTCATTGTCCGGGAAATTGGGGATTCGATATCCCATCATGATGTCTCGTAAGTGGGGTTTTTTAAATAGGGAAGGCATATTGGGAGGGGGTTAAAAAAATGATTTTGGGAGGTATTTTCCAATATTTTTTGAAAATAGGGGTATTATTTCATATGCCACAAATGAACATGCTATGGCATGGTTTCACTAAGTGAAGACCCTGTGAATATGAGTTAACTGATTTTGATGGAAATAAGCTGCCTGATCCTAAAAATGGGCTCTACCTGAAGAAGTATTATGCCTAGGATTAGTGCTTTTTCTTGTATGTAATTTTATGTACTATAGTTAACTGGTTACTGTTTCTTATACAATCTAGTGATTGTTATAGATTTCAGTTGAGTGGTTCGTAGGTTTTGCAGATGGTGCTAGTTGTTGTACTTGTAACCTGGCTTTAGCCGCATGGATCATCTATTCACCCTCAGGACATCTAGTTTCCTCTGAAGGCGCTTTCCTAGGTCATGCTACCAATAATGTGGCCGAATACAGGGATGTTATCGAGTTGTTATGGGATGCCTTTTCATGTGGCATCACCTAGTTGGAAGTCAGAATTGACTCTCAACTAGTTGTTTCCCAGCTCAATGGATCTTATGAGGTGTGAAACCCTACCTTGTTACGTTAGTTTCTGCAGGTTAGATTACTTGAAAGAAATTTCGATTATATTTCATTTAATCACATTCCACAAAATGAAAATACATTAAATGATGCATATGCAAACTACATTCTAGATTGGCATTTGACACACATTTTGTAAAATATACATAACAGAGACATTTGGAACACATGTAAATAACCAAGAAAAATATGTCCATAGATAGGTCAAGTTTTTTATCCTAAGATTCAGTCACAACTGTATAACTATACAAAAAAATGGATCGCAATCCATAAAATTCCCATAGGTCTAGGATTGATCAGCAGCATCATCTGCTGCAGTAGCCTCTTTGGTCTCCTTGTAAAATAGAACGGCCCTGGCAACCCTCCTGTTATAGCTAATTTTACCACACCATGTGAATCACACTTGTATGGCCTTCCCCTGTCCCTCTGTAGACTCCTTAGACCCCTTGGACCATTTTTTTTCTTTTGATGGTTCCTAGACCATCCCTAAAAACATGTGAAAATTGCTATATGCGAATTTTAAACCCCTAATCACGTATATACGTGGGTTTGACCTCTAAAATCGTGTACATTGGGATGTGTACAAAATCCAACTCCTTTTGGAGTTTTCCTTGATATGGATCCAACTCACTTGTCTCCTGGCCTTCCATATGCCTTGAGATCGCTTGGATTCGACCTTTCATTACCCTATTGAAAAGCTATATAAGGAACCCTTTGGATACATTAAAGGAATAAGAGAATTGAGAGCAAAGAAATTATAGTCCATTGTTACCAGAACTTGTGCTTGAGTCTGCATCCCTTTGTCCCTTGGAGCACTTTGGTGTTCTTCCCAAGCTTGCCTTTTTCTTGTGAGCTTGCTATCGAAAGATGGAGGATTGAGGTGGTGGAGGCCCAAGTGGGGGATTCAATTTCCTCGATTCGCAGACGTGCCGACAGAGGTCGTATTCATTGTAATCTTTGATTTTATATTAATAGAAATATCTTTTCCTGTCCAATAATGTATGTTTGAATGAATATTTTATCCATGGATGATTTCAAATGCTTATACATTGTTGATTATATATGCTAGAGTAGATCTAACACCAATATATATAGTATGATTGTCTTGTTTACTTGTTGTTGAGGAAGTGATTCATCAATTCAAGCTAAAGTTGGAAAGCTCAACGGGGATCTACTTCAATCGTCTGGAATAAGGTACGAGGTCTGAACCTTTAGTGTTAGATATTTGATTTCTCTTGTATATTGGAAAGGATTGATTTATGGAGTCAAGATGTATGTTGTGGTACCCCAAGCCACAGGAATTTCTCTCCATAACAGAATTGGCAACTCTGCTGGGGAGTTCCTAGTAGTTGTCCTTTGGGGGTTTTCTATCGGCATTCAATGACTTTGAATTGCTCTTATTTCTCTGTTTCTGTGTCGGGTCTGGGGGTTTTCCTGGTAGTGTCTGATTGGTGTGAAGTTTGTCTCACCTTGTCTGTTTGCCTTTATTTTTGTGCATCTTTCTTCCTATATGCGAGTTTTTAACTCACAGTCGCGTATATACATGGGTTCACTACTATTTTCGCATACACAAGCGGGTTTACTGCCAACAGTCGCGTATGCCCTTACTTTTTCCTTCTAGAGGAAGATTGATTGTTGCTGGGTGAATTTTGATGATTGCTGAGCCTCCTTTGATACTGCTAGAGTCTGTATACACCTTTGTTTCTAACCAGAGATGTTTTTTTTTAGGGTAAAATTTCTTTTTTGAAGAATGTTCTTATCATTGCATTTTCGATTTTTTGTTTTGGGATTAGTGCATTAGATTTATTTTACCTTAGTACTTTGCTTGAGTGCTACTTGATTGTGCTTGCAGAGTCTGGGGGTTGTAGAATCATTCTTTTGCTTTAATATCTTATTTTTATTTCAAAAAATACAAAAATATTTGATTATCATTATGCATTGCATCTTGCATTTTGCATAGTACTTGCACTAGATTTGCTTTGAAGTATTAGTTAGGATTTCATATAGGAAAGCTTGCATTTATCATTGGAAGAAAATTATGCATTTCACGTAGTAGCATGCCCTATTTTTCATGGACACAATGCATTTGCATTGATTGTTAGGTGTGCATTTTGCTTCATGTTGTCTCATAACACCATTAGTTGCACGGCCATATACCTCTTTTGAGTAATAAAGCCAATTAAAATCAACACTTAATTAAAATGAACTACACTATTTTATTTGATAGGTTTCACCAACAAGATTAGGTTTTAGGGTCTTGGAATAGTTCATTGTGAGTAAATTCTCCAAGACCACTAAACAACAACATGTATGTGTCTGTCTAGGTGAGTGTGTGAAATTCCTTGGTATAACCAGTGTTTCTTAGGATCCTCCTCTCAAAAGGGAGTTAAGAACGAGGCAGTGTGAGCGGTTATTGATTAGGATGACCCCTAGTCATAACTGAGTAGCACCGGATATATTTCCAGGATTGTATTCATATCTAGGGGCTCTTTCGAGAGTTTTGGGGTTTGCTACCCTGCCCATACGGTCAATCCCACCTGCGACTGTTCGCCTGAGCATTGATTATATTGAGGTGACCTTAGTGACCTTACCTAGGATATTGAGGGGGTACTCTGCAGGGGTTATTCTGCGGGTGTCCCATCCAGGTTGGGGTCGGACAACACTTGTTGTGTATGGGAGTCTCAAGCCTCTCCTAGGCGAGACATACCTACTTCATTCGGGAGCTCACTTATCCTACCCTTGATTTCTTTTGTTTGGCTTTAGATTTTATTGGTGTATGCTCTGTGCACGTTAGCTTGCCTAGGGTTTGCGTAATTAGAGAGTCTTTTATATTTTTTGAGTCATTGTGGATTTGGTTGCGGCTCCTCACCGTTCTCGTCGTTTAGCAGGACTTTTGCCTTCTACATCTCCTCCTCCTTTGGGAGAGAGAGATAGACAGTCTAGGCGGACTACTTCGCACATTGATTCACACATGATGGGAGACCATGTCGAAGGTATTCCTGAACCACCCTATCCCATTCAAGTGGAAGATGGGGAGTTTGCTCCTACTTATGATCCTTCACTTGATATGACTGAGTTAGGTCCTGTAATTTCTGAGATAGGTACTTTTCATGATAGACCTACTTACTCTAGCGTTGATCCCCCATTGATGCATCGCCGGTATAGAATGCCGGAAGATGATGAGACTCATTTTGAACCCGCTAGAACTAGTTATGGTAGTTATGGTATGTATGGTTTTCCCACACATGATTTGGCATTTCATGTTGAGTCTGAATTTGAGCCTAACACTACGCCTGGGGGCACTCTCATTCCTTACCATGTGGAGAGGTTTGGGAGCACAAGTCACATTGCACCTTCCATCCCAGCGATGGAAGCTACATCACATATTCCTCCTAGGCCTAGGGTTAGTGATCCTATTAGGATACCATATCCAAGACGAGTGACTATAGCGAAAAACACGTTCATAATTTCACATGTCCCTTCATCCTCTGTCCCTATTTCTTTGAATTTTCACCCTCCACCTCATTCACGTGGTCCTTTGGGCCTAAATGTTGCTACGAGTCATGTCCGTACTGCTGCTTCTCGACCAGTTGTGTCTCAAGTTCAAGTACAGCCCTTTGTTTCGGGAGGTCATGTTCATACTTCTAGAGGTCATGTTACTACTTCCGAAGCATATATTCCTACTTCTATAATTTATATTCCTACTTTCGGAGTGTATATTCCTATTTACAGAGTATCTCATGGGACATCTCATGCGATGACTTGTGGACCTTATTATGGGATGCAGTGTGGACAGGGTTCTTCACCTTATGGGTATGGGTATCAAAAACCCACTTACTCTCCAAATTACAGCTTTGTAGCCCTGAATAGTCAAGGTACACCACATTATGGTGCCTCCATGCCACCCTACATGGGTCAAACGGGAGGAGGGCACTATGGTCAAGGCCATGGTGGTTATGGTAATCAGACCTATGTGAATCAAAACTATGAGGGAGTGGTGCACCGACCTGCTCATCCTAGGCTCCCTTTCCTCGCAACGCTAAATCTTCCTGACTTGTCGAGATCGATGAACAATCATGTATCTCATGACCCGGCTTGGCCTGCTGTCCCTACTAAGCTTCCCTCGGACATACCCAAATTTGAGTGCAAACCAGGAGAGGATCTGAGCGAACATGTTACTACCATTGACCTATGGTGCTCTTCAAATTCCTTACACCAAGATTCGATCCGTTTAAGGCTGTTTCAACGCACCTTTACAGGGCCTTCTGTGAAATGGTATATAGAGTTACCTAGGGGGGCATTTGCTTTGTTCGATGACCTTACGATGACTTTTATTAACCAATTCCAGCTACCAGTGCGTTGCGACATTGGTACAGAACTCTTGTCGACATTTCAATAGGATAAAGCCACGCATATCTCAGACCATATCCAAGAGTGGTGTAGATGGAAGAGGTTGATTAAAGCCTTTATACCACCAGAATTCCTCCTCGAATGGTTCCTTAATTCGTTATTGCCTTATATAGCGAAGGATGTTTCTACATCCGGAGTGCAACATGAGGAACAAGCCATTTTTAGGGCACAGGAACTGGATTTGATTTCTGCTCAATCCGATTTGTTATATGATATCATTCCCAATGCTCCGCATTCTAGTTTCGACCCTAAATTTAAACATGGACCGCATGTCGATGGCATTGTTGGTTGTGTGAGTGCTAAACCTGTGGATTCAGTTGTACAATAGGTCAAACAATTGTCAATCAACCAATCTGCTTCAGGACAAGCCATGGATTCATTTCAACCCACCCAAATAGCGAGTGTGATTTTGGTACAATCGTCGGACCAGAAGGGTAACCAACAACCTGGAAGTAATAGAAAGAAGGGTAAGAATAATCGTAAAGGTGGGAATAAGAATGAAAATGCTAATACTAATGACAAGAACGCCCATAATGCTGGGGGGGGCAAGAAACCTAAACATAAGGTTAAATTTCCTTGCAAGTTATGTAAGGATGATCAACTTACTTACTTATGTCCTCGTGTCGATGAAGCCTAGAGATTCTTAGCGCTGGGCCCAGCTGTGCTGACTAACCCTTTACCTCACAATCAAAACATGAACTCAAGGACCCATGATCAGTCTAGTGGGGATCAAGCTCCACCAAAGGGTAGTGGTCAGGGTTGTATTAACATGGTGCATGCTACGAAGGTTGTGACTCGTGTGAAGGACTATGGTTCATCACAACCCAACCCAGGAAAGGAACCTGATCCATCAGGGAATCCTTTGCATATTGAAAAACATGTGGATAAACCTGAAGTTACACCTCGCATTCCTAATGGAGTCCTTAAGTGTTCAGGGCACAATCCTAATGCCTGAGCCACCCAGAACTATTCTGTTGTCGAGGATTTGGGCCACACTCCTTGTGCGATGTCTGCACTAGAAGTACTTCAGAGTTGTCCTTCGCAAAGGAAGGCTTTGCTTTCTGCCCTTGGTGTGAATGATGATAATTCTTCCTCTATGATTAAATTTGAAATTGCAGGACTTCATCCTCGCTTGCCTTACTATGTGTCTCTTTTGATTCATGTAGAATGTATTAACATGACCACCAAGCGCACTGTGATTGACAAAGGCACTGCTACTTCTATGATGTCTTTATCGTGTTGAAAGGGTTTAGGTTCCCCTGAGTTGTCTAAATCTGGTACCATGTTGACTGCGTTTGATGGGAGATCATTTAGGCCGCACGGTATCCTTCCTTTCCTTAAAGTCCATTTGGGAGGGAAGACCGTTGAGATAGAGGTCGAGGTGGTTGATGCACCCCTTGACTACAATATCTTGCTGGGTAGGAATTGGATGTACAGTATGCAAGCCTTAGCTTCTTCACTATTTCGCATTGTATGATTTCCATTTAATGGGAAGATAGTTACGATTGATCAAACGTCATTCAAGAATCCGTTGGTTACTGCATCTTCGAGAGCTTCGATCCCAATTGTAGAGCACTCTCAACCGGCAACTGGGAGTATGGGTGTGGGCATGTATCCATCCCTTATGGGAAGCTTTAGTTGTCCAGCACTTGTCCTTATGATAGGGTGCATGTCCGGTGAGGCTTCAACATCTGTGAGATCAGTGTCTTTTCGCACGATTCATATGGAAGATCCTTGGATTCTTCCTACATCAAATACTTCGAGTGATCCCATTGTGATAGACGTGCCATTTCCTGCAACTATGATAGCTTATCAAGCTAATATTGGATGTGTTGCAGAGCCTAGTCCTTCCTCTTCACGGATGGAGGAGGAGGACCCATAGCGCTTCTTGCATGGGAAGTTTAGTCTTCTCACACGCATGACTGCCTTGATAGTGTTTTTCCTTCAGATGAAGCTATTATCGAGGCCATGTTGGGAGTTGAGCCACCATGGGAAGAGTTGCATCATAGATCTTACTTTCTTCCCGAGCTTGACCACTTAGAGCGTGAGGACTTTAGGGAGGTTCTTAGTGAGAGAATTGGTAGTCCCATGGTTCCATTAATCTCTCCTGGTCCGATGGCTGATGGGAACATGGCAAATATATCTCCAACGATTCCTATCAATATCTCTCGCGATCCTGGCAGGATACACTAGTACATGTGATCAATTTTGCCACAGCAAAAACGTGGCAATATCCACGGATAAGCGTGGATATTGCCACGTCTAAGTGTTTTTTTTCCCGTGGAAACTTTTTCGTCGCAATAGCGACGACCTGTTAATTGCGTGGCAAGAGCGACGATGTTCTATTTTGCTGTGTGTATATTTCCATGGGTAGGCCGTCTCTATAGCGACGGGAATACGTCGCAATTGCGATGGCCCTTCCTAAAATGAAAAAGACAAACCCAATACCTACGACAGTCAAACGTCGCTATATCGACGGAAAGACGTCGCAAAGTTCCACGGCAAGCCGTCGCTATATCGACGGAAAGACGTCGCAAAGTTCCACGGCAAGCCGTCGCTATAGCGACGCTCGCTGTAGTTTTAAAAAATATATATATATGGTCATCTGATAACACTAGTAATCAATACATGCTTGTTGTTTATAGAGTAATCACCATATTTCAGGATCTCTTGGATTTGCATATAAAGTAAGCTTATGAGTAACTATACTAGTATTATTACCATTATAGGAATCAATGACTCGTACTATCTCTGTAATCACTAAGCTGTACAAAGCATATCTATCATATCCTTTTACACATATGGATAGAGTATAATAACCATTACTTTACTGTAACTAGTATAGAAAGATCAAGCATTTCAGTAATAAAGGTAACATAATAGCATATCTTCCATAAGACAGGTGATTTAATACTTACATGATGTGATACTAATACAAAGCTAGCTTATTTGTTGTAACATATCAAACTTGTACAAGTATCATGAAGCTATCATAAGCAATGGTACTTAAGCCTATTGTATAATCTCTACTAGTACTCAATCTAATCACAGTAATAAAACCATCTCTATTCAATAACACTAATAAAGATAGAGCATGTTTACAGATCAGTACAAAGGTTATATGTCACATATATGGGAAAGTATGTAATCTTTTCACCATTGATTACACCCTAGTAATAAGACCACTGTAATTGAACTAGTGTTATCAGAGTACTGTAATTGAAGGATCAGGACTAATGTCATCAAATCCCTGGGATTAGTCCTGATCCAAACCATTACTATCAGTTCAATCTTGACAAAAAAAAGTTCCTATTGTCAAGCTTAGAGTTCCTATTGTCACCAAACCATTACTATCAGTTCTATCTTGACAAAAAAAAAAGCCAACAAAACAAATCATAGAGTGCAGAAGAGAGAACTGGAAAACAGTATTGCAAAACTCTCTTGCTCTTTATTTTTTATCAGAACAACAAACCTGTATGGTATATGACTGCTTTTCGTTGTCAGGGCAACTATGACATCATCAAGTGCAGAAAGGGACTTATTGATATACTGCACTTCTTTTATACGCTCCCCATGGACATCAGTTTTTGCTATTCTCTCACTGCCTGCAAGATCGACCAGCCACAGCTTACTCATTGTGAAGTTCTCGTTGATTAAGCTCTTGTGTTAATACCAATGTTGCATTTACAGACATTGCAGAAATGGCACAAACACGCTCACTGAGAAACATTGCTTGGTCAACTGGAACAACACCTAGAACAAATCTTTCAAACCCTAGATGGCAGTCCTAGGCCTACCTAAGCCTTCAAAATGCAACCTGCGCCATTATATCAACATTCCTCAACATTATTTAGTGAAACCTAGGCATGAATGAGAAGTTCTGCAATAAAATTGTCTTTAAATACTCAACGATGGTATCCTCTGTGAGATAAACAATGGAGTAGTAGTTTGCATCAAAAAAACAGTATAATGAATCTAAAATAATCAATAAACATCAAGTTTGTTTAACCTTGGTTTGTACACTTATTATCCGTAAAACAACCTTCAAAGGGGCATTTTGAGGCATATTTTCACACAACGGCCCTAAAATCTGCAAAGGCTACGCTGGTTTTATTGTTGAGAAAGTGAAAGCTACATATTCAGGGTGCTTAAATATCCAAGAAGTTTGTGCAAGTCTTCCATAGCAGCACAAAAGTATATGGAAGAACAAAAACATAAACTTGCAGCACAAAAGGATTCAAACCCTAACCATAGCAGCACAAAGGTATATGGAAGAACAAAAACAAAAACTTTCTTTTGACCACAAGGTGTGATCTTTAGCTTCAATAGCATGTACCTATTCTAAACAAAGTCCCACTCCCACCCTGGCTAACTAGTTTGAGTTGGAGACATTTCTGGAGTGCTTCCTGAAGTTTTTCTTAGAGGTCAACTTCAAAAGTAGCAAGCCATCTCAAAAGTTCCTGATGGAAGTGAGAGAATTATAGCTGGAAATTTAAGAATGAGTAGTGAATATTTTGTTGGAAGTGAAGCCATTTTGGATCCTCCATAATTCAGAAAATTTATGTTACTCTTGTCAGTACTGAGAATGTTCTATCAGACAATTACAGCTTTTTAATTAGGAATGGTGGCAGTAAATTCTGGTGCTTTCCATGGTGGCATTGTGTGAAAGGCAATCCATTAGTTGAGAAGGAAGCTTAACTTTTAACAGCCACCAATAGGAAAAAAAACTTATAAGAAGAGAGGTAAGTGCATATATCTCTATTGCTTACTTTAGGCAATAATCAACATCCATGACAATTCAATACGGGCATTACTACTCATAAGTTGTGTAAGATAGTTTATGAAGAAAATGCTTCCAAAATAAATACATGGGATAAATAAATTGCAAGGATAAGATGCATCTCCTTTAACTCTTGGGGTTACACTAATATACATTTAAAGCACTTGTTTCCAACACAAACATAAGCTGTAGCACCTTGTAGTTGCCAAAATGCTAATACAAGGAAAAAGTTATCTAACTTAAGAGACTAAGCTATCATAATGCTAACATTAACATGATATGTCCATTATCACCATAATAGTATAGTCTCCCAACTAAAAAAGAAAAATAACCTGAAAAGAGTCATAACACCAACAAAAATACCAGCATCACAGGAGTCAGGACACAAGATTTAGCATGGGAAACCCTAGAACAGGGAGATAAAAGTTAAAACCACTCTAAAACAGATCCTTGTCATAGCACAATCCAATACATAACCAGAGCCTATCCATCCAGTACAACTCACTCAGATGGACACTTCAGTCTAACCCTATAATAGGTCTGAGGTTGTACATATAAACCCTTCTGAAGATCAACCTTCTTCAGCTCTACCTTATGTCCTTAAATACTACTAAAACATAATTCAAAGCCCTAGCTCTTAGACTGTTAGAGGAATGCTATTTGTTCCATTATCGTCTGCTCCAGCTGAGCATCATCCAGCAAGAAAGAAACGACATCTTCAGCAGGAAGTAAATCACCTTGTGCATGACCCCCTGTCATAACAAGCTGCGGAACAGTATTTTTTTGACTAGCTCTTTGCAAAATTTTCTCTTCGACAGTCTCCTTACTAATAACATAAGTACATCCAAAATTATTGAAGCCGTAACAAGATCATGAACTTTAAAACCCTAACCACAGTTCTAAGCTTCCATTATATAACAAGAAGCCTGCCATAAAGTTCAACATCAGACTTATGCCAGATTACTGGAGACACACCTTGATGTTTGTATAGATTGTCAAATTACTAATGATGGCAGTGAGACAGCTCAGTTCTAGGGTTGGATGGCTGATGAGTCCAAATGCCCCTTGGCTTACATGTGGAGATTTTAATATGATCGACTTACAACTAGTAGCTCCTTTACCCATGTGATTCTCAATAAGGAACTGTATATTAAGAAAGGATTTTTATGCAGTTAATCAATTTTAAGCACATAAATTTATTGTTACTTTGAAGTTGGCACTTTCTTCTGCTACTAGAGCTTCTATACGAAGACAATGGTATGCATGTATGCAATTCAATCCATCATTTAAATTTTCTAAACTAGTCAGACCCAAGACAAGAAATATTAGAACTCTATTGATTATTATAAACCTAATCTTCTTTTCTGAAAAATGTTCTGCATTTCAATGGCTGTGGTTACTTCTTTCTGGTGCATGCCTGATTAATATGGTCTACATACATGGCAATGTAGAACCACCCTAAAAGACAATATTGACAATGACAGTCCTGAGTCCTCGTTTTTCAAACCTTCCTATAACAATTCCAGATCTGAGATGAAGCACAATTCTAAACCCTAAACCGTAAGCAGATGCATTTTTATTAACACACACAACACAGCCTCTGAAACCATAGCTGGATGCATTCAAGGGCTAATTCACTATGCACGCATTGCCTAACAGTTTCTGTCGTGTTCATTTTCTAATTATAAACAACAAATTTTGAAAATAAGTGATTTCATTAGGCAGAGCAATGACTCTGATGCAATAGGCTTTCACCAAGTTTTCCTAGCCTGGTTTTTTTTTAATCCTAGTATATTATCTCACACACACACAGAATTGCTATGAGGAAAATCATGAGCAGCTAGACCATGATAATTGAAAATTCACAAGTGGCCAATGTGGACTTCCAAAAGGCATGATGAGAATGTATATGCCTAATAAGCATAGGGTTATTTTGAGAAATTTGCGAGGCGATTGTCATGATTTCCAATTGAACCAAGAAATTTCATTTAAACACACGACAAAGGCTCTGAAACAAACAATTGGTAAATGCATTTCACGCCTAATTCACTAAGCAAGCATTGCCTAAGAATTTGTGTGGGGATGTTCATCTTCTAACTGTGAACAACAGATTTTGAAAATAAATTATTTCATTTATATAGAGAAATGAATCTAATGCCTTAGGCAAATCAATGAAGGACTAATTCACCAAGTATGCCTAACCTGGTTTTTCTAATCCTGGTATTTTGTCTCCTTCATACGCAAAGAGATTTGTTACGAGAAAAATCATCAGCAGCTAGACCATGATGATTGAAAAGTTAGATGTGACTAGAGTATACCCCCAAAGGCACTGAGAAAATATTGATGCCTAATGATCTCTATTCTGTTGTTTGTCGCATTTTGGAAGTGTGGCAGAATAGGGAAGCTTCCCAAGTGCATGAGCTTATACTTGAAAGATATTGTTTTGTACTTGGCTGGATCACTCTATCAGATATTGATGTTAAGGAAGCTGGTGCTTTTCCATGGAGTCCTAAATTGGGCAGAGACAAGTTTCTTGAAATTGAATACTTCATAAGTTTTAGCAGAATTCTGCGCCATAATGTTCATTTTGGCCATACAAGGGAGCTCTGTTCTCTAAACCCACACCATCCAGGAGGAAGCGTTGGGGTGCCCCTTTTTGGGAAGCATTGCCCCAATTTTGCATGGGTGTCCACCTGTGGTTTTTATCACAATTTCACGCAACGGTTACATGTTGGAGATTTGGTTGGCTCAGGGTATTGATGCTAGATTAGCATATGTTTTTTCATGATTTTGATGCCTTGGTTGACGATGTGCTCATGGATAGTGCTTATTCTTGGTTCTATCATAAATGGATGGTATCAAGTTATCAACATCTCTCACTAACCAAGTATGAGCTGCATACTGCGCTTCTGTAGTATCTGCAAGAGACCTAGCTTCATTTAACCTGTTCTGAACTATCTTGTCTTTACCACTGAGTTTACTAGTTTCAGGAAGTTCTACATTGTAAAGCACAATAGTACTCTGGCACTCTGGCTCGCCCATTATAGGCTTTCGGTGTAGGACTAATCCTCCTGCAGCTGAAGGCAAATCTTGCAAGTATCCTTTTGAAGAGGCAACAAAGTCACCACTGAAATAAAATCTTAGCCCTTCAAACAGCTTTGGTGCCTGTAATAGCGACTGGGGAGTCTTCCTACTCTAAGAAATGGGAAAATATTGTTCGAAGGTGAATATTATAGCAAAAATTAGAATGTAATAGAAAAATTCTAACATTGTGGAGAATATAAGAATATTATACAGTAGTTTTGTACATAAATTTGAACTACCATCAACAGTTTGGCAAGAGATCAATTTTTCAAAACATTAGCAATTTTACCAACTAGAAAATCTAAAATGCTTTTCCTTGGTATATTGCCACACCTTTTTCTCAACTCGAGCTAGGCCACGCTTTGGTCCCTCAAAGGTGCCATGGATATCATGAGTTATTTCAAATGGCTCTTCATTTACTGGATGCCCTGCTTCCATACATGCAGCAATCCCTGAAAACATATTTTTCTGTAAATGAGTATGACCATTAGCTGAAGATGAATGTTTGTAAAGTGAAGGAACTCTTAGAACTAATATACACCAGAAGCATTTAAGAAAAGAAAGTATATATAAGGACATTTGAAGGCATCATCCATGACTATCAAATAAACTTACAATCTATCTCAAGAACCCACTTTCCTTCCAAGATTGACATCAAAAATTTCAGTGTTCTTCTACAAGCACCATCTGCATCGGTAGATGCAACCACATGGGTCATAGCAGGACTCCATGTTTTTGATATCGTTGCACCAGTGAGTCTTGCAAAATTATGAAGTTGCTCCTGCATTAAAAATGAGAATTGCTGAGAACATATAGCACATAGTTTCAATGGGAAAGTCGATTTGAAGTTAAAACACACACATAAAGGGAAAACACATGCAATACCTTCTGAGCAGAATCCAATGCAGAACCACACAGAACCCATTTGCAATACTGTTCCAGCGGCCATGTCCAAGCCTGACTTGCTTGGGAACCTTTATCAGCTTGCTGTCTACCTGGACTTTTGTCTCCTCTGAAAATTTTGAATGGGTAAAAAATATAGATAAGTGAAATCCAATAAAGTATTGAGATTTAAAAAGTAAATACTCCCACAAGTTAAAAGCAGATTTACAATATGACCTAAGCAGCGTTCCCTTATTAGAAAATTGCTGCCCCTTTCTTGATAGGGAACTGTTGTGCCTTGAACTTGTACGTGATATCCTTTCATTTGGAAACTTGCATGATCAATGAGCAGGACAGAGCATTACAAAATTATCCTGCAGAAAACATGGGAAACAAAATGGCACAATCCCCTCTTAGTTTTTCTGTCTGTAAACTTGAATAATGTTCTTCAGAAGACTTAGGAGACAAGGTTTCAAATTCTTACAACATCCCATCTGCATTCTGGAGTAGAAAGGGCACATGGGACATGAAAGCTCTTACGACACTTTGTGAAACAACAACCCTCCATTATATCATCGCAAAGAAACTGCAAAATTGTTAGCTTTGTGGAAGGCAATATGGTATAGTACTCGCCATTCAAAAGCTTAAAATGAGAAATATTCTGTCCATGGCCCCCAAAACAAATACCTCTATTTTTTGTGCAAGCTCATAATAGGACTATGAAACGGGAATCCAAAACACCTGTTCCCGGACCTCTGGAGTTCCATTCACTGGAAAAATCTCTTCGGCTTGAAACCACACATTATTCAGCTGATTATCAATGTATTTCCCTAATGGAGTATTGTAGATCATTCTCATCCATCTTCTTTGCTGCATCGTGGAGAGCCTTCCATTCAATCTTTGGGAACATATGCTTCAAGAAATCAGGGTTAAATGGAACCTCCTTTGTCACAAAATTCTCAACTACCAACTCCAACGGAAACCCCCTAGTCACTCCTCCATGAGAGACGCTGTTTCGGGCTCGAAAGATCATCCATGGCCGGTTATGGCATACAAAATTCACCAAAAAAAACAAACATAACCGCGCGCACTGAACAAAATTCACAAAAAAATCAAACATAACCGCGCTTAAACTCTTGGCCGTTGTTGTATCGATGCCTTGACCATTTTATAAGTCAACAAAAGACGGTGCCCTCGCTATGGTCTGGCGTGGATACAGCGACGAAAGTCGAGGCTTCTTAAAAAAAATTGTAAAAATGCATAATTTACCCTTGATTTTTCCACGAAAGTAAAACTAACGTGGAAAACTAACGTGGCAAAATTGATCACATGTACTAGTGATAGAGAATGCCTATATTGGGGCAGAATGTTCCCATGCTGAGATTCAAGAATACACTGAGTTGTTTAAATAATTTTGAGATATCTTTGCTTGGTCTTACAACGAAATGCCAGGTATCGACCCTCGCATTGTTGAACATGAGATTCAGACTTATCCCAATGCTAAGCCTATTCAACAACGCTTGCGTGCAGTGAATCCTAGGAAAGCACCCGCAATTAAGGTAGAGATAGAGAAACTGTTGAAAGCCGGTTTTATCTATCTCGTTCCCTTAATGGAGTTGGTTTCAAATCCTGTTCCAGTTGATAAGAAGCAGGGAGTGATCTGCATATGTACTGATTTCTGTGATTTGAATCGTGCCTGTCCTAAGGACAATTTCCTCGCACCATTTATTGATCAGATTTTGGATGAGTGTGTGGGTAGCGAGGTTTTTTCCTTTATGGACGGCTTTTCCAGATACAATCAGATACAAATTAAACCTGAGGACCAACATAAGACCGCATTTATTTGTCCTTGGGGAACTTTTGCATATCAAAAAATGCCTTTTGACCTTAAGAACGCCGGAGCTACTTTTCAGCAGGCTATGACCTTGATCTTCCATGATCTCAAATCGATTATCAAAGTATTTTTGGATGACCTTGCTGCTCATTCTCATATGAGAATGCGTCATTCCTATCATTTGAGATTAGTATTCGAAAGGTGGCGCCATTATTTGGTCAGGTTAAATCCTCACAAGTGCATCTTTTGTGTGAAGTCTGGTTGCTTATTAGGATTCATTGTTTCCAAGGAGGTTATAATAGTCGACCCTTTGAAGGTTGAGGCAATACTTCAGTTGTCTCCCCCGAAAAACATTAGACATCTTCAATGTTTGCAAGGCATGGCAAACTTCTTACGGAGATTTGTTGTCAATTTTTCCAATTTGACTAGAGGCTTTATGCGTCTTTTGAAAATGGACACCACCTTTTGTTGGGATAAGCGAGATTAGGAGTCCTTTGATGCGCTTAAGCGAGCCCTAGCATCGGCCCCAATGATTAGTCCCCCAAACTATAGCCGTGATTTTCTACTTTATGTGTCCGCGTCCATGGAGACGATTGGTATGGTTTTGGTTCAAGAGGATGAGGAGCTCCAAGAGCATGTCATATATTATCTGAGCCGGAATCTTATTGACATGGAGATCCATTATTCCCATGTTGAGAAGCTTGCCTTAGCTACCGTACATGCGGTTCAACGGTTGAGACATTATATTCTCCTTCACCAGACCTTGGTTGTAGCCCATGTCAATCCATTTCAATTCATTCTCACTTGAAGAATGATTGGGGGAAAATATAATAAATGGATTGTCATCTTTCAAGAATTCGATCTTGAGTTTGTTTCGGCAAAATCGAATAAATCGTTAATTTTTGTGGAGCTTATAGTGAATTTCCTAAGCAAGGCCAAGGATTTGGTTTGTGAAGATATGTTTATTGATGAGCACATCTTATTAATATCAACTTTGGACCCATGGTATGGGGATATTATTATATATTTACAAACATTGAAGGTCCCTACTCACCTCTCACGGGATGAACGACAACGGTTATGTCACGTGTCTAAAAATTACCTCATAGTGGATAACACTTTGTACCATCGTGGGGTAGATTCCATTTTATGTCGTTGTTTAACTCATGAAGAGGCTAAGGTAGTGCTGAATGATTGCCATGGAGGGGTGTGTGGTGGTCATTTATCTGGGCTTTCTACAGCCCAAAAAATCTTAAGAGTGGGTTATTTTTGGCCGTCGATCTTTAAGGATTGTGTAGATGCGGTCAAGAGGTGCAATCCTTGCCAGGTGTTTGCACATAATATGCGCTTGAAACCTGCCCCATTACATCCCATCATCACCGGCAGTCCCTTCACTAAGTGGGGGCTTGATTTTATGGATTGCAACCCAGCTTTAGCTAGGGGGCATCATCATATCATAGTGGCTGTTGACTACTTCATGAAATGGGCTGAGGCTATGCCTACAGTTAAATCCGATGGTGAGACAGCAGCACACTTCGTATTCAACCATATTATTACTTGGTTCAGTATTCCGAGAGAGCTTGTCACTGACCATGGCTCACACTTTCAGAATCGTATGATGGAAGAGTTGGCATCAAAGTTAGGGTATAAGCAAGAGCATTCCTCCTCTTACTACCCTCAAGTGAATGGACAGGTAGAAGCAATGAACAAATCACTCAAATCCATTCTCCAACGAACCATTGCACAAAGCAAGACGAATTGGCACATTATGTTATATCCTGCTTTATGGGCTTATAGAACCACTGTTGAGACTGCCACGGGTTTTTCTCCATATCAACTTGTACATGGAGTGGAGTTGGTATTACCGGTTGAGTGCGAGATTCCTTCTTTGAAGCTAGCCATAGAACTCTTACCAGACACTTCACCATTGGAGGAGCATTTGGTCCACCTTGAGCAACTTGATGAGCAGCGCCGAGATGCCTTGGTGGCTCTAGAAGTAAATAAGCATCACGTTAAGTTTCAGTATGATAAGTCTGTCCGTCCAAGGAGGTTTAGTGAGGGAGACTTGGTCCTTTTGTGGGATCAACCGAAAGAACCCTTGGGGGCAGGAAAGTTTAACCCCATGTGGCATGGTCCTTACGTTGTTAAATGTGTGTTAGAGAAGGGCGCTTATGAGTTAGTGGATTATGAGGGTACGGCCTTGGCAGAGCCTAGAAATGGGCTCTATCTTAAAAAGTACTATGCATGATTTTCAACCAAGGCTGGTTATTGTATATTATTGTACAATTTTGCATAGGTAGGTATTTTTCTTATGGTGATCCGGTTTGTGATTAGTTTCCATTTCTTTTGGCAGATGTCAATGGAATCTTCCAATTTCATAGGATTCGTGGATGGTGGGAGCCATCACACTCAACACTCAGCCTTTTCTACTTGGGTGATTTATACTCCTATGGGTCAGGTACTATCTTCAGGAGGCGTATGTTTACGGGCATCTTCAAACAATGTTGCTGAATATAGTGTCGTTATTGAGCTTCTACGAGATGCCATTTTACATGGCGTTCTCTCTCTTGAGGTACGTCTTGATTCGGAGTTAGTAGTGTCATAGCTTAACGGTTTGTACCATGTTAGAGATCAGACATTATTAAGAATATTCTTATGTGTGAGATTGCTAGAACGACAATTTGACAATATAACATACATACGTGTTCCAAGAATTAATGATCAAGTTGCTGACACCGTATGCTAACTACGTGTTAGATTGACATTTGTTTCATAGACGGTAACCTCATCACAAACATAAAATTTTTACACATGTAAATAAATAAATCGATCATCATAAAAGTTTTTATAAACATCCAAAATGTGGTAATACATAGTGTCATAATACAAAAATGGGGCTCTCGAGCCACCAAAATATAAATACACGGTAGTACAAAATGTATCACTCCCAGGTATCTAAACCTATGGAGGAGGAGGGGGGTTGTGATCGTGGAACACTATGGCTCTAGCTAGTCATCGAAATAGCCACACCCATGCTCGTGGTACACCCACCACCTAGCGCTGCATGGCCTCAGGAAAGTCCTCGACTTGCGCCATGGGTACTCTGTGTGTCAGTCTCACGAATTTGGTATGAATGCTTTGGAGTGTCCGCTCCACATCCACACCCGTGATATCGTCTCCTCTTCCCCTCTGTCTATGATGAGGGAAGCCTTCAGGCTATCATGGTCCCACATCTGCATGCATATGGTATATGTCACTATGTATTGTCACCCAAAAACATGTCTTTTGATTCCACATAATCAGAAAACACAAAAAAAAAATTAAATAACTCAAAAATTTTAAAAAGAGGGTCGAGATTGATTACCAATGTCACCATATGCTGATCCTGGTGGTAGCGGCATGTCTGTGTCTCCCCGGAAATCTATCCCTGCATAGGGGTAGTCATCAATGGAAACTATCTATCATCGCCACCATGGAAATAAATCAGCTGGATAGGGGTTGGACACCCTACCTCCACCCAGTCTGCACATCACATTTTCCCAACGCCATTGGGCCGGATCTCGAACCCCATGTAGAGGAATGTCAACTCTAGGGATCAATCCTGGAACACGATCAAAGAAAAATGTGCTTATTATGCTGCTGAAACTGAAGTTTCGTACTCTTCCCATCTTGCACTCACTGAGCTGGTGTTTCATGTTGCCCAATTGCGTAGTGATCCAATCATACACAGTGGGTCTCATGCACTCCACTGCATAGAACATTAGAGGCCGCGAGGCCTGGTGGAGTGAAGCTAAGCCTACTATCCTTCCCAGTGTCAGCAGGATGGCCTTTAGGCCCAGCACCTATATGGAGTTAGTTGGGATCTGACTCCCCACCTTCTCCATGTCTGGATAGAAGTACATTGCAATGTACTCGTCTATAGTCAGGCCACCTCTGAGCCTGCGAGAGCGTAGGTTCACCACTTCCCCCCGTCGGGAAAGTCCAATAATAAAATAGATGTCCTCCACTTCTATGGTGAGGGACATCCCATCTATCTGGAACGACTCTAATTCTAGATCCCAGTAGTCCACCAACATCTGCAATAGTCTTGGTTTAGCTCTTAATCCACCAAGACACCAAAACTTGTAAAGCCTGCATGCATGTAACGCTTGTTGAGCCATTAGATCTACCCTTACTACCTCTTCTACATCACCATGTTCACATTCTCTCCATTCTAGGACCATCCTGCACATAAAATTTGAGTTTGATCCATTAGAACGCTTAAAAATCATTGAGTGCAACCGCATACACGATTGTTTGCTAAACAACCACGTATGTACGCGATTTTTTGCTAAACAACCACGTATGTATGCGACTTCGAGGGCGTTTTCCATGTATATCCAGCCCTATACGCGGAAAAACCCTTGATTTTCGTGTGGGCCATGGCGCGCATCTTAGACTGGCCTAGAATCCTAAATACACCATGTAAATTGATAAAATTTGCATCAAAATGAAAGAGTAGAGCATGGGTAAGTACCTAGAAAAAACGGTAGTGGATTCTGCCGGCTAGATCTCCTGGAATTCCCTGTTGAAGTTTTGAGCTCAAATGGGTAAAAATTTCAAATGTTTTATAATGATTTGAATTTTTTACTATTTATAGAAATTTTTCAAATTTCTAAAAAAATTTACCCCCTTTTCTATAGTTTGGACCGTTTCTAATTCTTTTGGAACGTTTTTGGACTAATTTATGATGTAGGAGACCTTTTTGAGCACCGTTTCAGCCATTGGATTGAATCGTTCGTGTCGATTTCAGGTATCATGTCTAAACTGGCATATAGGTTAGTTTTCATCACTGTTTGAATTTTGCATGACCTTATGACTGTTTCATTATAGCCTTAGGTACGAACCCACTCTATTATGTCATGGAACCTTCTTGCTGTTTTAGAAGTGGCATGCTATGAGTGGTAGAGCTTGACCTTACATGGGTACCCTAGTTAGCATCTTATTTGCATTTGGTGCCCATGCTGACATTTTGTCCCTTAGGGTGTGGAAGTTCGTTGTATAGTATTGCCATGACATTTCGCAAGAGCCTCATACTCCTCTTGATCTTTTGCTGGCCTATTTCCCTCAGGACTCCCTTATGTCAAGTTGTAATTGCATTATCATGAGATTTTCCTGCCTTATTAAGCCTTATGTCGACTTTCCTGACTTTGAGTTTTCAACCATATAGCCTGAGCTTGTCTCATGTCTAGCCATGCAGAGCCATTTTATATATCCTTTGCAGCTTGATTCCCTATTTTTACCGAGAGGGGACGTTCCCCCGAGTGTCGCTATCCTACACATGTATCCTTGCATTGAGCATAGGTATGTTTCACTACTTGGAACTAGTTTGTTTTCCCATTATGACACTCGTCTCCTCCTAGTCTGTAACTATAAAGCAGTTTTATTCTTTTTCAAGATTTTTAAATATTTGAAAAAGTCCAAAAAAATTAAAAAACCAAAATGTCGGACAAGGAAAGATGTTATCTTTTGGCAGCTCTCGATTTGTGTCGCCTTCAAACAGAGCACTATATATCACATCCATTGGTTCGGTTTATAGTTTGACTTTAGGAGTTGTACTCGTTTATCTGAGTTTATCTCCACCGACTAGTTAAGCTTCTAGTCTCCATGGAGCCTCTGTCGATGCCTCCTGTGTCGCAGAGATTTCCTAGTTTTGTATATTGAGTCTATGCTACCTTTATTCAGTCACCATTCACTGTTATGCTCTAGTTCGAAGGAAGTTGAAACCTGAGTCAGCCATTCCCCAGTTATCTTGATTTTGCATGTCGACCATTCTCGGTACAGTTACTAGTTCATGCACCTTATGATCAAGTCCTTCCACATTATACAGCTTTGCTGAGTACCTCGTGTTGGATGATGGGGGATGCCTTAATTCCCTCCTTCCAACGGATTTCATCTGATCGACTTTGGATCATTTATTCTGGGATTGGAATCTAGAGTCATTTTTTAGTTCCTTGAGACTTGCAGTCATTAGTGGCAGTTTCTCTCGCCATCGACAATTTTTGGGAATACATTAATGTACCCTGATTGATGAATCCTCTCAAGTGTTCGACCTCAACACATCTATTCACACTTGTTAGTTTGCACTCTAGTACCTTGATTCCCATTATCATTATTGGTGGGTGATCTCGTGTCTGTTAACGGTATACATCAATGATCGATAATCAAACGATGGACTACTATGTTCAACCTCGACACCTCTATTCACATAGTAGGACTTGTACTTGTAGTGGTTTGTGTAGAAGACCTTCCAGATTGGTGGCATCTCTTATATGCTACCTCCTTGATCGTGCCAGTGTTCATGAGATTTCAGCTCTCGTGACTTGATTCCAGTATATGTCAGACATTTCCAGCTATTATGGAGACCTTGATCCATTGTATATCTTCAGCCATTATGGAGAACATGATCCTTTGTATATCTTCATCATGGAGATTCTGATCTATGTATATTGTACGTGGCGATGACCACTTATGTCATATTTTGTATCATGCCTATTCATGACCATTGCACTGTTATGTATCCAGGACTGCTATATGTATTTGCAGTTATGTGCAGAGTTGTATCATTGTACTATGTTGATTGGGTGGCTGGTCTTCCATTTGGGATTCTTCATCACTCCACTTCTGGGATGGACTTATAATGTATTTCAGCCATCATATGACCCCTCTAACCTCACACATTAGGGGGCATCTATTATAGATGATTTTACCACACCAAGTGAATCACACTTGTATGGCCTTCCCCTATCCCTCTGTAGACTCCTTATACCCCTTGGACCATTTTTTGTCCTTTGATGTTTCCTAGGCAATCCCTAAAAACATGTGAAAATTGCTATACGCAACTTTTAAACCCCTTATCGCGTATATACGCGGGTTTGACCTCTAAAACCGTGTACATCGGGATGTGTACAAAATCCAAATCCTTTTGGAGTTTTCCTTGATATGGATCCGACTCACTTGTCTCCCGGCCTTCCATATGCCTTGAGATCGCTCGGATTCGACCTTTCATTACCCCATTGAAAAGCTATATAAGGAACCCTTTGGACACATTAAAGGCATAAGAGAATTGAGAGCAAAGAAATTATAGTCCATTGTTGCTGGAACTTGTGCTTGAGTCTGCATCCAGGCTTTGTCCCTTGGAGCACTTTGGTGTTCTTCCCAAGCTTGCCTTTTTCTTGTGAGCTTGCTATCGAGAGATGGAGGATTGAGGTGGTGGAGGCCTAAGTGGGGGATTCAGTTTCTTTGATTTACAGACGTACCGACAGAGGTTGTATTCATTGTAATCTCTGATTTTATATTAATAGAAATATCTTTTCCTGTCCAACAATGTATGTTTGAATGAATATTTTATCCATGGATAATTTCAAATGCTTATACATTGTTGATTATATATGCTAGAGTAGATCTAACACCAATATATATAGTATGCTCATCTTGTTTACTTGTTGTTGAGGAAGTGATTCATCAATTCAAGTTGAAGTTGGAAAGCTCAACGAGGATATTTAGTGTTAGATATTTGATTTCTCTTGCATATTGGAAGGGATTGATTTCTGGAGTCAAGCTGTCTACTGTGGTACCCCAAGCCATAGGAATTTCTCTCTGTAACACCTCCTCAAGAGGCGTATCCAGGTGGGCAGAATCCGTACCACAAATTCCTGCATGATAACAGGAATCCACTCAATCCGTATAGTGGGAATTCCCTAGGTCAGCATGGCCATATTTCCCTCGAGAACTTTGAGTATCCCTTGGTCTCCACCCTATACAGGATGCACAAACATCCCAGGGTGCCCATCGCGGCATACAGGTCCAACATCTGCATTTCAAAAACATTAAAAGTGGATTAAAACTCTTATACATATGTATATAATTTTATGTTAAAAATTAATAATAATTTAAAAACATAAAAAGAAAAATACCTAGCTCTCCCTGTTTGTGCTAGAAATTGTTCCCAGACTACCATAGGAACAAGCTAGAACAATCTCAAAAATAAAAGTAAAATGGAATTGGGTTTTGGGTTTTATTGATTTTGGTTTGAAAAAAATTCAACAAGAAGGAACATCATCAACAAGTTAATACAAATACTAAATTATGAAATGATATGAAATACTGAGCTGTAAACACAAGATATAAACCAGAAACAATATAAACATAACAAAGATTTCATACATAACACAAGCACTTGCATGAATAAATACATTAAACAAGAAATGAAATTATATGTTAAGTGATCAAACAAACCAGAGATCAAACCAACAATAAAGATAAAAATGTCTTATAAGTATGTATTTTCAGTACCAGTCTTCAAACTTACATAAGAGTCATGAGTCTTAGCTTGTAATACATCCAGCACTAGAGCCTCTTCTTGCACAAAATTCGAACCCTTGCACTGTATGCTTGTTTCCTTTTTATAATTAAAAAAATATAATATGAAGTAGTTTCATCTTCATTTATTTAGCTCAAATTCGAAAATACTTAGCAATTACATTAACCAACTTTCAAAAGATTAAAAACTAATTGACTAAAAAATAGTAAAATTGGATTCCTAGGAAATTTGGCGAATTTCTGAAAAATGGGTCTCAAATAATCCTCCATATCTCTCGATTCAAGACACCTGTGCAAAACAAGAGAGAGGTTTTTCTAAATGAGTCTGTGATGAACAAAACCCTCTCTTGGTTTTTAAAAATTCTCCTTCAATTGATGGAAATACGTGCCGTAAATTTGTGACTAAAACAGGAAATTATTAAATATTTCAAAGCCTGAAAAATAGGCCACAAAGATGAATTTGAATATCTCAAACAATGACAGTTGTTGCAAACCTAAGACAGTTTTTTATGAATGAATCTGTGATGAAAAAAACCCTCTTTGGGATTTCTCAAATTCATCTCCATTGCCTCGTAATCTGTGCTCAATTACAATGACTAAAACAGAAAAAACAAAGTCCTCATGACATTTTTTGGCAAAAGGCTTGAAAGAAGGGTTAGACCTTGGATATACACCATGAATTCAAAATAATTTTCAGACTTCGAAAGAATATAATACTTAATAAGTCATTAAAAGAAAACTAATACAGAAAAGAAATAACTTAAAATAAACTATAAGCTATCAAACCCAGAAACATACATTTAAACTATTAAAATTTAAAACAAACTCAAAATGAAAAGTAAATAAGACATAAAACCTTAGAAAAACAAGACACAAAGACTAGGAAAAATTTTCAGTCTTAACATATGGCTTTTGATGAGGGATGAAAACCTCCTTGTGAGGTTTCAAGAACATGTAGACATTGTGCCTTATTCATTGGGCGATGGAGTCATGTGTATCCCGTTCCCAGCCTACCATTCATTGCTAACCAAAGGATACAACTTGTTTTTCCAATCAAAATCTGAACCTTGTTCTGCAAACTGAGGTTACTCTGCAACTGATAATAAGAAGTGTGAGTGCTTCAATTGGGCTATGGATTCATTTACCAAATCTCTGCAACCTTCTCAAACTCTGAACACATACCTCTGAAATGACAAAATACTACTACAAGCCAACATACTGAAAAAAATCTACATGCTCGTATGGTGAGCTTATTTTGCTATTTACTCCTTCTTCTAATCATACGAAACAACCCAATTAAGTGTAATCATACTTCCAGTGAATCCAAGAAACCATCTGACTGAGAATCATAATTCCATGCATGTTATTGTTTGAGAAGACCCACAAAAGATGTGATAAATGCAATAAAAAGTCCATAGGCAGCTAATACTTATGACTGGAAATAGGAAGTATACCAAATTCTGGAGCATTAGAAACCTTTGAAAAATACAACTGCATCCAAGAAGCCACGGGATCATGAAACTCATGAAAAATTATGCCATCATGTTGTTTAAAAAAATGGACTGCAAATGGGTGTCCTCTATTCTCAATACTCCATGAGATAATGCAATAAGAGAACAATATATAAAATCTTTGACTTTGTTGAGATTATCTTATTTTATATCTTCCATGAACCCAAGCTGACTGATTTCTGAAGAGTGTTGCTTAACTAATGAGGACTGAAAGAATGGTTGTAGTATTTCTTTATATCCATAAAAAATTAGCATATTTTCGTAATGGTTTTGAGGAGCAAAGTTATCATGGTCATGGCTATTAGACACATCTAATATTATATTCAAAGTATCTACATTATGGCTGCTATCAATTTGAAATTCAAAGCAATTCAGAACTTATTCTTGTTCAACAAAAAAATTGGAATATAATTCACCTACCATCGGTTTCTGCTGATCATGAAATTTCCAATCTAAAACTTCAATGTCTTCATCACATTCATCATAAAGTGAAGCATTCTCATTCTCTCCATTATCGTTCTTTTTAAACTTTGGCTCAAGAATGGAAACCAAAGGCTCTTCAAACTTCTTCTCAACCTTTGATGCAGGAGAAAATATAGTGGACAGATCTGATAACCTCTTATCATTTCCCTTAATGCCTGGGTCAGATTCACATTCATCATAGAAAGGCTGATTTGTAAAAGCATTAGCATGATCTTCCTCATCATTATCATTTTTTCAATCTAGATTTGAAGTAACGGGTACATAAGGAGAAAGAAAGTACTCTTGTTGTTCCTCCTTGGAAATAGATGATCTCTGCAAATCTAGTTGTTCATGGTTGGTGCAATTTCCTTTTGTCTGCAAATATGAAAGTTGGGGACAACCCTTACTGATTTCCATTGGCATTTGACCAAAAGACAATTGATCATTGTGGTTTGTATTTAAAGAAACCAAATCTTCCGGTTTATAATAATCAGAATTAATGATAATAGAAGAATATTCAGCTTCTTCATTATCCACTTCTAGTTCATGTTTATGGGAAAACTTATCATCATGATTTTTTGAATCAGAAATTGTATTATAAAAATCAGCCTTCTCACAACAATCTTTAAAAAAAAATTCAGCTGAGAACATATACTTACAATGTTTCCGGAAACATGTGTGGAATTCTTTCAGTGAGGAAATGCTAGCAGCGGGAAGAGAAAAATACCATTCTCGTGCATCTCGCTCGAGTGAATACATGAACATCTTCATGAGCACAGTTTCATGCTATATATTTAACTGAACCATATATTGATGAAATATAATGAGGTGATATGAAGGATTATCCTCTTTTCTTTCTCTAAACTGTGGAAGACAATCTCCCCAAACATCCATAATAGGTATTGGATTTGGAAAACCCAAAACATTGGAGAAATTGAAAGGTGCCAACCTTTGAGCTAGAATGGCTTCCATGGTCTTCGACATTTGCATCTTGAATCGGTGGATTCGCCAATCGATTTGTCAAGATATATTTTGTTTTCCTCTTGTTCCAATCTTTCTAGTAGCCACTGTGAACTACTGCTTGGTGAAAAAGTAGTCTGAAAGATATTCTGATTTTGTTCACCTCTCAAAATCAGATGAATAATGATATCCCAGGGAAGATATACTTCAGTTTCATCCCCAGCAACGGTGCTGGCACGTCCCCACCCCTCTACTCGGTGAATAGGATGTGACTAACTGCTATGAAGCTGGGCAAACTAAGCTCCGTGAACATCATATAAAATGTATTGGTAATGAAACATACATATATGCATAATTCATTTAAACATATAGTGAAATAAAACACAATAATCTAATACATTCAGCATGTTCATCATCTCATTTAAGCAATAAATACATTTGCAAAGACAAGATGAACAAGAGATACTTATATTTAATAGAAGCTTGTCCCACAACTAGCTACGTCGATGCAATGTTCCACCCAACCATAGGACGGTGTGCTCATCAATCGATCAACAACACTGCCACCCCAGAGCTGGGCATGATTCCACAAGGAGTAAGGGGAAACTAGCAGGCTCACACGTAGCCAAGGATACACAAAAATCATCCAATCCAACAAAGTTGGGTTTATCAGGCTAACAGGGAACTGGAAAGGTTGGCTTCTAAGCTAGTGATCTCAATCCAAGAGCTATGGACACCTACACCAGAACTAGCTTGACTTCTAAAACATCCACATACACCCAACACAAGGAAGTATCCCCTTCTCTGCTACACAGTCCCTTGGGCCAGGCCTTCGCTTCCAGTGCTATTCAGGCTGTGTAAAGAAGAAAGTCAATCCTCTATCTCTTTCTGTGAGGCTCCTGCACACACTAGGTTTGTCAAGCAAGCTCAGACCCCATTTCCACTCCCAATTCAACACAGGCCAAGGACAAAATATGCACCCACAACACAATATGATTTCTGGGTTAAAGGAAAAATAGTTTCGGTAACCAAACGAATTTCCAGAATGGCTAAAAATGGCCCTTTAGCAGCAATTCAATTTCTATATACGTTTTGGCCCCCTAACGTGGCCAAAACAGGCTCAGTAAGACCCAAAATAGTGGATCTCCTCTCCCACTCACTTGGCATTTCCAGAAAAATGGTTTCCAACTTGAAAACGATGGAGAAAAATACAGCAAAATGTGGGGAAGGAAACTCAGCCACTGATAATCACCAAAAATGATTTCTCAGTCTAAGTAGAGTGAGGTAACAACCAAAAATGTTAATTGTTTAACACACAGGAATTTATGCATGCTTGAGAGAGCTCACATGAAGGAAAAATGGTGAGGAAAATATAAAAACGTGAAAGCATGGTAGAATGGCCTACGTTTTTGGGTTTTTGCTTGCCCAAGGAGTCAAAACGCATTTCCCAAAAACTGATGGCTTCTCCAATTCGAATTTGGGTTTTCATACCTTGCCCATACCATGCAATAACCAACCCAACCAATTTTTGATAGTAATAAATGATTGGATGAATGAGATAAGAAAGGTAGTTGACAGTTTGATGGGTTCTCCCTTTGACATTTGGCTTTTCCCCATTGGCCCCAAAGGTTTGAATACCCCCCCCCCCATTATCCTTAGGAAATCATGCCCCTTCTCATTCTAGTTGCATTAACATAGTTGGTTGTGGGTTTTTAATTAATTGCATATTTACATGATGATTTAAAATTGCAACATGCCTCGCTAGCACAAAATACCATCGGCACTGATTTAATCACCGGAACATAAAACAATAATCCATGGTGGGTATTTTTCCTATAGCTCCACACCATGATTAATTACAATATGTACATCATATACATTCAATACAAAGGGGGTCAAAACTGGGGTGTTACATTCCCCTCCCCTTCAATAGCACTATCCTCAGTGCTTTACAAAATTGAACAAAAATGTTACACTGGCATCGCCTCAGTGCTTCAAAGAATTGAACAAAAATGGATGTGCCAATCACATGGCATCCTCCAGCTCCCATGTAGCCTCTTCAAGACCATAGTGCTCCCATTGCACCTTTACCTGCCCTATGGCTCGGTTCGAGGATGCACATTCACTCAATTTGGAACTCTCCCTCGGGTTCCACCTGAATCACATCCCAATTTATCACATGGTTAGGATCATGTACATATTTCTTAAGCAAGGAAACATGAAAAAAATTATGATCTCTATAGCAGGAAATGCAATTCTATATGCAATTGGACCTATTCTCTCAAACATTTCAAACGACCCACAATATCTAAGTGACAGCTTGGAACAACTTCCAAGATTCAAGGAACTCTTCTTTTCCCTCACTCTAAGGTAAACATGATCCCCAACACTGAACTCTCTGTTCACCCTATGCTTATCTGCATAGCTTTTCTATATTTCCTAAGCTGCTTTCAGATTCTGCCTGGTCTTTACAACCTCTTGCTCCATCTCCTTGAGCAATTATGGACCAATCACAACCCTGTTCACTGGATTATCCCAATTCACTAGTGTCCTACACCTTCTTCCATACAAAGCTTCATATGGACTCATCCCCAAGGATGCTGGTTGTCCATTATTATAAGCAAACTCTACCAAGTATAAGTAATCTTCCCACTTGGTTGGTTTGTCCATCACATACATGTGAAGAATGTCTTCAAGCACTTGATTCACCCTCTATTCTGCCCATCAGTCTGAGGATGGTACATAGTGCTGAAATTCAACTTGGTAGCCAAATATGCAAACAACCCCTTCCAAAAATTGGAAGTGAACTTGAAATATTTGCCAGAGATTATTTCCTTAGGCAATCCATGTAATTTGAAAATATTCTTCATGAAGATTTTTGCAATGTCATCAGTCTTGTGCGTAGAATTAACCAATATAAAATGTGCTTCCTTTGTCAACTTTTCCACCACAACCATGATGCAATCATGTTGTCTCCAAGTTATTGGCAATCCTATAATAAAATCCATGGAAATAACTTCCCATTTCCATTCTGGAACTGCAAAACGCTGCAACAAACCTGTTGGGTGTTGATGTTCAACCTTCATCTACTGACATTTCATGCACCTTGAAATATATTCAGCCATATCCTTTTTCATTCCTGGCCAAAAATACTGCTTTTTGATTGTAGAAATCGTCTTCTGATATCCTGGATGACCAGAATATCAAGCTTGGTGGATCTCGTCCATAACCATTCTCCTCAAATCTGCGACACTTGGAATATAGATTCTATTCTTATAAGTAAGAAGTCCATCTTCTTCCAATTTATATCCCTTGTACCTATTCTCAAGACTTTGATGTTGCAACTTGTCTTTTACCTGCTCATACAATTCATCCCCAATAGTATGATTAACAATCTGTTGTCTCAAATCTGACTAGAAAATACTAAGAGATGCCATGTGCATTTCCTGCACCTTCCTACTAAGTGCATCAGCTACCTTATTCTCTTTTTCTTTTATGTGCTTGATTTTGAAATCAAATTCACATAAAAACTCCAGCCATCTAGCTTGCCTATCATTTAGAGTAGGTTGATCAAACAAATACTTCAGACCACAATGGTCTGTCCTTAGCTCAAATCTTATGCCCATCAAGTAATGCCTCCACATCTTGAGAGCATGTACTATGGCTGCGAGTTTTAGGTCATGAGTAGCATAGTTCTTCTCATGCTTCTTCAGCTTTCTTAACTCACAACATATCACATGGTTGTCTTGCATAAGGAATCCTCCAAGCCCTTCTCTGCATGCATCAGTACACACCACAAAATCCTTTTCTTGGTCTGCAATCTTCAAGACTGGCGCACTTGTGAGAATATTCTTCAACATCTGGAAGATTTCTTCACACCTCGATGTCCATTCAAACTTTATTCCCTTCTTTTGCAAAGAAGTGACTGGATGTGAAACCTTGGAGAATCCCTTAATGAATCTCCTGTAGTATCCTGCAAGTCCCATAAAAGATCTTACATCTGTCACATTTCTTGGAGTAGGCCAATTCATAATGGCTTCAATCTTCTCTGGGTCCACAGATATTCCCTCATATGAGATAATGTGACCTAAGTAATGAATCCTATCTCTATAGAAGTCACACTTACTCAACTTTGCATACAGTTGATGCTCCTTGAGCTATTGTAATGTCAATCTCATATGTTCTTCATGGTCTTCCTCATTCTTAGAATAGATAAGAATGTCATCAAGGAAAACAAGAACAAACTTGTCCAAATACATGCTGAAGACACTATTCATAAGGCACATAAATGTAGCTGGTGCATTTGTGAGACCAAATGGTACCACTACAAACTCATAATTCCCATACCTTGTCTTGAAGGTTGTCTTATGAATGTCTTCATCATTGATTCTCACCTGGTGGTAACCAGACCTAAAGTCAATCTTGGAAAATAACTTTGCTCCTCTCATTTGATCAAAGAGGTCATCAACCCTAGGCAAAGGGTATTTGTTCTTCACCGTAACTTTGTTTAGCTATCTGCAATCAATACACAACCTGAGTGTACCATCTTTGTTTTTCACAAAGAAAACTGGTGCTCCCCACGGAGACACTCTTGACCTGATATACTTCTTCTCCAACAACTCTTGTAGTTGCATCTTCAGCTCTAGAATTTCTGGTGTGCTCATCTTATAGGGTGTCTTGGAAACTGGTGTTGCTCTTGGCACAAGTTCAATTGTGAAATCAATGTACCTCTTTGGAGGAAGCCCTAGAATCTCATTAGGAAACACATCCCTCAACAAGCTAATACAAATACTAAATTATGAAACGATATGAAAGACTGAGATGTAAACACATAAGATATAAACCAGAAACAATATAAACATAACAAATATTTTACCCATAACCCATAAGCACTTGCATGAATAAATACATTAAACAAGAAATGAAGATATATGTTAAGTAATCAAACAGACCAGAGATAAAACCAACAATAAAGATAAAAATGGCTTATAAGTATGTATATTCAATATCAGTCTTCAAACTTACATAATAGTCATGAGTCTTAGCTTGTAATACATCCAGCACTAGAGCCTCTTCTTGCACAAAATTCTAACCCTTGCACTGTATGCTTGTTTCCTTTTTATAATTACAAAAATATAATATTAAGTAGTTTCATCTTAATTTATTTATTTCAAATTCGAAACTACTCAACAGTTACATTAACCAACTTTCAAAAGATTAAAAACTAATTGACTAAAAATAGCAAAATCGGATTCCTGGGAAATTTGGTGAATTTCTGAAAAATGGGTCTCAAAGAAGCCTCCATATCTCTCGATCTGAGATACCTGTGCGAAAAATGAGAGAGATTTTTTATAAATGAGTCTGTGATGAACAAAAACCTCTCTTGGTTTTTAAAAATTCCCCTTCAATTGATCAGAATACGTATCGAAAATTTGTGACTAAAACAGGAAATTATTAAATATTTCAAAGCCTGAAAATAGGCCACAAAGATGAATTCGAATCTCTCAAACAATGAGATTTGTTGCAAAACTGAGCAGGTTTTTATGAATGAATCCATTATGAACAAAAAAATCTTTTGGATTTCTCAAATTCATCTCTATTGCCTCACAAGCCTTGCTCAATTATAAGGACTAAAACATGAAAAATAGAGTCCTCATGACATTTTTTGGCAAAAGGCTTGAAACAAGAGTTAGACCTTGGATATAGAGCATGAATTCAGAAGCATTTTCAGACTTTGAAATACTATAATACTTAATAAGCCATTAAAATAAAACTAATACATAAAAGAAATAACTTAAAACAAACTATAAGTTATAAAACCCAAAAACATACATTTAAACTATTAAAATTTAAAACAACCTAAAAATGAAAAGTAAATAAGACATAAAACCTTAGAAAAACAAGACACAAAGACTAGGAACAATTTTCAGTCTTAACACTCCCCATCCTCCTCCTGGTGGGAGGACCATATCATTGTCTCCTTGAAAATCTAATCCGGATTAAGGAAACTGCTCGAGTGTTGGAAATTGTCGCTCCCACCACACATGAAATTCATCATTGTAGACACCTTGGACTGGTCCTCTGCCACCTTGACGGAGGAATACCTCTCACCACCTGGTCAGTCTAGGCTAGCGATGAGAAAATTCAGGAAGTGGCACTGCAGGACTAATGGTAGGCACTCTCTCAAAGAAGAATGCTACCAATATGCTAGAATATCCAATTTTTTGCGGTGTCCTCTCTTGCAGTCAGAGAGTTGCTTCCTCGTGATTGGGTTCATACCCGAGCACCAATAAAAAACAATATCTTGTACACACTCCACTGTAACTCTCATTTGTGTCCGAGTGGTGATATTTAATGAAGATGATCCTGCAACCCACACTATTGTACCTACCACTACATGTAGTGGGAAGATGGTGATGTGAACAATTGGGATGCATGATCCCTTGTTCTGACTACCTAGTGTGCAGTAGGTGTCAACATAGTCTTGGATACTCATAGGGTCACCACCCCTACCAATACCCTTGAGGTTCAAATGCATACCCCCGCGAGACAACCCTGTAATGAAGTACATGTCTTCTATAGTTAACTCCAATATCTCACCTCAAAGATCAAAAGCATCAAGGTTGTGATGCCAATAGCTGATCAAATGCTCAAGCAAGCTGACATTGGCCCTCATTGGAGACATGCAGAAAAAATTTAATAAACCACTTTGTCGTATTGCATGCAAATTCGGGGCATCACTGAGAGCATCTCGGTCCATTTATTCATGCTCTTGTTCCCTCCACTCTAAAACCATGTTGAACCTGCTCAATTGACCATCATTGATCATTAGAATCCATCCAATTCTTTCAATTTTGGCCACACTATAAAATTTTCTATGTCATGCAGTACATGTGACTATCCTTTAGACAGGTTGCATGTCACACGCGAGTTTCCCTCAAGTAGGTCACATGTAGAATGCATGTATGCGACTATCTTAGTCGCCTACCTGCGTGTACTGCGCAACCTTCCTAAGGCAGGCCCAAAACATTAAAAAATTGCATAAAAATGAAATTTAGAATGGTTGGAATGAAGGAGAGGGGAAAACTAACCAACCTGACACTTGCAGATTTTGGAATTGTCCACCAGTTTGTTCTCGTCGAGCAATCCAAGTTAGAGGTGAAATATTGCCAAATTGGGTAAAAATGTCAAATGATATGTTTTAATTCTATTTTTGAACTATATATAGAAAAATTTCAATTTTTTGGGTTTCTAGTCTATAGTTTGAAAATTATTTTTATAATTGAACTAATACCATGTATTTTTCCCCAATGTAACATGTTCGAAGTATTTAAAAAGTTGTTATATGATCATATAGGGTAGGATTTGGATTATTTCAAATGTACTTTTGCATCTATACCTTATCTGTTTTTAACCCTAGGAATACCTCTTTGACCACGAACTATGGTGTTTAACCATTTTTACCTCGTCTACATCATTGTTCCTTCGTGGATAAGGCCTGCTTTCCATGAGTACCCTAGTTTAGAACTCTTTGTCATCTTTTGGTACTCATGCTGCATTTATCATAGGTTTGTGGGAGCCTTCTTATCTATTTTTCATGACAAATTGAGCCTCATTATTGGTATATTTTTACAAGCTATCCCTTTTTATAAGGCCCCCCTCTTTTATGGAGTTTCTTTAGGCCCAGGTCTGACTCCTCAAAATAGACTTGACTGCCACGTAAACTTGTTCATTCAGGATCGTTAAGAATATGTGAATGGGAATCCACATTGCTGATAGTTTATCGCTTTTTTGGACCATGTGGAATAACACGAAAAAGGAGCACTCTCTTTTCTTCGGAATTGAGAAGAGTATTCTCAGGTATAGGTTTATCACTTTTCTGGAGCTAAGGGACTAAATTTACGAAAAAATAACCCCCAGTATGAGCTTAGTTTTCTCTTTTTCGTGCTCTAGACCCAAAAATGAAAAATATTTCGAGCGTACTTTATGTATTTGTCATGCTCACTAAACCTTAAAGAAAAAAGCATCGAGTTTACTGTTGTAAGCCCCATTTCTCATAATCAAATGGATATTTCTGAGTGATCTTTCCTTCCTTCACACATGTAAAACTCAGTTTATATGCTGCTTTTGAAGGAGCGTTGGGTAGGTGGTGCTTTAACCTTTTTCGGCCTTCCTGACTAAGTACGAAAAAGGTGCGCCTTACTTATTTGGAAGCTAAGAGAGTTCTTTTGTGGATTGTTTTATACTTTTCTGACCTTAGGAGACTAAATTGTACAAAAAATCACCCCCCTGGAGTCTTCTTTGGAGTTTTCAAACTCTCAAAATATGAAAACACCAATAAGCATGTACTAGTTCGGGCTCATAAAATCCATGAATAAGTAGATTATCAAGCATTATTCTCTCCCCTCTTCAAGCTTGTCAAAAATGAAGAGAGTCCTGAGTTGACTTTCCTGGACTCGTTAAAATTTAATAGGAAAGATAAGGAACAAGTAATTTCTTTGGGTTATAAACAGTGGCAGCGTGTCGTCCTTGGACATAGCACTCTCTGAAATTTCTGATACTCATGTTTCATTTTACACTTTCAGCTTAGCTATTACTTCGAGTTTCTTACTCCACTTGTCCTTTATACATGGGGAATCTGACCATGTCTCCTACATGACAGAGAAGTCTAGTTGTCCTATTTGCAAGTTAAAATGTTCCTTGGGTCATCTCTATGTTGTGCTCACTATTCAAGGATTTATCCCTTACTCTGATTATTATCTTGATTCCATCATTATCCTATTTGAGCATTACTTGTGTCTACCTTCCCGTATCCAGTTCCTAGTCACTCTTGTGATATGTTGGAGGATCCATTTCCTTCCTCATCATAGTATGGTTTCTCATTAGTACTTCCTGAAGACGGAGACCTAGAGCTTTGATGATGGTACCTTAGGATTTGATATCATTATTGGTGAACTCCTTTGCTTCAGTTGTTAGTTTCACTCATTGTCTGACATTCTGTTGAATTCTTTCCATGTTCGACTTCAGCACATCTGTTCACATGGTAGGGATTGTTCTGGTTCCTTTGGATTTCAATGAAGACCTTAGGTTCATATCTATAGCCTAAGTTGTTCAAGATCGTGTTATGTTCAGTTACACAGCTTTCAGATTTTGAAGACTTGTCATTGTATATTGTGGCTTCGATCCACCTTTGTAATATACGTGGTCTTGTACCTGTATCACATGATGTAATCAAATATTGTAAAGGATCTAGTGCTCCTTTATATTGAACATGGAATTCTCAGATATGATTTTGTATATGACATTATTTGTTTTAGGTACTTCCTCTGCTTCCTTGGACACTTGAGTTCTCCAAGATTAAAATATTGTAATGTATTTCAGCCATCGCTTCCCTTTGACCTCACACAATAGCGGGCATCTGTTATCAACCAAAATGGCACTTCTCCGTCCAAGTACCGACATCCAATATGTCGGGACACAAAAGGACAAATAGGATTGAAGTATCCAAAACACTATAGATGTGCATGACTGTTGATACATAATCTCCTGACCAGCTCAATATATTTTTATTTGGAGATTAGGGTTGCACACACGAGTATTGCATTACAACCCACATGTCACACATGAGTGTTTTTATTGCAACCTACATGTCATACGTGAGTGTTTTCATTGCAACCCACGTGTACATTGAACACGAGAGTTTCCTTAAAGAAAGGAGCGTGTCACACATGCCTTTCCTATATTAATACTCGCATGTACCTTAATTTAATGTTAAAAAATATAAATCATTATTAGTCGATATCAGTTGAGCCCTTAATCATAACTATCTCAACTAGCTCAACCATCCTAACCTTCAAAAACTCTCTATTTCCTCATGTATAAACAGAGGGCATGGGATGGGGCTAATCAATCTTTCCTAGAAGAGCAAAGTTATGCTAGTGGTATGCCTTTAGACATCTTAGAGTAGCATAACTTAGTGTCCTTGGTTTGCAGAAGAGTCTTTGTTTCAAAAGCTGGGTTGTAATCTCACCATTCTCTGTTTATTAATACAGAAAGTTATTCTTCCAATCTTTGTATTGTTGCATTAATGTATATGATGAATTATGAATTGTTTCAATTATTTTGTTATGAATATGAATTTCATTAACCATTTATATATATACAAGATATTGCTAGAAGAATTTGTTCTTTGCAGGTCTATTGGAGAATACCTGGAATCTTTGGAAGAGACTAAAAGAAGAGAAGACAAAGCTTGGATCAACCGTCATAAACTAGGTTTTCCAAGTTTCCTTCCTATTCCTATTTCAATTTATACATAAGCTAATTTTCTGCAAGTGTCTTAGTAAGTTGGTAACCCCATAGACCCTAGGTTACAAGGGTGCATTGTCCTGAACAACAGTATTGACTCTGAATTTCATTCTGTGGTTGAAGGGTGTAGTTTTCTGCAAAATCTAGAATTGACAATATGGTCCCAATGGGAAAGTTGTCCCTGCATTTTCTGTACTACTCATCCTTCCATCACACTACATGCACATGCTGAACATACTGCTCAGTTTTCTTGTAGAACTCCATCAAAAAATCACATACCCATACTTGTTTCCATGAAAACAAGGGTCGTATTAGAAGGTGACCTTTAAAGAATGTATCTATAGAAACTGAATGTGTAAGAGGAAAAACATGCACCTATGACTTCACCAATGCAATATTTTTACTTTCCTTCACACTGTCTTATTGATAGGTTACATACTTGAAGCTTTGCATCACCATGATCATACTGCCAAATTGATGCTCATCGCTTCCATGAATGCAATCGTTCAAAAGATAAAAACCACTGCACCTGGAACAATTCCCATATAGAAATTATTTTCCATAGTATTTTTTTCCTTGATGCCTTGGACACATGATGTTGTCGATAAAATAGCTCGATGCATTCGGTGGTATTATGGATTCATTGCAGCCCTACTCAATGTTAGTAGGCAAATCACAAAATATATGTTTATACGTGTCCTAAAAATATTCATATTCTACATGGTATCTACAACAACATGTGTTCCGATCAATGCATATACGAACGTACCATGGTTTACATTTATCAAAGGACCTTTGGTCTAGGTTCAATTGTGTGTGCTCATTCCTGAATCTCTCATAGCGTACTGCATGTGCCATGTCAAGGAATTGTTTGACGTGGGGTTCACATTCAGTAGAACATTTTCTCAACTTCAGCACATATCTTTGGTTAGATGAAGGTCTTCTATGATCATTCTAGAAATTTTGTACTAAGTCCTTAACAGCATCAACTAGCTTCATATCTCGACGAGGCAACCTACCGAAAAAATCCCAACAATCTTTTCCACCTGGTGTCTAAATATTATCTCTTATAACAGAGTACTTCTTAACAATTTTTATATTTAATTTAAGTATGTGAGAAGTGTGTGAAAGGAGGCGACATTACCGTGTGGACTTACAACTGATTCTGATAACACACAAGGAGCCGCATAAAGATATGTAGTACGAGACATCTTCCCAATCGCATTAAAAGAAGATTGGAGATTTCTAATGATATGATTGTTAGCCTCTGAACTTCTTTCTCCTAACAACAACTAAACAATTTTACTTTAACAAACACAGTAATAATTGACATTTACCTGCATCGCCTTTGGATTCAAAATATTCCTTCATTAATTCGCTACATTGCCAATCAATAGTGCGTTTGGGAAACTTACCTTCAAGGCCTGACAGACAACTTTCATCCACATGGATACGTCTAGGAGTCATTTTTCTTGCACTAGACAAACGAAGTAGGGAAGGTGGACATGAGCTATGAATCCCAGAGATTCTTTGTTGTGGTGCTTCATTCACATGTTGGTCCATATTGGGAGTGTGCTCGACATGGTTGTGGTCTTCTTGGAGATATTGTAAATTAATCATTTCTCCTACGTTCAAGGCTTAATACTCAACGTCTCTCAATATACCTATGTCTTCAAGAGATTCAGCATGGCTCGTTGGTGGATTGTTGGTTGGAGACTTTATTCATGTAGGAATTTGAGTTGGGTCCATTGGATGCAACCACTTCACCTGTGGTTCTGAACTAGAGGTTTTTATGCCATCAACTATGTTAGGATCGGTCACAGTATCAATTGAAATGTATGGACCATGTCTCACTCTATCCATTCCCAACCTGGCCTTTTCTCTTACCTCATTTTCCTTTTCAATGGGCATATTCCTTCTAGTTTTTCCTACTCTGTTACGTGAGTTTCCCATCTCCAAAAGTTTCTTTATCAAAACTATGAGGTCTACCCCTGCATAAGAAGCAACAAATAAGGTATTAGTTCCATTATACAAGAAACATGATGTGTTCCAACATAGTTAAGTAAATTATAGATATGTTAGTATTGTGATTATTGGAATTGATACATAAACGTTGATTAAAGGTTGATCTTTATGTTCGAACTAAATTTTCATTTATATACTCCATTTGAGTCAAGTAAAGAGAGTCAAGTTTGTAGGTATTCTAGCTATAGGATTATGACTTCCTTTGTGTTCAAAAAGTAGTGGAAGTCACAAGTTGGTGTTTGGATGTCTTGGGAATAAATTGAATAAATTACACTCAGTAATTTACACTAACTAAAGATAACAAATTGACTAATTACACAATGAGGAGGTTGCAAATCCCCCGAAGGAAGGAGAAATCATTGAGGTAGAGGCATCCCTGTCAAGCTCAAAGGCATGTTATGATAAATGTAGCATGAAGAGGAGAGCATGGAAAAGTTGGTGAACTATTCAATATGGACCCTCTCTCATGATTGCTTCCAAGGTTTTTATACAAATTGAAGAGTCTCAAGAGAGAGCCTCATCTATGCCATCCTTGTGGGGAATCAAAATATATTCATGTGCAAATCATTATTGGTCTACATTTCATATTTCATCTTGTATAGAGAAGATGGAAAACTTGGTGAATTATTCAATATGGACCCTCTCCCATGATTACTTCAAAGGTTTTTTTTCAAATTGAAGAGTCTCAATAGATAACTTCATCTATGCCATCATTGTGTGAAATCAAAATATATTCATGTGTAAATCATTATTAGTTAGCATTGCATTCTTCATCTTGTATGTAGAATATGAGACTTGTTTAAATGTGGAGTTGGGAATTCTATTATTGTAGGCATATGATAAAACGTAAATCAATGAAATGATATGAAATATTGTGAATGAAAACAATTATTTACAATTCACAACACCTATTCAAAATGATCTCTTCTTGCAATGAAAACTTGTAGTTTGAATATATCCACTAACTTCTAAGACCATTGAATATGTTTGTTAGATTCCAAGAGTGATCTTCTATCAAATAGATCAAAGAGTGTCCAATTGATGATTGAGTGTGAGCCAAATTGCAAAGTTCAGGAGCACAAAACACACGAACAGTGGTAGAAAACCTGTGAAAATTGGTAGCAACCCCGGGAATCCAGATCTCTATTTTTTTAACTACCAATAGGTGTGCACACGCGTGTCTTGGAGCGCGCAAGTGTGTCCACGCGTACATACAAAAACACGTGTGTGTGCTGCTGCCTAACATTTACAACATTAACTCACTAACGTTATCCCATTTAATGACTAACATTGTTCAAGGATGTCTTGGTATTCACACATGTATGAGTAATTTTACAATATAGTCTTCACCACTACTTTCTTCTTATTCCCATCGGTGCCATTATGAGGTCTTAGGCTCCTTACCTATGGCTAGTGGAGGGTAAGGGAGGCCTCCAACATTGAACAAGGATGGGTGTTAAGGTTTAACAAAGATTTAGTGGCGACCATGGTCAATAACACGTGGCCTCAATCCCTAGTGCGACCATATGGGCCTTAGGATATACACGAGGTAGCATGATGTGTTCTATGTGTGTGTGCAAGAGAGAGATATGGAGAGTGGGGGGGTAAAGCAAGATCATTAGGGCCTTAGATGGCAAACACCACTTCCAGGGATCAATCACCATGAGCAACCGCTCTAATGTGTAAGACATCATGATATTGTTGAACGTTCTAATGTGTATGAACCTTCAACAAGTCCTTGAACCAACACATGAGTCCCTTGTACGAGTTCTTTGTAGGTCTTTAAATGGGATATGTGTGTCATGAGTAGGTTTTTATGAACTACATAGACAAAAGGTTTACCAAATAATGATAGAGAGTGGAATGGAAGAGGATGGTCATCATAATCATAGTCATCATCATCATTCTCATCATCATAGTCATCATCATCATCATCATCATTATTCATCATAATCGTCATGGACATCATTGTCATGGTCATCATCGTCATCGTCATCATCATCATCATCATCGTCATCGTCATTGTCATCATCCTCATAATCATCATCATCATCATCATCATCATCATTGTTCATCATCATCATTTTCATCATCATCATAATCATCCTCATCATCATCATCATCATAGTCATCATCCTCATCATCATCATCATCGTCATCGTTCTCATCATCATCATCATCATCATTGTTCATCATCCTCATCATCATCATCCCCATCATCATCATCATCATCATTCTCATCATCATCATCATCATCATCATCATCATCATAATCATCATCATCATAGTCATAGTCATCGTGATCATCATCGTCGTCGTCGTCGTCATCATCATCCTCATCCTCATCATCCTCATCATCGTCGTCATCATCATCATCCTCATCATCGTAATCATTATCATCATCATCATAATCATCGTCATCATAGTCATAGTAATCATGATGATCATCATCATCGTCGTCATCGTCGTCATCATCGTCATCATCATTGTTCATCGTCATCATCGTCGCCATCATCATCCTCATCATCATCATCATCATAGTCATCATCCTCATCCTCATCATCATCGTCATCATTCTCATCATCATCATCATCATTATCATCATCATCATCATCATTGTCGTCGTCGTCGTCATCATCGCCATCGTAATCATCATCATCATCGTCGTCGTTGTCGTCGTCTTTCATCGTCATTGTTCATCATCATCCTCATCATCCTCCTCATCATCATCATCGTTCTCATCCTCATCATCATCAGTGTCATCATCCTCATCATCATCATCATCCTCATTATCATTGTTCATCATCATCATCATGGTCATCATCATCATCCTCATCATTGTAATCATCATCATCATCATCATAATCATTGTCATCATTGTCATCATCATCATCATCGTCATTGTTCCTCATCATCGTCGTCGTCATCATCATCCTCATCATCATCGTCGTCATCATCATCATCATCATCACCATCATTTTTCATCATAATCATCATCATCATCACCATCATTGTTCATCATCATCATCGTCGTCGTCATCATCATCATCATGGTCATCGTCATTGTCATCCTCATCATCGTAATCATCATCATCATCATAATCATCGTCATCATAGTCATAATCATCATGATCATCATCATCACCATCATTGTTCATCATCATCGTCATCCTCATCATCATCACCATTGTCATCCTCTTCCTCCTCCTCATCATCATCATCATCTTTGTCGTTGTCATCATGATCGTCATCGCCATCATCCTCGTCGTCATCATCATCATCATCATAGTCATCATCATCCTCATCATTGTAATCATCATCATCATCATCGTAATCATCTTCAACATAATGATAGTCATAGTCATCATGATCATCATCATCATCATCGTCGTCGTCATCGTTGTCATCGTGATCATCATCATCATCATTGTTCATCATCATTGTCATCGTCATCCTCATCATTGTCATCATTGTCTTAATTTCAAGTAGGGTGACGTGTTCTGTGTGTGTGTGAGTGAGAGAGAGAGAGAGAGGTAGGGTGACGTTGTGTGTGTGTGTGTGTGAGAGAGAGAGAGAGAGGGAGAGAGAGACTGTGTGTGACAAACGAAGATACTACATCGTTATATGGGGAGAGAGAGAGAGAGTGAGAGATAGGGATGGAGGGTTAGGGAGAGACATGGAGAAAGGGGAAGAAGGTTAGGAAAATAGGGGAGGAGGAGGATTAAAATTAGGGAGAGGGGGGGTTGAGATGCTTGAAAATGAAATCAAAGGAAATTTTGAACTAAACATATGTGCGCATGCATATTTAATATTTACGCACTAAGAAGCACGATCGCGTGTTTAGTGCATGCACGTTACTTTTTAAACTACGCGCACACATGTTTGTTGCGCATACACGTTGCTTTAAATTTAGAATTTTGGTGGGCACCTTTTTTCCAACCTACGTGGTGGATGAATTGTTGCTTTGGTTTTAGGTTCGGGTTGCCAAACCAAGTGGTTTGGACTGTCTTATGACAGAAAACATGTTTTGTACCACTTCTCCTATTTCGTGCATGATCTTGCATATGCCATTCTTGTCCACTGCTAATGAAAATTTACACACTTGTGAAACTCTGTCTATAGATTCTGAATATGTAATTTTTATTTAAATCTATTATCTTTTTTCTATTTTTTATTTAATTTTAAATGGACTAACGTCAATTTAACACAAAAGGTAGGCTATTTGCTTCGGCTATAACTTTTGACTGACTCACCTATTTAGAAAATGGAAAAGAACCCATGCAAGAAGACACAAAGACCTACATCCTAATAAAAAAAACGTTCATTGGCTATGTTAAGACCAAGCTGTCGTGGACCAATGCTCGACCTTGTCATTTTAGGGCGTCACTAACTTCCTTAATTTTAAAAAAATATAACATAAATAAATATGGAAAAATAACGCTGCACTAGACACACTTGTTAGCTACAACTCTGTATAATTTTTTTCACAAAAATCGACCATTTGCATACCAAACGCGTGGACCAACGCAAACATATTCATTATTTGATGGGAAAAAAAACATACCAACCTTAGAAGAACCTCGTTCTTTGGGATTTATACTTAGTCTATATAAATAAAAGTTATATATTGCGAAAGGTAATCTGATTGTCCATGTTTCATATTCTTACGCCATATTACAAAAAGTTGTGTAGGTACCTCTAATATTGTTTTTTGCCGTTCAGATTTCTGTTTTTCCAGAAGCATTAGAGGAAATTTCAACTCAAAATGGGCATTTTAAATCTAATTCAAATTCCATGTCATCAGGTGTTAGCCAATGAAATTGATTTAAATTTGAAATACCGTATAAGTCTTAAACAACTTTTTAATTTAAATTTGGGGATAGGTATCATAAAAAAAACTACTTTTTTGTTCGTATTTTCGACATATCTCCCTGTGGTTTTACTCTAATTTCGATCGTGAGACCTCATTGGATGCGGAATTAAAATTCCACATCCAATGAATACCCACTCAGCATACTTTTGACGGGCCTCGCTACCCCAAAAACATGAAATACCTGAAAAAAATGTGATGATGACATCATCATCACATTTTTTCAGGTATTTCATGTTTTTGGGGTAGCGAGGCCCGTCAAAAGTATGCCGAGTGGGTACTCGTTGGATGTGAAATTTAATTCTGCATCCAACAAGCTCTCCCGATCGAAATTTGAGTAAAAACACAGGGAGATATGTCAAAAATACAAACAAAAAAGTAGTTTTTTTCTTTTCTTCCTCTAAAATTAATAAATATTATTTTAATTGGTATTTTATTAAATTTCTTTAGGAGGCCCAGTTTGAGTTGAAATTTCCTCTAATGTCCATTGCAACGAACGCATCATAAGTGACCAACATTAGCTTGCACCATCCCTCTATGGAGTTCATAAGAGTTCATTCTAATCTTGGCTATATTAATTTTCTTCTGTGAGCTAGTTACTACCGAGAGATACTTATGATCTTCCAAGTTAAGATGAATGACCTCCTTATAGTATCTTAATTTTCTCTTAACTGGTAAATTTTTTTCACACCAGAATTTCTCTTTACACTTACAAGTAATAATATTTTTGACATTATCAATGTTCTGCAAAATGTCATTTTCATTAATGCCCCAATGGTTTAACCAAGCCATGGTATCTTTATAACAACACTACTTGAGGCGTAGTTGGTTTTGACTTGAGTTTAATGCAATTTTAGGAAGTCTCTTGTTTCCCATGTTATTTATCTTATGCTTGTACACCAAGTACATAGCCATAGCCATGCTCTCGATGAGGGAAAGACCCACTTTTATGAGGATAATAGGATAAGGCGTATTGCTTTTAATTTTGAGGTTATAAGTTATAAACCGCTTCTGAATTTGCTCAATCTTCCTCCAAGATTCTCCAGAAATGTTGCACCCTCATACTTCACAACCATACAAGATAACAGGGATGACAAGAGTTTCAAATAGGAACTTCTTTTTATCCCACATGACCAGATTGATTGATTTACAGTTATTTTCAAGACCAAAATAAGCTTTCCACCCTCCATTAAACATTTTCTCAATGCTATAGTTCCAATTGAGCTTGTGATGGATATAAATTCCAAGATACTTATAAGAAGTCACTTCCTCTAGATTTCTATTATCATAAATCAAATTTGCATAGGTGTCTTTCTTAGATTTTATAATCATGATTTTTGTCTTGTTGGTGTTAACAGTGAATTTATTTTGTTATCCACCCCTTATTATTCTTAAACTTGGCAATAACCTTTTAGTATGACTTTATTGATGCAACTTTCAACTCAAAAGATACCTTAAGCTCCTCTAACCTATTCCAGAGGATATTATTATATACAATTTAAATGTGTTTATCAATTATATTTCATGACACAAAACCATAAACCATATACATCTGCATAAATTTCACCAATCAAATGGTCCCCAAAACAAAAAGATCCCTCGTCCAAATTATAATAAAATCAAAAGATCCTTGTCCAAATTATATATGACAAATTAAATAATACACTTACATCTCTATGGTGGAAAAGCATATTTGCGACCCAACCAGATTTCAAACATGAAGCATTGCGATAAAGTTAAGACACTTCCAAATAGAAGTGTGATAGATGGTTATTGTTTACCTAGCCAAATTTGACGTCTATGGACTGAGCTTCATCGAAGCAGTACTATGAGTTACAACAGTTGTACAACGTTCCATCTGGACCGCAGAGGTCTATTCTTGTTCTCATCATTTGAGGTAGTTCCACGAAGAGCAGTATAAGTGTTAACCAAAACGTTCAATGGAATTCGGTATATAAATTCTGGTTTAAATCATAATTGGGAGGGTTTAAATAGTAAAGATCTAAGTAATTTTAAAGTCAGAAATTTAATATTTTAATTTAAAATAGTGAAATAAAAATACTAAATTTATAAAAATTTATCTTTATAAATTTCTATCTTCTCGTAACAAAAATTTCTGTTCAAATGATACCTTTTCATTTGGTCGTAGTATTCAGTTGGTTTTGTTTGGTTGATCATGAAAAGCCCAGGATATACAAAAAGTTAGAGGGAATTGTCTTTGCTCATTTAAGCATATTTTTTGTTAAATGAAATTGATTGATTTAATAGTTGTTATCAATGAAATAATTATATAATAAAAATAAAAATATATATATACAATTTTATTTGTGGTAAAATGGAAATTACATAAATAAAAATGGGATTGAAACATATGCTTACTGAGTCTTTATGGTGGGAAACAATTGAATTGTAAACACATCTCTTTGACGCCAAGACCTGCATGAAATAATACTTGCTAATCATTAATTCTATGATCATCAGGTTATCAAATAAATTGATAAATTAGAATGATTGTGCATCAAATATCAACTTTGTAAACGAAGCTTCATATTTCAATGACGACATCACCACTTCCTTTGCCTCGATCAATTTTATATTACTCATAATACTGCTTCAAAAAATTAATCAACTATCAAAAATAAGTTTTAGACATAAATCTCGCCGTGATCGAAATTTATAACAGTAAAAATCTGATAAAATACCTGAGAGACATTCACGGGCATTTGTCAAATTCCAATTCAAAAGTTCCTTAATGTATTAGGAGATATGCAAAGAGGTATTAGAAACCACAAAAAAAACTATAAATAATATTTATATTAAATGTAATATATATATTTTTAAAACTTTATTAATGTTTATTAAATATATATATAGATTTATCTTAAATCTTATTTTATTAAGATTTCATAAAAGTTATAAAATAACTTGTATTTTCCAATAAATTAATGTTGTTATGAGACAAATTTAATATGATACCAAACATTCACATTGTGTTTTTATTTTCAGTTTTGTCTTGTCTTTAAAGAAATTATTGTTTAAAGAAACATCAAATATTTTGTTATTGATTTATTTAGATCTTCAAAATTGAGGGGTTTGTTTTAAATATTAATATTTAATATTTAGTTTTTTAATGTTGTTTGATTGATTGGAGTGAGTATTCTTACGTGTTCAACAATGTCATATGGAATTCCATTATTCATTTAGCTAAGCAATAGATTGTGATTTATTTATTTCTATGTCTTCATGTAACACACCTTTACACCATGTGTTATTAGCTAGTTGGAATTAACAATCAAATATATTAATTATATCAAGTTATAATATTGTATTTGATTGTATCTCATCAATGTAACAAGTAGAATCTTCATTTTAGCTATTATATCTAACACATTAATAGTTCCCTTAATGAAACATACATAACTATTAACTTAATACTACAACTTTAAGTGTAAGCTTAGGTAAGAGACATATGACACTTTTTATTTAAATCATTTTTAAGGTAGAACCACTATGTGTCACATTCTTCATTCCTATTAACATTAATATGTAAAATGGTAATTCCCTACCATATTCAAATAATGTAATCAACCAAGTTGCAACAACCAATGCTGCTATCCAGATTAAAAAACTGACCTTATAAGATGTTGCATAAAATACCAAGTCCAATAAGTAATTAACAAAAACTCAGTGACATTCTTGTAGATGAGCACATATTGCTTCCATAGCAAGAACCCCCCATAGACTCCCGAAATAGTATTAGAAAATAACAACCCACCCCATATTCAACCACTCCTCTGGTGCACTCTATTCAAACAATATGTCAAATCATAATCCCATTTTGCATACCATATTCAATCCTTTGAAAGTATCTAACAAATAATCATACTTCATGAAATCATGAGAATTAGTGGATATCCAAATCTTATCACAAGATATTGTGTAAAATGAACCCTTCTGTAAAATTATAATGGGATAAATTCAATCCAAGTACTACTGGTGTGCAATGTTCTAATATTTATATTAAAGGCTAGAAACATTAAATACTTTTTGGATATTCTTACCATTCCATTATCCATAAAAAAATGTTTAATTAACAACATGCACTATTCTCTTTTATATTCCTCCCATTATACACAAATATTTTATCTTTTATAAAAAGTATATTCTATTCGAAAGAAGAAGTTTGAAGAACAATGACATAAATAACTTAAACAAAATGCAGAAATAAAACACATAAGAACCCATACAAGAGAGACACCAATATACGTGGTTCACCCAAAAATGGGCTACGCCCACAAAGATTTGTTAGTCTTTTTATCACTTCATTTCAATAGAGGAATGAATACAATCTTCAACACTTTTGTTGAGACTTTTTTTTTTACTTTCTCTAACACAATTAGAGAGATCCTTCCACAATATTAACTTGGATTCCAAAATTGACCCTAAATTTATCTTTGCTCTTACAACTAAAATAAAAGGACTTCATAGTTCTCTAAACCATAAATGTTTAAACCATAATGCTTTCCTTCCCTAACATAATCAACATCACAATTCAAATGTTTGTTTTCATAATTAGATAAGATTGTTTATGCATTAAGAAAGCTTGATCCTCAATCACTAAGTTAAGCCCCTAGTCACAATTAACAAAATGAATTTAATCTTTAATGACTTAGCTCAACTTCATGAATAAAAGGGATCAAAACTTAACTGATCAACAAAAAGTTTAATTATAACTTATAATAGAATTCTTGATTCTTAATTATTAAAAAAGTTTCAAATAGGATAATGATATTTATCCTTAACTAAAACCAGCTTCTTATCAATGATTAAAATATTCTATACTCATAATCTTAATATTCTCCTTATCATTAAATTTATTAATATATAAATTTGTAATATTAAATAATAATTACTTATATATCAATTAACTTGAATATTAATAATGATCTTTGAATAAGTCAAACTTTATATCAACATGTTTAGATCTATACTTTGAACAAAACAATTTTCATATTATAAATATAAACTAAGAGTATAAAGATTTGTTCATAAACTACATAAATTATAACCCATAAACTAAGAGTACAAGGATTTGTTCTTAAACTAAATATTATAACACATAAACTAAGAGTATAAGGATTTGTTAAAGAGCACTTTAAGTATTTAATCTGAATTCTAATTGAGGGGTTTGTTTTAAATATTAATATTTAATATTTAGTTTTTAAATGTTGTTTGATTGATTGGAGTGAGTATTCTTACGTGTTCAACAATGTCATATGGAATTCCATTATTCATTTAGCTAAGCAATAGATTGTGATCTATTTATTTCTATGTCTTCATGTAACACACCTTTACACCCTGTGTTATTAGCTAGTTGGAATTAACAATCAAATATACTAATTATATCAAGTTATAATATTGTATTTGATTGTATCTCATCAATGTAACAAGTAGAATCTTCATTTTAGCCATTATATCTAACACATTAATAGTTCCCTTAATGAAACATACATAACTATTAACTTAATACTACAACTTAAGTGTAAGCTTAGGTAAGAGACATATGACACTTTTTATTTAAATCATTTTTAAGGTAGAACCACTATGTGTCACATTCTTAATTCCTATTAACATTAATATGTAAAATGGTAATTCCCTACCATATTCAAATAATGTAATCAACCAATGCTGCTATCCAGATTAAAAAACCGACCTTATAAGATGTTGCATAAAATACCAAGTCCAATAAGTAATTAACAAAAAATCAGTGACATTCTTGTAGATGAGCACATATTGCTTCCATAGCAAGAACCCCCCATAAACTCCTGAAATAGTATTAGAAAATAACAACCCACCCCATATTCAACCACTCCTCTGGTGCACTCTATTCAGACAATATGTCAAATCATAATCCCATTTTGCATACCATATTCAATCCTTTGAAAGTATCTAACAAATAATCATACTTCATGAAATCCTGAGAATTAGTGGATATCCAAATCTTATCACAAGATATTGTGTAAAACGAACCCTTCTATAAAATTATAATGGGGTAAATTCAATCCAAGTACTACTGGTGTGCAATGTTCTAATATTTATATTAAAGGCTAGAAACATTAAATACTTTTTGGATATTCTTATCATTCCATTATCCATAAAAAAATGTTTAATTAACAACATGCACTATTCTCTTTTATATTCCTCTCATTATACACAAATATTTTATCTTTTATAAAAAGTATATTCTATTCGAAACAAGAAGTTTGCAGAACAATTACATAAATAACTTAAACAAAATGCAGAAATAAAACACATAAGAACCCATACAAGAGAGACACCAATATACGTGGTTTACCCAAAAATGGGCTACGCCCACAAAGAATTTGTTAGTCTTTTTATCACTTCATTTCAATATAGGAAGGAATACAATCTTCAACACTTTTGTTGAGACTTTTTTTTTTTACTTTCTCTGACACAATTAGAGAGATCCTTTCACAATATTAACTTCGATTACAGAATTGACCCTAAAATTATCTTTTCTCTTACAACTAAAATAAAAGGACTTCATAGTTCTCTAAACCATAAATGTTTAAACCATAATGCTTTCCTTCCCTAACATAATCAACATCACAATTCAAATGTTTGTTTTCATAATTAGATAAGATGGTTTATGCATTAAGAAAGCTTGATCCTCAATCACTAAGTTAAGCCCCAAGTCACAATTAACAAAATGAATTTAATCTTTAATGACTTAGCTCAACTTCATGAATAAAAGGGATCAAAACTTAACTGATCAACAAAAAGTTTAATTATAACTTATAATAGAATTCTTGATTCTTAATTATTAAAAAAGTTTCAAATAAGATAATGATATTTATCCTTAACTAAAACCAGCTTCTTATCAATGATTAAAATATTCTATACTCATAATCTTAATATTCTCCTTATCATTAAATTTATTAATATATAAATTTGTAATCTTAAATAATAATTACTTATATATCAATTAACTTGAATATTAATAATGATCTTTGAATAAGTCAAACTTTATATCAACATGTTTAGATCTATACTTTGAACAAAATAATTTTCATATTATAAATATAAACTAAGAGTATAAAGATTTGTTCATAAACTACATAAATTATAACCCGTAAACTAAGAGTACAAGGATTTGTTCATAAACACATAAACTAAGAGTATAAGGATTTGTTAAAGAGTACTTTAAGTATTTAATCTGAATTCTAACCCCAATATATTTAATATAACAACATTAAATAAGTCATTTTTCTTGATCAAAAGAAGGCTTAGAAATAATTAGTGGAGATTTGGAGTAAGCTTCGCTTCTTCTCCTTAAATGTTAAGGATTATAATCATAAATCCACAACATCACACCTCGAGCAGGCTTTGTCAATTAGTGGGATCGTTGACTCTAAATTTATATCATACTTTGCTTTATAATGATGAAGGACACATTTGTGTTCTATTAAATATTAGTATAGATTTCGAGTTCTAAGACTACTGATAAGAATTCGATTCCCTCATTAGTAGAGATTTCGAGTTCTGAGACCACGGTTAAGAATTCCATTCGCTCATTACGTTTTGTTTGTACAATTAATGACAGAAGATCTCAATTTTTACTATCGAAGTTTTGTTGAAAGTGTCTATCGAAATTTTGGTGAGAGTGTCTATATAACCTCAAAGGATGCACTAGTCAAATAAAGGGTGGGTTCGATCTCTCCTTAGCATGACACCACACCCCAATTGAACCAACAAAACAAAGAGTAATTCATTCTATTGAGGAGTTGTTCTTCGTGAAACAATCATAACAATGTAAAATACTTTAAGTGGAGTTGGTGCTCCCTCCTGGAGACCACTCCTCAACATACACATATAAAATAAGCAGATAGATAGGTGGAATGGCCTCTTTTTCCATAGACATATATAAAATACGCAGGTGGAGTGGCCCCTATGCATCACTTTCATACATTATCTTCTTGACAATAAAATCTATTAAGTGGATGGATTTTCACTTTGCATATTTTAAGCAAATTATATATAAATAAGAGATGTCTCTTGCGATGTATGCCATGTATTTAAGTAAATTATATATACCATGTATTTATAATAAATGAATAATAGTACTTACACCTAATAAATCTTAAGGATGTCTCTTTCCTAAGCCGAAAAGGTTACTCTTTATAATAATTATGTGCTAATATTATAGATTAATCTTGCTTAAGATTGTACTAATCATAATTGAGCTTAAGGTAAAAGGAAGATATCATAATTATAGGGACTCATTATTAGTATGCCAACGAACATTAAAATCATTCACCATGTTGATTAAAATTGATTTTACTTAAGATGACACCTCTGGGCTTTTAGTCCATCAAGTGAAGAGTCATTTATTTTCTTCCAATGACAACCGATCATCATCAAATGGATCCCCATCGATTCCTAGACATCAACCTTTCCCCCTTAGTGGATTTGTTTCCTCGTCAATTAGTTGAATCACACAATCAATCTCCTAGGTCTAGTTTCTTATTTTACCATTTCAATTTACATCATATATTACCATGCTTTTATCCATGCATGGTTAGACTTAAAAAGTCATAACAAATACACAATGTTCACTAGCGAGGTCTTGGTCTTGAGTTCCCCTCCATGAACTATTACATAATTACAATTACATGTAAAATATTTTAGTTAAAACAGGGTAGGGGTAAAGAGTGTAAATTTGAGCATATAGATCTGTAGACAAACACACAACTCACAAAGAAGATCTCACAATTTACTCAGCCATTGAAGAATGAAACAGTGCAAAA